>CAWUFW010006595.1:600000-1127160 GCA_963921515.1 Calotriton arnoldi | reverse complement strand
GTTGAAATAGATGCTGTGACTGATGTTACAGTTGGTGTCAAAATATTAGATGAACTAGTGGCAAAAATTGCAAATTGAACATTTAGCTGTTGTGTTTCGGCTGATTCATCTTGTACTACAACTCCACTTTCATGCCTTGGTCCTTGTGAGCGGCTTGTCTTGAGAGCAGAACAATTTTCTTCCCCTGCTAGTCGTTGGCTGTTTTCAGTGGTTCATCAGGAATAGTATGATCTGTAATGGTTCACAGGGATGACACATCATTGAAATGGGTAAGGACATGCACCTAAAGTCTACATTAACAATAAATAGCAGGTCTTTGTTCAAAATTCAACATTATTGAATGATGTGAAACAGCTATAGTCTGTTACTAATGTTGACTCATAACTAGAACACATCTTGAATAAGTTAAGTGTCACCACTATCTAAATTGACCCTAAATGTTTGAAACATATAGTTTGAAAAAGGTGGCCTTAATGTGCAATTTGATTTATAAAAATGGAAACTACATGGACCAGAATGCATTGCAAGTATCACAATAAAACTTAACATGGAGTAAAAACTGTAAAAAAGTTTCACTAAACAAAATTGAAAAATTGCATGATTTACATATATTGAAAGTGTTTCTAATAAACATAGACCTTTGGCAAAAATCACATAAACACAACATAGACATTAAAATTTACCTTCTGCCCTTTTAGTGTGGTCATATGTGTTAATGTTATTGGCACCTATCACAGCCTCTGACTGCAAAGTTGTTTCAATTAGCTTTTCAAGTGGTGTTTCTGGGGGTTCTTTACTTGGTCCACCTCCAGTAGATGCCGCATCTTGCGTTCTTGTGGCAAATCTTTCCTTAGTGCATGACCGTAGGCCGATACATCGTTTTCCTTATTTTTCTACACTTTTGTCTGACACACCAACCACATTTATCCTCAGCTGGATGCGTAACCATATTTGTTTGATTCTGGAATAGTAGCAGGTAATTTCCCAAATATTTTATAATTTTCTTAAATGCATTCTTCTGTTAATATTTCCTATTCTTGGTTGCTAAATTTCCTTTTTCCTTTCCTGCTGCTTTTTTCCTGTGAATTTTGGCTAGTCATGATGCAGGTTGAAGATGGATAACAATGGAGTCTGTCTCCAAATTCCAACAAACAATTAACCATTTGGGCTGATGCACTCATCCAGTCTGCAATATAGATGCTGTGATGTCATTAGTGCGATACAGAGCGCCATTCACAATTTGAGAATGATAAGTAATCCTTATTTGTGAATCACAGTTTTTAATAGCTAATCATAAGGATTCACTATGTAAGGTAAAGGCCAAACTGTACATACCATTTTGCGATCTCTTAATACCAATTTGGTACTAATTGGTATTGCAAAATCACAAAATGAATAATCTGTACATCAGGCTCCTAATCCCTTGAGTTTTCTGTTTTTCTTCAAGAGAGGTGTAATGATGGTGTTCATCGCCAAAATTTGGAATCCTCATTCTAAAAGGAAGGCGTTAATAACAGATGTCCAATCTAATTGAAAGAAGGGGAAAATGCTTTACATGAACAACATGACATAGATTCATTGAAAAGTTAGAAAGTTTAGTACTAGGTTTAGGGTTGTTGGATTAGTATGAAATTTGCTCATTTATTGCTGGATTGAATGTGAAAAATGCAAACTATCGCAGTGTGGAATGATGGACGGATAAGTTGAAGATTATGAAGGAAAGTAAAAAGATCCTTATAGTGCTGTTGGGGTGCCTCACTATTATTTTAATGATAACTAGTATGTTCGTCTGCTCATAGATGTTACAGATTACTTTTGTTTCACTTGTGACCTTAACCCCTTCGCTGCTAGGCCTTTTCCCCTCCTGTGCTAAGCCTTTTTTTGGCTATTTGGGGTAGTTCGCGCTTAGGCCCCTGTAACTTTTTGACTACATAAGGTAACCATGCCAAATTTGCGTCCTTTTTTTCCAACATCATGGGGATTCTAAAGGTACCCAGGGTTTGTGGATTCCCCTGGAGGGGAGCCAGAAATTAGCCAAAATACAGCAAAAAAAATTGGGGAAAATGCGAAAAAAGGGCTACAGATGAAAGAATCTGTTTTCTTCCGATCAAATGACATCAAAAAGGGGTTGTGGTGCTGAAATCACCATCTTCCCAGCTTTCAGGGACAAGCAAACTTTTGTCAGAAAACCAAAATTGTGTACACAGTTTTGGCATTTTTCTGGGACATAGCCTATTTTTGCTATTTTTTGTTCTTTCAACCTCCTTCTAGTTAATGGTAGAAATGGGTATGAAAGCAATAATGGATCCTGAAAAGCCATACATTTATGAAAAGTAGACACAATTATGAATTCAGAAAGGGGTCATTTGGGTAGATCCTTCAAGTCTTCTTTATAGAAACAAACAGTTAAATATAGGAAAAATTGAAAATTAGTTGACAAAAACAGCCATTTGTGTCAACGTTTTCACCTGTAACTGCTTCTAATTATGACAGCTATTTGAAAGCAATATACCATTACATCCGCTGGACCTTTCTGGTTGTGGTGATATATAGGACTTGTAGGTTCACCAAGAACCCGACAAACCAAGAGCCAATAACTGAGCAGCGTCTTGCAATGGTTTTTTATTATGTCCCGGGTATATAGCAATTATTCTGGGAAAATTTATGCATGGAAAAATCGGTATGAAAGACACCTATGTATTTCTGAAATGGGAACAAAATATAGAGTTTAGAAACAGAAGATATTTGCACATTTCCGAAATTGGGAGTACCCATACTAGCATGAGAATTATAGGTCATTTTTCAAAATGACTTCTTTTTACACATTGTCTTTCATTTGGAAGGCAGAAATGCATCGAAAGTCAATAGATAATAACAGTTGCTCTACAATTTTGTGTTACCATAAGTCTCCCGATAAAAATGGTACCTCACTTGTGTGGGTAGGCCTGGTGCCCGCGACAGGAAACGGCCCAAAATGCAACGTGGACACACCACATTTTTACAGTGAAAAATGACCCTTTTTTTGCAAAGTGCCTAGCTGTAGTTTTTGGACCCTAGCTCTGCTGGCACCTAGGGAAACCTAGCAAACCTATACATTTTTGAAAACTGGACACCCAGGGGAATCCAGGATGGGGTGACTTGACTGGCTCTCACCTGGTTCTGTTACTCAGAATCCCTTGCAAACCTAAAAAATTGGCCAAAAAACACATTTTCCTCACTTTTCTGTGGTGGAAAGTTCTGGAATCTGCGTGGATCCACAAAATTCCACCCACCCCGTGTTTCCCAAAGTCTTCCAAAAAAAATGGTACCTCACTTGTGTGGGTAGGCCTAGTGCCCTTGACAGGAAACAGCGCAAAACGCAACGTGGACACACCACATTTTCACAGTGAAAAATGACCCTTTTTTGCAAAGTGCCTAGCTGTAGTTTTTGAACCCTAGCTCTGCCGGCACCTAGAGAAACCTAGCAAACCTATACATTTTTAAAACTAGACACCCAGGGGAATCCAGGATGGGGTGACTTGACTGGCTCTCACCAGGTTCTGGTACCCAGAATCCCTTGCAAACCTAAACAATTGTCCAAAAAACACATTTTCCTCACTTTTCTGTGGTGGAAAGTTCTGGAATCTGCGTGGATCCACAAAATTCCACACACCCCGCATTCCCCAAAGTCTTCCGAGAAAAATGGTACCTCACTTGTGTGGGTAGGCCTAGTGCCCGCGACAGGAAACAGCGCAAAACGCAATGTGGACACACCACATTTTCACAGTGAAAAATGACCCTTTTTTGCAAAGTGCCTAGCTGTAGTTTTTTAACCCTAGCTCTGCCGGCACCTAGAGAAACCTAGCAAACCTATACATTTTTAAAACTAGACACACAGGGTAATCCAGGATGGGGTGACTTGACTGGCTCTCACCAGGTTCTGGTACCCAGAATCCCTTGCAAACCTAAAAAATTGTCCAAAAAACACATTCTCCTCACTTTTCTGTGGTGGAAAGTTCTGGAATCTGCGTGGATCCACAACATTCCACCCACCCCGCATTCCCCAAAGTCTTCCGAGAAAAATGGTACCTCACTTGTGTGGGTAGGCCTAGTGTCCGCGACAGGAAACAGCGCAAAACGCAACGTGGACACACCACATTTTCACAGTGAAAAATGACCCTTTTTTTGCAAAGTGCCTAGCTGTAGTTTTTTAACCTTAGCTCTGCCGGCACCTATGGAAACCTAGCAAACCTATACATTTTTAAATACTAGACACGCAGGGAATCCAGGATGGGGTGACTTGACTGGCTGTCACCAGGTTCTGGTACCCAGAATCCCTTGCAAACCTAAAAAATTGTCAAAACAAACACATTTTCCTCACTTTTCTGTGGTGGAAAGTTCTGGAATCTGCGCGGATCCACAAAATTCCACACACCCCGCATTCCCCAAAGTCTTCCGAGAAAAATGGTACCTCACTTGTGTGGGTAGGCCTAGTGCCCGCGACAGGAAACAGCGCAAAACGCAACGTGGACACACCACATTTTCACAGTGAAAAATGACCCTTTTTTTGCAAAGTGCCTAGCTGTAGTTTTTGAACCCTAGCTCTGCCGGCACCTAGGGAAACCTAGCAAACCTATACATTTTGGAAAACTAGACACCCAGGGGAATCCAGGACGGGGTGACTTGACTGGGTCTCACCAGGTTCTGGTACCCAGTATCCCTTGCAAACCTAAAAATGTTTCAAAAAACCCACATTTTCCTCACTTTTCTGTGGTGGAAAGTTCTGGAATCTGCGTGGATCCACAAAATTCCACCCAACCCGTGTTCCCCAAAGTCTTACAAGAAAAATGGTACCTCACTTGTGTGGGTAGGCCTAGTTCCCGCGACAGGAAACAGCGCAAAACGCAACGTGGACACACCACATTTTCACAGTGAAAAATGACCCTTTTTTTGCAAAGTGCCTAGCTGTAGTTTTTGAACCCTAGCTCTGCCGGTACCTAGGGAAACCTAGCAAACCTATACATTTTTTAAAACTAGACACACAGGGGAATCCAGGATGGGGTGACTTGACTGGCTCTCACCAGGTTCTGGTACCCAGAATCCCTTGCAAACCTAAAAATTGTCCAAAAACACATTTTCCTCACTTTTCTGTGGTGGAAAGTTCTGGAATCTGCTTGGATCCACAAAATTCGACACACCCCGCGTTCCTCAAAGTCTTACGAGAAAATTGGTACCTTACTTGTGTGGGTAGGCCTAGTGCCCGCGACAGGAAACAGCGCAAAACGCAATGTGGACACACCACATTTTCACAGTGAAAAATGACCCTTTTTTTGCAAAGTGCCTAGCTGTAGTGTTTGAACTCTAGCTCTGCCGGCACCTAGGGAAACCTAGCAAACGTATACATTTTTGAAAACTAGACACCCATGGGAATCCAGGATGGGGTGACTTGACCGGCTCTCACCAGGTTCTGGTACCCAGAATCCCTTGCAAACCTAAAAATTGTCAAAAAAACACATTTTCCTCACTTTTCTGTGGTGGAAAGTTCTGGAATCTGCGTTGATCCACAACATTCCACCCACCCCGCGTTCCCGAAAGTCTTCAGAGAAAAATGGTACCTCACTTGTGTGGGTAGGCCTAGTGCCCGCGACAGGAAACAGCGCAAAACGCAACGTGGACACACCACATTTTCACAGTGAAAAATGACCCTTTTTTGCAAAGTGCCTAGCTGTAGTTTTTTAACCCTAGCTCTGCCGGCACCTAGGGAAACCTAGCAAACCTATACATTTTGGAAAACTAGACACCCAGGGGAATCCAGGATGGGGTGACTTGACTGGGTCTCACCAGGTTCTGGTACCCAGTATCCCTTGCAAACCTAAAAAATTGTCAAACAAACCACATTTTCCTCACTTTTCTGTGGTGGAAAGTTCTGGAATCTGCGTGGGTCCACAAAATTCCACCCAACCCGTGTTCCCCAAAGTCTTCCAAGAAAAATGGTACCTCACTTGTGTGGGTAGGCCTAGTGCCCGCGACAGGAAACAGCGCAAAACGCAACGTGGACACACCACATTTTCACAGTGAAAAATGACCCTTTTTTTGAAAAGTGCCTAGCTGTAGTTTTTTAACCCTAGCTCTGCCGGCACCTAGGGAAACCTAGCAAACCTAAACATTTTTGAAAACTAGACACCCAGGGGAATCCAGGATGGGGTGACTTGACTGGCTCTCACCAGGTTCTGGTACCCAGAATCCCGTGCACACGTAAAGAATTGTCAAAAAAACAAATTTTCCTCACTTTTCTGTGGTAGAAAGTTCTGGAATCTGCTTGGATCCACAAAATTCCACCTACCCCGCATTCCCCAAAGTCTTCCAAGAAAAATGGTACCTCACTTGTGTGGTTAGGCCTAGTGCCCATGACAGGAAACAGCGCAAAACGCAATGTGGACACACCACATTTTCACAGTGAAAAATGACCCTTTTTTTGCAAAGTGCCAAGCTGTAGTTTTTGAAACCTAGCTCTGCCGGCACCTAGGGAAACCTAGCAAACCTATACATTTTTAAAACTAGACACCCAGGGGAATCCAGGATGGGGTGACTTGACTGGCTTTCACCAGGTTCTGTTACCCAGAATCCCTTGCAAACCTAAAATATTGTCAAAAAACCACATTTTCCTCACTTTTCTGTGGTGGAAAGTTCTGGAATCTGCGTAGATCCACAAAATTCCACCCACCCCGCGTTCCCCAAAGTCTTCCAAGAAAAATGGTACCTCACTTGTGTGGGTAGGCCTAGTGCCCGCGATAGGAAACAGCGCAAAACGCAACGTGGACACACCACATTTTCACAGTGAAAAATGGCCCTTTTTTTGCAAAGTGCCTAGCTGTAGTTTTTGAACCCTAGCTCTGCCGGCACCTAAGGAAACCTACCAAACCCACACATTTCTGAAAAGTAGACACCCGGGGGATTCCAGTGAGGTATGTCTTGTGTGGATCCCCCAACGTTTTCTTACCCAGAATCCCCTGCAAACCTGAAATTTTGCTGAAAAAAATCACTTTTTTCACACATCTGTGTGTGGGAGAGTTGTGGCATTACCGGGCTGACACAAATTTCCTACCACCCAGCGTTCCCCCAGGTCTCCCAATAAAAATGGTGCCTCACTCTGGTGGGAGGCCCAAGTACCCGCGACAGGCAAGGGCCCAAAACGTATTGAGGCGACATCAAAATTGCCTATCACAAAACGACCTGGTTTTGCAAGGGGGGTCCCCTGACTTTTTGGCCCGGGGCTCGGCGGCCACCTAGGGAAACCTACCAAACCCACACATTTCTGAAAACTAGACACCCGGGGCATTCCAGGGAGGTATGGCTTGCGTGGATCCTCCAACGTTTTCTTACCCAGAATCCCCTGCAAACCTGAAATTTTGATGATTTTGGGGGCTACTGCACCATCTTCCCCCCAGTGGGGGCAGAAAGGCTGTAATTGTTGCGGGTGGGGGGTGGGGGCATTGGCATGCCCGTTTTGGGCTGCCCCCACCCTAATTAAAATTTGCCCCAAAAAATCCCTGGCATCTACTGGGCTTTTTGCCCCCGCCAAGGGGCAGATTGGGGGCTAATGCCCCATCTGCCCCCAGGGGGGCAGGAAGGCTGTAATTTTTGCGGCAGAGGGGGTGGGGGCATGAGCATGCCCGTTTTGGGCAGCCCCCACCCTAATTCAAATTTGCCCCAAAAAAATCCCTGGTGACAAGTGGGCTTTTTGCCCCCGGGGGTGCAGATTGGGGGTAATGCCCCAGAAAGCCTACTAGACGCTAGGGATTTTTTGAGCAAATTTTAATTAGGGTGGGGGTTGCCAAAAACGGGCATGCCAATGCCCCCACCCTAATAAAAATTTGCCCCAAACCCTGGCGTCTAGTGGGCTTTTGCCCACCCCGGCAGCAGATTGGGGCTAATGCCCCCATCTGCCCCCCAGGGGGGCTGAAAGTCCACTAGATGCCAGGGAGTTTTTGGGCAAATTTTAATTAGGGTGGGGGCTACCCAAAACGGGCATGCCAATGCCCCCACCCTAATTAAAATTTGACCCAAAAATCCCTGGCGTCTACTGGGCTTTTTGCCCCCCCCGGGGGGAAGATTGGGGGCTAATGTCCCCATCTGCCCCCCAGGGGGGCAGAAAGGCTGTAATTTTTGCGGGGGAGGGGGTGGGGGCATGGGCATGCCCGTTTTGGGCAGCCCCACCCTAATTCAAATTTGCCCAAAAAAATCCCTGGCGTCTAGTGGGCTTTTTGCCCCCCCCGGCGGGGCAGAGTGGGGGCTAATACCCCCATCTGCCCCCCAGGGGAGGCTGAAAGTCCACTAGACGCCAGGGAGTTTTTTGGGCAAATTTTAATTAGGGTGGGGGCTGCCCAAAATGGGCATGCCAATGCCCCCACCCTAATTAAAATTTGCCCAAAAATCCCTGGCGTCTACTGGGCTTTTTGCCCCCGGGGAAGATTGGGGGCTAATGCCCCCATCTGCCCCACAGGGGGGCAGAAAGGCTGTAATTTTTGTGGGGGAGGGGTGGGGGCATTGACATGCCCATTTTGGGCAGCCCCCACCCTAATTCAGATTTGCCCCAAAATATCTCTGGCGTCTAGTGGGCTTTTTGCCCCCGGGGGCAGAAAGGTTGTAATGGTGGCAGGGGGTGGGGGCATGGGCGTGCCTGTTTTGGGCAGCCCCCACCCTAAAAGAAATTGCGTGAAAAAAATCCCTGGCGTCAAGTGGGCTTTCTGCCCCCATGGGGGGCAGAAAGGCTGTAAGGGTGGCGGGGGGTGGGGGCATGGGCGTGCCTGTTTCGGGCAGCCCCCACCCTAAAAAAAATGGTGCAAAAAAATCCCTGGTGTTTACTGGGCTTTCTGCCCCCCAGGGGTGGCAGAAAGGCTGTAATGGTGGCGGGGGGGTGGGGGCATTGGCGTGCCCATTTCGGGCAGCCCCCACCCTAAAAAATGCATTAAAAAAATCCCTGGTGTTTAGTGGGCTTTTTGCCCCCCCGGGGGGCAGATTGGGGGCCACTGCCCCATCTGCCCCCCAGGGGGGGCAGAAAGACTGAATTGCCCCCATTTCTTTATGGGGGGAGCGAAGGCCCTTGCCCAAGGGGCCGCTCCCCTCCCTGGTGTCTAGTGGGTGGATCCCTGCTTGGGGATCGCCCTCCCGGGCGATCCCCAAGCAGGGATCCACTGAGGAGGGTACCATTGGTAAGGGGAGATTCTCCCTTTCCAATGATACCTCTCCCGTCTTTCTACGTGCCCGGGGGCTGAGATAGCCCCTGAGCACTTAGAAAGTGAAACTGAAATGAGCCTAAAGGCTCATTTCAGTTTCTGTGCAATGACAACAGCGCGACGTGCGCGCTGATTGTCATGGCACAGAAACCAGGGAGGGGCCTCGGGGAAACACCAGGGGAAGCTCTTCCCCAGCTCCCAAGGTCACAGGGGAGAAATAGAAATCCCTCTGCTGTCTGCCCCTGGCCTCATGACGGAATGGTTCCGTCATGAGCACAGGAGGCACCGATGCTCATGATGGAACCATTCCGTCATGAGCATCGAAGGGGTTAATAATGCATTTAGCCACATAAGCCTCCTTTCGGTCTTTTGATGACACTGTGGTAGTTACTGTGGTGTTTATTACAGAGGCCTTTGTTCTATTATATCACTGATGGCACCATTAGTATTCAAGGTTGCAACAGAGTCATTTCATTTCATTTCAGCCAAGATCGTGTTGAAGCTCCTGTTTATTGATTTGAGGCCTGTGTTCTGTTTTCTTCTTATGAAGTGTATCTAATATGGTTGATATGTTTTTATAAAGAATCCTGTTTAATGATTCAGTGGAAGAAGAGCTCAGTGAGCTTGAGCTTGTAGAATAGTGTTCTCAAATTCTGCCATTGTTACCTCTTATATGGTTTTATGAAGAGACTTTGGAAAATCTGCCTCCTAAAAGGGATAGGATGGATAGTCAGTTTGATAGACACATGCACATGAGATAGTAATCTGTCCTAGTCTGTGGTTGCATTGATGTGTACAAGGAGTGCAAGTAGGAGAGCCAATGTGGCCAGCAATAGGATTCATAATAAGCACAACCTTTGTGAAATGTATGGTCTTCATGTTTTTGAGGAAGCATCCTCCTTGACTGGACTTTGTCGTTAAACCCAAAAGTGAAAATCAACTAGATTTGAAAATATCTTGAATGGTGTGTGTTTTGGTGTGGGGTAAATTCAATACATTAATCCAAATAACACTCACCAGGGTGCTTGCACACCACTATGACCACAATGAAGGTGCCATTGCATTTCTTGTACCCAGAAGTCTAATTACATTACCCCACACAAATGTGACACTGTCATCCCTCTTAGCAAGTATTAAATTCAAAACAGTCTGCAATATTTACAAAACTAGAACGTGGACCCTGTTTATCTTACACCTTTTAACATGTGAAGCCTCTTCTCGTTCCTGAGGTTATATGAAACAAGATATAATAAACTGCCAGATAATCCTTTCTACCCATGCACCAAGACTCTTTTAGTGGACATCTAAGGACTTCCTTCTGAAGAGCTAATTGTGCACTCCTTAAAGATACCATAGATAATAGTATTTAACAAGGGGTGAAAATTCAGATATCACACAATTTGCCCACACAATTTGAACCAGGTTTCAGCTGGCAAAATTATGTTGGAAACAGCTGCTGCGAGCACCCTAGTGAGAATCTTCATTCATGATTAGTGCAGCATTTATGCGCTCATTACAACAGGCTAGATATTTCCAATTTTAAGCTTTTTTTAATCTCATCCAGCCCCCTAAAAAACACGTCCCAGATTAAATTGAGATAGGTCAAACTTCACAGAATTTAGAGAGAGAGAAATGTTTGGTACATCCTGTCATGTGGATTTTCGGTGCAGTATGTTATGTCCAATCTCATGAGGAAAACTCCTAATAGGTACAACATCAGACCAGATACATTTCAACACCACTGTAGGGTAAGGTATACCTCAACTTTCTGTGGCTCTTCTTTATTCATATGCAGGCTTGCCTGAGAACTAACTCACTTGAAAATTCTCATATTCTTCTTGAGACAACTTTTTACCTGTCTTGGAAAAGCACCCCAAAAACTAAGGATGAAGCAAAGTTCATCCCTGTCTTACTGTGCATACCTTGAGTTGGTGATTTCCAGTGTTCACCATCAGCACTTATTTTAGGGACAACTGGCTCCCTTTAGTTGATATTTCCTGTTAGTTTCAGCAAACATATGGGTGAACAAACGATGCACACCTGCCTTCTCTGTCTTTGCCTGCCACTGTCCAGACTAATTTCATTCCATTTCCAGTAGCCCAAACCAGTTGGCCTACTCCATCCCAGCGCTGACAATGCAATGAGTATGGGTGGTCATCTGCATGATGTGGGTGGGTATCTGCATGCACATCATGCATGAAACATTTCCCCTGAGGCTGACACGGCGGATGTGGACTGCAGTTTGAGCCGCAGCATGGTGGGTACTTCAGCACTGGTCATGCCTGTCCCTATCTTGCTTGTTGGCATTAGTACTCAGAACTACTGAAAGTTTAGCCAAAGAAGATAGGTACTACTGACAGTCAAAGGGGTTCCTCACTGCTGGGCTCCTTGATTAAAAAGAAATACAAGTTATTGGAAAATGACTTAACATCCTGGTTCAATAGCTGGGCTAAACAAAAAGACTCTGACTGCCCAATCCTCATTGCCAGGATTCAAGCCTGTGAAACCAAATCCCCAGACCTTGAACAAGCAGCCACCAAATTGACCCATAAGCTGAATCCCCAACCAACCAAGTTCTCCACATTTAGAATGTTATTAAAATGTTGTTGAAACGTAGTACCTCTCATCTCTTTCTGTGGGCACAATGCAGAGGATAACATTGTTCCACTTTGATTCCTAGGCAGCGCATAGGACTTAGACCCATGCCACACCTTTGTTGCTCTCCTGGTCATTGTCACTCACTCTGAGGCTTCACACTGTCTCAGGGATCAAGGGCAAACATAACGTGCTGGACCCCGTCTTTATTCACTGTGCGTGTGGGTATATTACGTCCCAGCCTTGCCTTGGTTCTCTGTGGGTATGGGGGTCACTGTCTCTGAGGGTGCGAGGAAGACTATGGGTGAGTCAGGCTGCAATCAGGGCTGCTTGGAGGATCAGCTGCTGTGGATCAATGAGCTGCATCACATGACCGCAAGTGGGAACATAATTTGCAGGCTATTCCATTTCTTTCAACCCGCAATCTCTTTTCTGACTTCCCCCTCTTTCTTATCTCGAGATTAAAACCATAAGCCTGAGGATACTGGACACTCTCCAGTGGTGCCTGCACCTCATAATTGGTGGCCTCGGTGTGTTGCGTAAGTTACAACTTTGGCGTAACTCTGCAAGGTGTGCTTTCCCACCCACGGGTGAACTTGGTTCAATGCACCAGTGATGAATGTGAAAGGCAAGTTATTTTAGCCCCGCAAGACACTATTCAGTTGACATAGGAGTATTGTTTTTGGGTTACTAACAATCCCGTTAAGGGATCAGGGGCACTGTGGATACAGCAACAAACCTTATTTTGTTATTCACAGTATCACACACACTGTACTAGGAAGAATGAATACTTTTAAGTGAAAAAGTATTTATTACTACAGGAATAATCTGTTTCTCAATACATCTAAAACAACTGCACAGAATTTTATAAAAACAGCAAAAAGACATGTTATGAATAACGAAAACAAAATGAAAATTTCAGCATCTATAAAATTTTATTTCAAATGTCATCTAAAACCTAACACCCTGATGCCAACTTCTATGTGCTATACTATGAGAGCATGAAAGGCAGAGCAACTTGCATTCTGGAGTGTCCCAGCAAAAAGAGACACACTGCATACCTCGTTAACAGCAAAGGCTGTCTTTATCAGCGGAGGCGCCAAGAAAGTGTTCACCACGAAGGGCAAACACTCACTGCAGTAGCAGTCAGTCGGTTTTCCTTCAGGACTTGGCTTTATCAGTGGCAGTTTTCAGGCGAGGTGCATCATCTGTGAAGTATGAAGTGTACTGGCAGCAAGTGAGACCATCTCTGGCAGAATCTCTGGTGATAATCTGGGCGAAGGACCTCTCTCAAGTGGACAAGTGGCAGTACTGATACATTAAATCTTATCAGAAATTGGAATTTCTGACATAGGTTTGAGAATGCTTGACACAGATTATGCACATCTTGGTATGCGTCTCAGATGAACATATAAGGCAAAAGGACGTCAATTCAGACTACATTACTCTGATTATATGTCGGTATGTGTTCTTATTAACCTTGAGATGGTGAACAGGAGATATTTGGCAGAGACGAATGTCGCCTTAGATGTTGTATCTATGTCATTGATCGAAAACTTTACGATATCACAGTTCCTAGAAAGATATGGTCTGGCGCCATCTGCGTTAAAAGGCAAACATGAAAATGGTTCTGCATGTATCAGGGAATATGGCAGCTTCAATTGTTTAAGCTAGAAAAGATGGCGGTCTCCATGTACTATGATGGAGTCGGTACCTACATAAGATGGAGTCAGACCTTAGGGACTTTACGTCAGGCAGGACTCTAGAGAGCTAAGTTGATATCAGAGGTCCTCTTGTCACATGTGTTTGGCATGGCAGAGGATGCTTGGGAGATGTCTGTGGTTCAGAGTAGAGAAATGAATTTGGTTGCTCCTGCCTGCACTTGACAGTTTTATGGCAGTCAGTGTGGTCTGTGCCTGGGAGAAGCAGGGAATACTAGGGGAGAGGAGCAAACTCAATGCTGCCACCTGTTTGGGGCCCTGGTGGTGTCTCCACACTCTCTACTCTCTCCTGAAGGCTAAGCCTGGGAGAAATGTTATTAACACTAGACTAATTAGAGTAATTTCAGTAATTACGCATTAATCTTGTGATGCAAAATTACCACAATTATGCCATTATGCAAGCTTGAGTAATTAAGAGTAATTTGGGGCAAAATCCTACCTCAGGAGCACAGGAAAAAGGATCTAAGAAAGAGCGAGTGTCTGCTGGTTACTGCTGTTTGTGTCCAGTAGCATTAGTGCTACTTTCTTAGTGCAAAATGCATCCTTGGGCTCATTTTGAACACCAGGGTGCATTTTGCTCTAAGGAAATAGTGCTAAAAACCTAATTTTGAGGTAATTACGAGTACTCACGCTAGAAACAATCACACCAGTTACGCCCACCCCTACAGAAGACCTTTACACTCCTATGCTCTGGTTACGGTAGGAGAATGCAGTGGTCATCGGTGTCAGCTGAGGTTCAGAGTGTTGGTGATGAGATGCATAGCTTCAGCAGTTGCTTGAGGGGAGGGTTGTAACTCTCCTAGTATGTTCGTCTGGCCTCTGCCTTCCTGTTGCTTTAAGAGTGTTCCTTCTTTCTTGTGGTACAGTCAGTTAACTTTGTGGGTGCCTCATTCAACGGCCCTGGCAGTGCTGACCGCCTCCCTGTGTTACTAGGCACTCACTCAGTGAAGTCTCAATAACTCTTTCCATCCACTGACCTTCCACATGCATTCCTCTCTTTCTCTTCTGGGGTCTCAGCAGCTTTGAGGGTAAGCGTTATAAATAGCAGGCGATCATATTACACAAATTAATAGTACTGGAACTACTGACTATGGAAGGACAAAAGGGGGAGTGAGCCTTCCTAGGTTTTGAAATCTGTTTATGTAAGCTGTATGGTAGAAATTACTCCAGAACTCGAAATCATGGCCTTGGGCCGGAGAGCAAAACAGATATCAGCGGTGATTGTTTCAGACACTGAAACCATTGCACCAGTATCAGGCCTTGCCTTCTGGTGTGGTTTTGCCTGTTTAGCTCTTTTTGAAGGTGGTTTTTTTTGCCCCCCTTACTTACACAATCAGTCAGTCAAACCACTTTATTCAGTTAATAAAAACCATAAAAGTACAACACATACAACATATTACACTGCACAGTAAAAACATCTAAAATACAAATCATCAATAAATATGGGCGACCTAAAAAACATTACAGAGTCAGATTTCATTGACACATAAAAAACCCGAATTGCCATTAATACTTATATGATACCAGATAACTAAGATAAAAAATTAAAAAAACAATTAAAAATTAAAATGCTAGCATTAAATCGGTAATCATTTAGTCAAACGGGTACTCCCGAAACGCTTGTCAGGAAATACCGTTTTCTCCTGAGTCTAACGGCTGCGACTAGGTAACTCGCAATGTTAAATATCTCCCAGGGATCATTCAACATCTGAAGATAAAGTAAGGCAGGTCAAACCTGTATAAAACCTTTTCCCCTTAAAATTGGAAGTAAAAACCTGCTACGGATACCACTATAATGATCACAAAACATTACAAAGTGCATAGTGTCCTGGGTAGAAAAATTGTCACATGTGCAAGGGCCTAAACCACACATCCTGCTCCAACCTTGCGGATCAGCTAATACAAAATGAATCAAGTTAAAACGAAACCTAGTTAAAAGCAGGCGATGAAAGGGCTTAGTGACAATTGTCATATAAAGTTCGACTGGGGAGAGGTTTTTAGCAAAAAATAGGCTTTTACTGAGGGTTTCGTTAGTTCAGTCTCCTCTCTCTCAACCGACAATAAATTCAGAAAATGTGTTTTTACCCACCCCAGATCCTCTTTTCTTATTTTATCTGGAAGATCAAAGAGATCTGGACGCCCTAGTTTATATAGGGTTGCTTAACATGTTGTAGCCACGGGATACAGCTAACTCGATCTATGGCGAGACATTCCCTAATGATCTCATGATTCAAAATTAATTCTGGATTAATCCAGGTCTTAAGCCAACAAACAGCCGGGGCCAGCCTCAACCAGTCTGATACGTAACTAACACCTAACTCTTGATGTATTACAAAAGTAGAGGTTGATTGGGGGACAGACAAAAGAGTGCGTAGAAACTTATTTTTGACTGTCTGTAACCCCTCCATCGACTTGTAACCCCAGATGGCAGATCCATACATTGTAATGGCTATACATTTAGACCTATAGATATTAAGCATAGCTGCGATTGGCCTGGCCCCCAATCGCTGAGCAAAACCATGAACAGCAGCCGTACACCTTGCCATCGCGTTTTTTTAGCTTTCTGTTGGGGGCCTACGAGCCCCTCTCATCAAATAGTACCCCCAGATAGGTGAAAGAGGTCACCCTAGACAACTCTGTGCCTTCACAATAGAAAGTTTTTGGCTTTCTTGGTCTCTGACCCATGGTCATTGTATGTGATTTAGCTATGTTAACTACTAGGTCCAATGATTTCAAAGGAGTCCAAGAGTCCTCTGAAGCCCTACAGCTGTACGGGCGAATAATACAGCGTCATCCACGTATAGGAGCACAGGGATAACCCTATCCCCTATTCGCAGAATATCTGAGCTGGCGGAATCTAAAACCGTTCCTAAATTATTTATATATAGGGTAAAAAGCATTGGAGCTAAAATGCAGCCCTGACGGACGCCTCTTCCGGACCTAAAGTGCTTTGTGCAATTACCTTCTTGGTTGACTCTCACCCTTGCGGAGAGATCCCTATGTAAGTCAGCCAAGAAGTGAACTAAACATTGATCTATTCTCATATCTTTCAAAATGGACCATAGCTTTGATCTATTTACCAGATCAAAAGCCGAGGAAAGGTCCATGAAGGCCAACTGTAATGTATCCGCTTTGGCCAATGTGTATTTCCCTGCTAGTAAGTGTAACTTTAAATACTGATCCAGTGTAGACCTTCCTTGTCTAAAACCATATTGGAGGTTTGTTAAAACACCATTCTCGTTCAACCAGTCCATTAATTTAGTTAAAATCACTCTCCCTAATACTTTTACAGCAGAGTCAATTAAAGATATCGGCCTGTAGCCCCTCTCTGTCCTTTTTTAAAAACTGGGATGATAATGGAAGATGACCATGATGACGGGAAACCCTGTTGACTTGACACATTATATACTTTTGTCAAAGTTCAGCCCAAAAGGTAGGGTTTTGTTTATATAAGTCTGCCGGGACACCGTCCGGTCCAGGGGCCGTGTTACTGGCCATTTGCTTTATTGCCAGTTCTACTTCACCTTCATTAAAAACCAGTTCAGTGGGGTTCCATGTATGTTCTAAACTAGCAGGTCAATCCAAAGTGGCAGGGGCCTCATATATGGATTCAAAATGGGTGAACCATTGTGCTTCTGTGATATTACATTCTAGGGAGTATTCTCGATTCCAGGAAAAAAAAGTTTATTTACTATAGCCCAGAATATAGAGCTATCCTTTAGGACCTCTACTGCTAATAATTCATTCCATGCATCCTCTTTGATTTCATTTTTACGGTTATTTAGGGCGGACTTACACAATTTTCTTAACAAGGCTATATGAACTTTATCTCGTGGGACCTGTTTCAATGCGACTATCAACTTACGGTGTGCTTCAGAGCAGTTGCTATCGAACCATCTCTCACCAGTTTGTTGCCGAGTCCTAGTGGGCAAGGAGAGGCCTAACTCTACCTGCGCGCAAATGCCTTCAAAAGCTGTGAGAACCTCAACCCCTCGATTAAATTTGTCATGGCAGAATGCGAGCTTATCCTCAGCCTTCTCACAGAGATCCTGAAAGAAAAGATCCGGGATTACTTTGGCCCATTTTAGCCTCCGTCCCTGATCAGATGTTTTTAGACAGGTATCAGTGCGTTGCATTTCCTGATTACCCTTTAGGCCACAGCCCCTGCCCAGCACTAGTAGGACTGGGTTGTGGTCACTAAAATGGGACCACCTAGCATTGTAAAAAATTACCTGGGATGATAAAACGGGGGAAATAAATATATAATCTATTATAGTATCCCGCCCTCGATCTTTAAAAGTGGGGATCCTCGCCTCTATTGCATTAGAGCTAGGTTTAATAAGGTCTACCCCAGCCAAAAGATCCTCCAAACATTCCCCATACTGTATATGCTCGAAATGAGGATTGGAGGAATTTGCCGGCCCTAAAAAGTCTTCCACCTGACAGTTCATATCACACAGATGAGTATTAAAATCACCCATAAATATAATGGAATAATAAGTGGTTTGCTTCAATTTATACTCCTCTAAAAAACATTTCAAATTACATAAATGTTCATTTAGAAAACTACTCTCAACGGAATTATAAAATTGACGAACAGCATTTTGGATGTGTTGGTAGAAGTGAATTCAATTGCCAAACAATTATGAGAACCAACATCCACCCTACTGTGAGTTCCTGACAATTTAAGTGAGATTAACATTAAGAGCCCCCCTTTTACTCTGCCTGACGGGGAAGGCCGAGCGGGCACACCGTAGGATTTGAACCCATCCACCAAAACGTTATTCTCCAAGTCCCAGGTCTCCTGTAAGCTAACTATGTTGTATTCTTTTATAGAATCAAGCCACCTGGAATCATCTTTTTTACTTCTCAAACCCGCTATATTCCAGCTAATAATCTTACAGTTGGAGTTTTCATTCTCACTGGTCCCCTGACCACTAATGGTATCACTAATGGAGCTCCGCTGACAGAGAGAAAGCTCCAGTCAATCGTTCTCATCCAGGAGAGTTAATGGCAGGAATCTGTTTTGGCAAGCTAAGCAGTTTTCACCTTCTACCATATCAGTGGGCAATGTTGGCAGTTTAGGTAGGGTCAATGACCTGCAGGGGAACATATAAGGTAAAATCTCCTCCCTGGGACTTGGTTGGAGAAATGGACACCCCCTTCGATCTACTGAGAGCCCAACCCCCCGCAGAGTTCTGCCAAATAGCTGTACCCCCTCGGGTGGTGGATAAAAAAGCCCAGGGGTAAGGCCCTAATGCCCCCTGGCCTTCCTTAGGGCCTTCCTGGAATACCTGCCCCGCCATGCCTGCAAAGTTGACGATGATACAGTCACCTACTGCCTGTTTAGGCCTATGGCCGACCCAACCCACTCTCCTAGCCATTATGATAGGAGAGGAAATCCTGGCCCTGCTGCTGGAATGCTGATCACACCAGTACTTAGTTTTACGTAACAGCTCGGAAGTAGATTCCAGATAGTGCTCTCTAAGCGGGGGAACCCCTATGAGAAAAGCAACTCGTGGAGTAGCTTCTGGTGGCAAATTGAGTCTGCAGCTATTTGACACTCTATTGTCCTCTTGATTACCGTGGATCCTACCCTGCTCCGGACGCTCATAGTTAGGCACAGGGCATGGAACTGACTCAATATGATTACAGTTGATGCCCTCTACATGTCTCTCACAGGTTGCACCTAAATTTATTATGGGAATAGACCCCAGACTATTCTTGGACAAATTTTGATTAACGACTCCCTCATCCCTTTTGTTTGCTATAGAATGCATTTGTAGCTGGGTAGGGACATGAATGTTAAATGGCACACAGTTGTTTTTTAGACCTCCTAATTGGGTCTCAAGGCGCTCTAATTTCCCCATTACCCCTCTACAAGAGTGTTAAGCAAGTCTATAATGTCTTTGGCAATAGTCGAGAAAAACGGACTCCAACCGTAAGTTAAATTGTTCCTCCATAACTTTACGGTCAGCTGATTGGACGAGTGAGTCCAAGTTGCCAACGTGATTAAAAGATGTGTCAGCAGTTAAGTGTCCGTGTTTAGTGGGTCTCTTTTTCCCCTTTTTTTCTCTGAGTGTAACAATTGGGCCTTCTGCAGAGGTGCATCCACTCTCAAAGTCTCTTCCCTGGGATCTCTTTCTGCACCCTGTGGCACTCTGACATTGGTTATGGGGCCCTCCCCTTTGTTCCCAACACACTAGCCGAAGCTCCTGGCTCGATAATGACAGTATTTTGGGGAGAAACGGCTGGTAGAGTATTAGACCCAGGACGGTCAGAGCTCAAACCCAGTTCAACCTCAGCATTTTGAATTTTTTTGTTTAAAGCCCCCACTGCGGAAGTCAAATATGATATAATGGAAGCCGAGTTCCTGGGCACCTTTACTCTTGCACTCCCCTGATCCAGGCTACAAGGTTGTTTGCGCTTACCCATGTTGGTGGCAGAAGCGTCGATGTTAAGGGGTGGCCCAGCCCAGCCTCCTCCAGGCTCTGACGGGCGCAGATGGGCCTGCCCTTGGCCCGGGCTTTGCCCGGGCACACCCGCGCGCGTCCCGCACTGCGGGAGCCTTGGTCGGTATTTCAGTGCCTCCTGGCGCGAGGATTGAACGTTGGCGGCGGGCGCGCCACTTGGCAGGCTGGGGGCTGTAGTCCCACTCCCACGCGGTCTCACACAGGCAGCAATCAGGCACAATAGGACAGAATCGGGCCCCCGCGCTATGGGAGCCCTGGCCAGTATTTCAGCGCCTCCTGGCGCGAGGATTGAACGTTGGCGGCGTGCGCACCTCTTGGCAGGCTGGGGGCTGTAGTCCCACTCCCACGCGGTCTCACACAGGCGGCAATCAGGCGCAATAGGACAGAATCAGGCTTTGTGAGATTTAAGCTGATATGGAGAGTTTGGCAGGTGGGAAAATGCGTCAGAAAGTGACTTTTATACCGTCCAAAATATCATACCTATAATAGGATATAATCAAGACCACTCAGGTCATGCGGCAGGGGAAGACCAAATTATATGGCAGTGTTGACTAAATTATGCAGCAAGAAAAGGAAAAATTAAGTGGCTTACTGCAGCACGTTTTGTGATATTGCTTCATTTTTTTGTCATTTTCACACGTTTTACGTTGCTTGGGCATACATTGCTTTAACCTCATTAGTACCAACTTTACACCCACATATAGCAATAACTAACAGAAAGGTAAATTCATCCTATGAAACGGGAGTTTTTCTGAGTGTCAAAACATGTTTCAGTGATTTTAGTAGCTTTTGATCTGTTTGAGTTAATAACAACATTTATCTTTTGCAAAATCTGCCTGTTATGCAGCATATGATGGATCAAGTGGCAAATACGACAAATCAGTTATTATGCGGAATAAGTTATAGCCTCAAAATCTCTTAATTCCAGTGGCCCTGGCTATAGTGCACCTGCAATAGACCTGAGGGGACAGCCGCCATGTTTTTGTCACCATATCACGCCTGCCAAATGCTACATGAGGCCATTCCTAAATAAGTTGCATTTCCCCTTTCTCAATAGCATTAGTTTTGTCAAAGTGAAAGTATTCCAGTTGATGCTTGCTCTGTGAGAGGATCACCTGTTTCTGGTGCACGGTGAGCCTCTCTAGCTCTTGGAGTAGCCTGTGAATACATGATGACAACAAAACTAGCGCACTAATCATGCAGTAATCACCTAGCAGTTGCTTAATGGCCATATTAGCATTCCTTATCACCTATCTCTTACTAATGGGTTAAGCCATTCACCTTAATGCGGGTTAGGCTGTAATTGATTAAAGGAATGATTTATTTTTTAAGAGCAACAAAAAAGATTACTTCATTTCTGAGTACGATTATTCTCCCGAGTGCTGCGTCAGCAAACGCATCCCTCTTGGCACCTCCGCTGCCTGCTCTGCCATTTTTCAAATGCACAAAAAAGTCAGTGTTTTAGTGGTAATTACCGTAAATAAATTCTGTCTGGTGGTACGAATATACCCAGCAAATGCAAAAAGAGAAGAAAAGTTGCAAAGGGTGCAAAAGAAGGGTTCTCACCCTGTGACGTCACAGTTAGAGGGAATAATGAACAGGTTACTAAGACATTTGGTTGCTTCTGAGTTTTTTGCCTAGCAGTTAGGGTTCAATTATGAAAATTATGTACCGGACTAATGCAATTTACACTGAACAAACAGTGAAAATTGCATATTTAGTCTATTTGCCAAGAAAATCAGTGCAAAATTGCACTGCGCTTATATGGTGTTTGAAATTCTGTCACCGAGACGGTATAATGAAGACCCCCAGAAACCGTCTCATCATCTCGTTTTCTGTGCTGCGCCGATGCAGAATGGGTCTGTGCATTTCTTTTCACATTTTCAGCGCATTCAGGGGCATATTTACAAGGGCTTTATCTCCGCTTTTTGGCTTAAAAAGCCAAAAAAGCGGAGATAAAACTATCGCCCTATTTACAAGAGGGTGCAAACATGCATAATCGCATGTTAGCACCCTTTTTCCCAATGCCTCCCTTTGCATCTCTAGCGATGTTCCCTGGAAAACGGCGATAACCTCGCTATCTCTGGAATTTTTATCGCCCTGGAGAAACGCGTTGTTAATAACGCGCTACCAGGGCGATAAATTCCAGAGATAGCCTGCGATAGGAAATTTATCGCTAAGCACGGCCAGCGATAATTATCGCTGGCCGTTGATAATATGCCCCTCAGTAACTTGAAACACCGTTGACATAGTGCATTTTTGCTGACAGCAGAGGTCGGAAACACAAAGAAGCATTAACTCAAAAGATTTATCAAGTTAAAGTATGCTCTGAAGACGTGAAAAAAATTGCCAGACCACTTTTGCGTCGGAGCACATAAAAAACATGGCCATAATACAGCCCATGGTGCACAATGGAGCATGCACATGCTATTCAGCTGCTGCATACAGCACCTCTTAGGAGTTTTAACCTAAAATGTGGAATAACATGTCCTGGTCATATCCTGAAGATAAAGGCTGGCAGGTTTGACCCATCTAAAGTTCTTTCAAGCCCTGTACGCCGCTGGAACGTCACTTTTTTTAACGTTTCAGTGTCGCAGAGTGCAGAGCCATATTTACGAGGCCATGGAAAGCCACCCTGCGTGGCTTTTCATGGCCCTGTAGATATGGTCTATGGCGGTGCCTCACACTGTGTCAGGGGCGTGCTATGGGTGTTGTGGTGGGTGTCCCTAATCAATGCCCATGGTATTTGACACATTCCCAGAAATACAACACAGTGTGAATCTGGGAATGAGCCAAAACCGTGCTCCTCCCCAGGGGAGGCGTAACAATTGTTTTTGTGCATGAAGGTTACCCTTCCTGCACAAAAACATCCAGATTTCAACGCAGACACCCTTGTGCCATGGTACAAGGGTGCCTACGTTGGCGCTAGGCACCAATTGGTGCAACACCACAGTGGAAGAGGACAGGAATGCATCACATCTCATAGATACAGTGCATTTCTGCCCTTTTCTTTTGATGCAGGGCAGCGCAGCAAAGTGACCTGCACCCCTGCCCTGTGTCAAAATCTGGTAAATGAGGCCCCTAGTATTTACCACTTTCAATAAAATCCATCAAATTCATAAACCCTGATTATGAGTTTAGGTGTTGTTTATTGCAAATAATATATACTGATACCACGGGGTACTTTTTTGATCCTGCGTGATAAATAACACCTATTATGAGTTTGTGTGAAATAACACGCAGATTTCGATGTTTAACACACAAGATCTGCATGGTACAGTAAATGCCGAACAATTTCCCCTGTTAAATTTCAGCAGGTTTGACCTCCCAGAATTTCACGCCAATTGAGCCATGTAATGCATCAGATAATTATAGGATGCATTAAATACAGCCAGACTCATAATTCCGACCCATGGGTAAACAGGGGTTTACGCACGGGTCAGAATTAGCGACCCACTCGTAATCTGGCTCATAATTGCACTATGCGCGGTAACAGGAGTTACCACACATATCTGTATTTTTACGAGCCACTACGAGGGATGAGGGTTTTATTTAGACACTTTTTGCCAGCAGGCGGTGTGTATCTCTCGTAATAAGACTCTTGTGGCATAGAAAATGTGACTATTTTCTTAAGCAGGTGCACCAGAGCACATGTTCATGATGAGATCTGTGTCTAAAAAGTGTAGTTCTAACTGGGTTATTTAATTATAAAAGCAGATCAATGTCAAAAGCTGGCAGTAGAAGGACGCATATGCTACTCCATTGGAAACCAATTTGGACTGCAGCCGGTGAAGATTACATAAAGAGTGCTGGGGTGCAATCTTTTTTTGTTCAATATGGTACAGAAATGATCTTTTGCCTCCTGTTTGTGCTTTATTGTACAGTTTTCTACAGTGCATAATTTATGCTGATAATTAGATCTGCCATATCAGTACTTTTTAAAAGTCTCCAGATTTAGCAAGGTTTCACTCTTTAATGTATAAATCATTAAAAAAGCAATGCCTTGACACATATTCGTTTTGTGCATGCTGAACATGAACTATTTTAACGAATTAATCACTGATTAAGACAGTGTGACACGATTCTGCAGGCTATTCAACGCCAAATCAACAGTGTCGGAATTGTTGAATACGCTTTGAGAAAGACAGTAGGTATGCCTATTTTATAAGTGATTGTTTGTGGTTGTGTGGATGGATGCGTGGATGAATGAGAGAATGAGTAAATAGGTTAATAGGTAGATCAGTCACTACATTGATGGAAGAATACTGCGTGCGTGGCTGAGGCTATAGATTCATAACTGGGGACCTGCCCAGAAGTGCATTGATGGATGGCTGGATGGATGGTTGATCCAAATGATGAGAGATTTCAGATGGCTGTGGCAAGTCTCCTGCTTCATCACTTCACAGCCTTCTGAACATTGGCCTCTCACCTTCATGTTGGGCCTGTTCAGGGTGTTCATGCTGGTGCCTTGAATAGCTCATCATGGTCCTCCCACTAACCCCTCTGACCCTGGAGTAGCCACAGAGCTGTGGAGGTAGTGTATTGCAGCAGCAGATAGAATACAAATTGGACACCTTTTATCCTGAGCCATTGTGTGTAAAGACACATCAGAGATTCTGTAGATAAGACTGACAAGTCAGATTATGTATGGGATAAATTACCCCCTGCTATACGTTACAAGGATACTGAAAGTCACTGAGGGGTCCCAAGCCCATATGGAGGAATGAGGCTGAAGGTCGAGTTCCTCCATAAGATTATGGAACTCTGAAGTGACTTGCAATATACTTAGCATGTAGGGCAGGGGTGCTTCATCCCATATAATACATGGTCACACCATCATCACCTTTCCCACTAACCACTTAAATAATTGGAGTGTAACTCTTTCATATGAAAGAGAGAACTTGTTTTTAAATATGAAGAATAAAAATAGAATCTCTACGGCAAAATTAAACACACCAAAAAAGCTATTGGATATGTCTTGCAAAAAAGATATTAGAATCATTGCATGCAAGCTATTAAAAAAATAGCTGTAGTAGCTCAGAATGTGTAGAAACATGCTGACAGATTCTCACTTTTCTATAATTACCCAAGGAGTGCAAAAAATAACTATGTTGCCATAAATATCTTATTTCCGCTTGTCACTATAAATCTAAAAAACAGGACAGAAGAAACAACAGAATTATTTCATTTTTCTTTAAACACCTGCTTCAATTAATTATGCTCCATTACCTGACATGCCTTTCTTTTGGCTGCTGGCTCTATAAGCAGGCATTGTGACATCAGCACTCAACTGTAATACATTATTACAGTCAAGTGGTGATGTCACTTCTTTATATTAGGCAACTGGGTGAATCACAAACCACCTATTATAAAAATGGATTTCTCTACAGGTATTGCAGAATCACATGTATTTTAAAGCGTATTTGGTGCTACTTAGGGTCAGCACAGCTACAGGAGTTAAACAAAGGACAACTGACAAGACGCAAGGTGTGGATGATGGGCAAATTTATGTACTAAACTAACCTGAAGCAGAGAAGATCATTTGATATAAAGACCAGTGCAACTTACAGAAAACCATGAGAACTCATCAAATTCCTAGGAACCCATAGTTTGTTAGTTTAGTGGGATAACAATGGACATCTTTTCTTTATATAAGCACCTTAGTACTTATTAGAATGCTCAGGACACAATAAACAACCGATTTGTCAGGAAACCTATATCACTGCTTTGGGCAGTTTTGATAACTGTTGCTGGAGACGTCCAGACATACACAACACTGCTGCTCCTGCATGCACGTCGATTTGCCAAAATGCCAGTGGTAGAAGAAATGGAATCACATACCCTTAGACATCAATGACATCAAAGGAAGTGACATCTAATGACCTTTGACCATAAATCTTCCCAGGAGGTGATGCCACTTGACCTTAACACAGATGACATCCCAATAATTGACTCTGCTGAGGTGAACATTTTGAAAATAATGGGGTCAAATAGAGCATTTTATAACAAAGGTTTCACATATATTTGCAAAAATGCACTGGGCTGTGAAAGGGCAATCGTTAAATATGCAAGGTATTTCATGGTGTGCCAAGTCAATGAAGCCTGATGCCCTCCAGGAGTAGCCCCTTTTTCACATTGTGCTATGGGAGCCTCTATATGCCAAAAATAACCTCCAATGTGCCATGGGCAGCATTTTTTCATGGGCGCCTCCACTATGACATGGGGGCAGAATTTACATTTTACCTGTAGTATGTTAGGATCAGAAGTTTGCCAGGGTTACCACCAGCCATATTCCACAGCTGTCGTTCATTATACCGAGAATCATCTCCAGTGTGGTTGTGTCATCATTTTGCAATGGGTTTTCCATATGCCATAAAATACCTCTAATGCAGCAGTGTTTTGACCTTGGGTGCCCATTTTGCCAGGATTTACCTCTAGTATGTCAGCACCAGCATTTTGTTATAGGTGTCTGACATGTTAAGAATTGCCTCTAGTATGCCAGGGGCAGTATTTTGCCTGGGGTGTCTCTGTAAGCCAAAAAGTACCTTTGTATTGGCAAGCCCGAAGGGAGACTTCTCACCCAACCTCTGATGACCACTCATCCGACATGGAGCACCTCCACTTTCAGATGCAGACCATCCGGAACGCCACCCTCCGTGGCACCCTCATCTACAGACCTCCCGGACCCCGCCCCCGCTTCAGCGTAACCATAGCCGACTTCATCGCTCACCACGCTCTCACCTCTGCAGACAACATCCTCCAACATCCTCCTTGGCGACCTCAATTTCCACCTAGAAAACCCCGACAACCACAACACCTCATCCCTACTGAAAAACCTTGCCACCATCGGACTCAAACACCTGGTCACATCTCCAACCCACTCAGCAGGTCCCACGCTCAACCCCATCTTCTCCGCAAGCAACAACATCTCGGTTAGCCACACCTTCAAGCCACACTGGATCAACCACCACTGTGTCCACTTCTCCTTCACCAGATCCACCGTTTGCCACTATGCCCACCGCTGTCCTTGCAGAAGCTGGAACAAGGTCACCACAGACCAGCTCACCACCTCCCTCAGCAAAACCCCACCAGCAACATCCATGGATGCCAAAACCTCAGCACGCAACCTCCACCGTTGGATCTCCGACTGTGCCAACACACTGGCTTCCCTCAAGAAACCCTCAGGCAAGCAGCCATCCAAGATAGTCAGCTGGTTCTCCATCGCCCTCCAAGAGTCCAGGCGCACCTGCAGACGACTCGAGAAAAGATGGAGGAGCAGCAAGATCATGGCAGACCACGCAGCCTTCAAAACTGCTGTCACCACACACCACCACCTCATCAGAACAACAAAGAAACCAGCCATACACAAACGCATCAACGCCAATGCACCCAACAGCAAAGAACTCTTTGCCGTGGTCAAAGAATTTGCCAGACCCAGCATAAAGACAGCAGACATTCCCCCCTCTCAAGACCTCTGCAACAACCTTGCCACCTTCTTCCACTGCAAGATCAAGGAGATTTATGACAGCTTCGCAACCCAAGACCCACCCACCCCAACCACAACCACTGCACCCAATGGCTCCAGACCCCAGCAGACCTTGCCCAACTGGACCACCCTCATCTCTGACGACACGCTCAGGATCATGAAGAGCATCCACTCCGGAGCTCCGTCGGATCCCTGCCCTCACCACATCTTCAACAGGGCCCGAACCTCCATCACACCAAAACTCTGCAGCACCATCAACTGCTCCGTCGTGTCCGATACCTTCCCTAAAATTGGAAGCACGCAGAGATCAACCCCTTGCTGAAGAAATCATTTGCCGACGGAACTCATTTTCTACAGACCCATCTCTCTGCTCCCCTTCCCAGCCAAAGTCAGCGAGAAAGCCATCAACGACCAACTCTCCGAGTTCATCGAAATGAACCACATCCTGGACCTCTCCCAATCGGGCTCCAGAAGCAACCACAGCACCAAGACCGCTCTCCTTGCCACTACAGATGACATCCACACCCTCCTCGACTGAGGCGAGACTGCTGCCCTCATCCTCCAGGACCTCTCAGCCACCTTCAACACCGTCTCCCACCACACCCTCTGTGCAAGACTCCACGACGCCGGTGTCCGTGACAAAGTCTTAGAATGGATCTGCTCCTTCCTCACCGGCCAAACACAAGGCTCCCGATTCACAAAAGTAATCTGAGTCAAAAGTCAAAATTTACGACATTTGGTATTCACAGAAGGAACTTACGATTTTTGGTATTCACAAAAATCAATTACGACTCCGATCTTTATGTCTGCACTCGGGCCGGAATTTCCACACCTGGGGCGGAATTTCCACACCCGGGCTGGAATTTCTGCACCCGGGCCGGAATACCTGCATTTGGGCCGGATGATCATTTTCCTCAATGCTAAACACCTGTCCAAGTGCCTACCATCTCCTACCATGCTCCAGCTGAAACACTGCAGCCCAACAGCCAATCCCAGCCCTGCAGCACATATGAAAGCAGAGCAGACACACACAAATCTTCCAACATGTCACTGAATGTGTTTGTTGCTCTGCCCCTTGCCATGAGGCAATAAAACCTGAGGAGGAGGAGGAGAGTAGAGAGGATATTCAGACAAAGGATAAACCTATTTGGGATGTCCAGCCAAGATGTCAGGGCCAGATACCGTTTCCCTCCAGAAGTCATCTTGGAGATGATATGTGAGTGGGAGCAGGAACTTGACTATATGACCTGCTGCTCCTATGCCATTCCAGCATATCTCAAGATACTTTCTGCTCTCCATTTCTTTGCAACGGGGTCATTCCAAAGGGTCACCAGTGACCTTGTGGGCATCTCTCAGGCAAGCCAGTCGCGGTGCTTGCATCAGGTACTGAGCTGCATCAATTCAAGAGCCCACATCCACATACGAATTCCCCATACACTGGACGGGAGACAAAGGGCAGCTAGGGATTTCTATCTCATTTCCCGCTTCCCACATGTGCTGGGTGCAATTGATTGTGCCCATGTGGCCCTTCAGCCACCCCGCTGCATTGCACACATATTCTGCAACAGACACCGATGGCATTCCATCATTGTGCAGGATGTCTGTGATTCCAGTGGGAGATTCATTGATGTGCATGCAGTGTTTCCAGGTAGTACCCATGACAGCTTTGTATTCCGCATGTCACCTCTTGCCCGGCGGTTGGCTGCGGGAGAATTCGGCAACATGTGGGTACTGGGTAAGTACCAAGCACTAAAAATGAGGGATATGTGTAAATGAAATGTATGAATGCCACCTTACATTAACAACCATTGTACTATAAGAATCATCAAACCCCATACACTGTCTCAACAGACACTGCATGTACCAAAGCATAGATCATGTTCTGTTTAAATTTAAGAGGGAAATGTAACCTATTGCCCTATCTTCCCTCAGGCGATGCTGGGTATGCGCTCTCCCCTCAACTCCTCACACCTTACAGACATCCAACCACTGTACCTCAACGTAGGTACAATAGGGAACACATACGAACTCGAGCCATCTTAGAGCGCACTTTTGGCCTGTTGAAGTCGCGATTCAAATGTCTTGATCGTACAGGGGTGTGCTGATGTACTCCCCTGAAGTCGTGTGCAAGATCATATTAGCCTGTTGTGTTTAGCACAACATAGCTTTAAGTAATGGCTTACACATACCTCTTGTAACTTGGCTAGCTCTGAATCCTGGGCAACCAGGCCATTGCACATAACAGAGGTCAGGGTATGCAAGTCCGTGATCAGCTAGTTGCCACTTTTTTCACATGAGCAACCTGTTGTGTTATGGACAAAATGTGGTTTGCAGTCTGTTGTCAATGATGAAAGTTGGATAATTATGACTCTGTCCAACAATTCCATCCTGAGACTACTTTGCAAGCCACACTAACTGTATGTAAACCACAGCTGTTGACAGGAGTCAAAAGATTGACCGCGCATCAGTTCATGTTCCGTTGTCAGCAATCAGTGTAGTAGATGTCACTAAAGAATCTATTGACTCAGAGGATAAGATGTATATGTTCTGAGATACCTTCCCGGACCTTTTGAGAATGGGTGTTTGAATCAAAAAAGGCCTAACTATTGCATTGTTAGAGTCGTTGCCCCCAACAGATTTGACTCCCCCACAAATGATGGGCCCCCAACGAGAGTGATGATGTTCTGGGTCAATCTGGCATTATATGTATGGGATATACAGCACTGCTTCCACCAAATTTAATGTAACACAACAGACAACTCTGAGGTTGAGCACTAAATATGGACTACATGTACCATAATGCAAAGGAGGAGAAAACTATCCTGGGGTGTGAAGTTGTGCCAGCCCCCACCCCCTTGTTCCAGCCCAAATCTCATAAAATGGTCTTTTCTACCTTTTGTATCATGTCTATGATTTCCACTTACACTGTCATTTCAGGTTTCTCCGCAAAAGAATAACAGGATGGCAGAGGATTTGATCTGTGATGGTGGATGACTCAGAATGAACACAAAATGGCTGTCAACAACTTCCTGTGATGTATTTCCTGTCTACCACTTCCTGTACGTCATTTCCTGTATGAAAGAATGGGTTCCGGTTTGTTTTTGCAACTTCCGGCACAAATGCGTGCTCTCTGTCTGTGAAATGTACGCCTCTTATGTGGACCCTACGCTACGCAACCGTAGAGTACGTACTTGGCCGGAAATTCGAAAACGAACCAGAACCCATTCTTTCATACAGGAAATGACATACAGGAAGTGGTAGACAGGAAATACATCACAGGAAGTTGTTGACAGCCATTTTGTGTTCATTCTGAGTCATCCTCTCTCACAGACCAGATCCTCTGCCATCCTGCTGCTCAGTTCAACCTAATTACCCCCAAAATGGCTGAGGGTTATGAGGAGAAAACACCCCCTTTCATTGAAAGGGAATAAGACATTTTAGCTGAGGGGGTGCTTAACAAATATCCTTAGCTATATGGGGGGCCAGAGGACCAGCTGAGTAATGCAGCGCAGGCCACACTATGGGCCAACATTGGGGAGCGTTGCAGTGCAGTGGGCGAATATACCAGGAAGGCCAAGGCATGCCGCAAGCGCTGGGAGGACATAAAACGCTGGGCCCGGTACAAGGCAGAGGAGCTATTGGGCCAGTCTTCCCAGCACCATGTGCATCGTCCCGCCTCTCGCCACTGTAAGGAGGGTCCTGCGTGCAGGTTGGCTGACCCTCCATGCTCAGCGGGAGGAGCATGAGCAGAAGAGACCTGGTAAGTGCCTTATATGCAATTTGTGTCTGAAAGTATGAAGTGAGTGAAGACAGAGCTGTACCATCATGTGTCCCATGCATCCCTTTACCTATTCTGGGGCAGATTTACGAGCCCCCTGCGCCACCAGTACGTCACTTTACGTGACGTACTGGTGGCGCAGGGGGCTGCTCCATATTTACAAGGAGAGGAAAAGCCACCATGCGTGACATTTCCTCTCCTTGTTAATACGGCCCCTTCACACGCAGCACTTTGCGGTGAAGGGGCGTTCCATGGGTGTTGCTGTGGGTGTTCCCACGCAACACTCATGAAACAAGACACATCTCCAGAATTACGAGAAATCGTAACTCTGGAGATGCGTCTGAAGCTACGCCACCCTAGAGGTGGCGTAGCGAGGCGCACCGAGGAGAAATTTTTTCATTTCTCCTCGTTCTTACCTCTTTCAATGCGTGCTGCATTCTGCAGCACGCATTGAAAGAGGAAAATGGTTGTAGTGATTGTTTTTGTGCAGGAAGGGGAACCTTCCTGCACAAAAACAATCTCCCACGACGCAGGCATCCTTGCACCATGGTGCAAGGGTGCCTGCGCCAGCGCATGGCTGCAGTTTGTGCGCCAGCGTAGGGGGAAGCACAAGGATGCAACATATTCTTGTAAATATGTTGCATCCCTGTGCTTCAAAACTAACGCAGCGCGGCGCAGCAAAATGACTTGCTGTACCCCGCTGCGTTGGTTCAACGTAAATCTGCCCCTTTGTGTCTATGCAGCAGTCATCATGGAGCAAAAGGCTCACTGTAGCACATTGGCTGTACAGGGCAGAGTGCATTCTGGGAGTGGTAGTTTTATTATGACAACTGGGGAATTGAGCCACACATTTGCATTTGTACAGCAATTGCATTGCCAGCACCACTAACAGTGCACCAAGGGCATCATAACTGATGTGTGCATTGGATGAGGAATGGTACAGGCACTGTCCAGTGTGTCTATGAGAGGCCAATGGGTATTGGATGCTGTGACTTGCATTGCATACGGTGAGTTTGGGTTCTGATTAAGACAGATCATCATGTGCCATGGAGTCAAGACAGACTTTGAGATCCTTGCCTCACTCTTAATTGTTTCCAATTTCTCCAAATGTGATCACAGACACACGTCTTACCCTCAGTGGCTTATATGCCATTTTTAAAGTCCAGGTAGCTGTAACAACTAGCCACTAGTGTTCACCAGTGTGCAGCACTACCTGATCAGTCTTCAAACCCAATATGTGGCAGTGGATTGTCAGCTTTTGTGAGGGAATATCAAAAGGTCACACTCACAACTTAACAAACCTAATAGCCCAGACCCTATATGGATGTGTGACCCCCAATTGGTATTTGTGTTGTCTCATACAATGCTACACAGCAGATAACATTTGTCCGGAAGTAAAAGTGCAGAGAATCCATATCACAGGCTCATTCCAATACTATCTGGACTCTCTCTGATCTCCTTTTGTAGACTGGGTTTGGAAGCTGCCTATACAGCAGTGACAGGACACACAGATCACAAGAATGCCAAAGTTGAGGATTGGTCAGTACAGATGTGTAAGCCACCAAAATTCAAGTGAGATGTCCATGTCCAACTCAAATCAGGAGATGACAGTGAACATACACGTAATTTAAGCTCCTAATCACTGTCAACTGTATAGTGTGATCAGAGGAGAACAAAGTCTGCCCTTGGCTCATCTAGGTATGTGTCTTGTTCTGATGAGTACAACTACTACATCATGATTTTTTTACATTCCAGTGGGCTCAGCTGGCCAAAAGGACCAACAGCAGGACACGGTTCAGAGCAGGATATCTTTGGTGCGCTGGCGGCCACGACCTCTATCCACAAGTGAGGAAGAAGAGGATGAGGCGGGACCTTCTACATCAGGAGGCAGGGGGAATGCGCCCACCTGGACTGAGCAGGAAGACACCTCTGGTGCTACGGACCAGGTGGAGGCTGAGGACATTGAAGGGGGATAACTGGACACCTCTGGCCAGGGGGAGGAGATTGACTCTCCCCGGACCATTCACTACTTACTTTTGGTGAGGTGTCCCCGGGGCAGGCCACTACACAACCTGGGCCTGCCATCAGCCCCTCCCTAACTCCAGAGACCCCATTCCATCAGGGTCTCCAGCTGCATCCCCTGCAACCAGTCCCCCTCATCGTCGCTGCCAGGTAGACACCAACATCGGCTCCAAACCTGAGGCACCACACCCCTCATATTCCACCCAAACCCCTCCCTTTGTTGTTACTCCTGTGGCTGTACCACCAGACTTGATGTGTGCATGTGAGGGTCAGCCAGACATGGCCTCTCGCATCATGCTGCAGATGTGTACAGAGCTGCGTGTGATGCGAGAGCAAAATGCTCGAGCTATGGCCACCCTCCCTGCCAGTGTCAATTCCCTGATGGCAGCCATGTTGTCTGTCCATTCCCAACCTCCCTACCACACCACCTTCAATGTCTCCCCCTGTCCGTTGCCCCACACTGTTTCCCCCCGTACTCCTCGAGTGTCCCAACCCCATGTGGTGCCTGGTCCTGCACCGGCAAGCCAGGAGCCCGCCTCGGACTCAAAAGATGTAGACATTGTGCAAATTGAGGATGACCAGATTGACACTTGACCTGTTGGACAGAATTTTCTTTTTGGACAATTATTTACTTTGCCCCTTGCATAAAAATTGGTTCCCCTGACGCTCCCTGACGTGTTGTATTTATGTTGACCCACCCCACTCCAAATTCCCTTCTCCTTCTGCATTAAGAACATCATTTGTTTTCCTTACTCCCTTCCAAACGGACTGTTGTTGAATTTCTAATCCCACACTATTTTTCCATAACATTTTATTTTGAATCATACCTTCTCTATCTTGTTTGACTTCATTGTGAATGTCTTGTACAAAATATGGACATATGTTTTGGTAGTTATCTGCTCTGCACATGTGAGCTTGTTGCAATGATGGGGTTACACTTGTACATGTGTCACGTACACGCATACATCCTCACATCTCTAGGCCACCACAATTGGTAAGCATTTGCCTATCAGGACATAATACGCAACATAGTCTTGACTTGTGATGAGATTTTCTTTTTATTTACACATATTCACACTGGTCAAATCTTTGGGATGTGATCAATGGGGATCTTGCTTGCGACTTCACAAATTTGGAGGTGAGGATCACTGTGAGGGATTGTGTCTGGGTTGTCACCGATGTGCAGGTTGGTATGGTGCATGTGCCTGTACAGGGTGAAGTTCATGTGCAGGGGTGGATGGTGTCTGTACAGTTGGTGTTCGTGCGTGGACAGGGGGTGGTTGTGCAGGTGGGAGAAGTGCCTGTTCAGGGGGTGGGGGTGGATGTGCAGGTGGGGGAGTGCCTGTTCAGGGGGTGGTGGTGGATGTGCAGGTGGGGGAGTGCCTGGATAGGGGGTGGTATGTGTGTACACTTGCTGTGGTCTTGTGCAGTTTGTGGTACAGGTATGTGGGTGTGATGTGCTGCAGACAGATGTGATGGCTCCCCTCCCTGCATTGACCATGAAGGGAGACTATGGATCACTTTCAGCATGCCCTCTGTCATCTTCATGGCCAAGGCATGGTGTCTTGCACTCTCTTCCCTTTGAATGGATATCATGTCTCTGATATTCTTGGACATGTCTTGCCAAGATGTATCCATCCTGTCCAAAACATGGGTCAGTCTGTCTACCACCTGAGGGATTTGGTGCATGTCCTGCAGGGCCTGAGACATGTCTGACAGGGTAGCCCCTATGGCACGAATGTCCTGCCTGACATCTGCCTGCTGTTGAAAGAAGTCCTGCTCCCACTGGCCACCATAGCCAGGTGCAGGCCTTCTCTGCAAGGGTCGGCCATGGATGAGACTGCCAGGTCCAACAGCAGGGGGAGGATGGTAGGTGGAAGCTTGTGAACAGGAGAATGGTGCCCATGGGATACCTGCACCACAACAGGGTTGGTTCTTCCCTCAGATGGTGGAGAGAATGCCTGGGATGCACTGTATAGGGAGGAGTTTGTAGGGGAACCACCACGTCTGTACTGGATGTGAGGGCTTTGAGGGAGTGATGTATGTGTTGGGGTGCGTGTGAGCTGTGGCTGGTTAGCTGTATGCTGAGAAATGTTCTGGCCATGGAATCTGAATCTTCAACCTCTGAGAGGATGGACAGATAGTCTTCATCATCCTCAAATTCTTCAGCCTCCTCAGGTACTTCATCCTCCTCCTCTTGCGCAGTACTTGCAGCCAACATTACTGCCTTCAGGAGCAGTGGATTTTCCCCTTTGATTGCCCGTCGCACAACACTGGTGGAAGGTCCATCCTCCTCATTGTCATCATCACCTGGAACACACAGGTTGCAACTGGATAAGTAATTGACCTAGTATAAGATGTGGTGCAACACGAGGGTTGGCTCTACTTTACTTTGCATCAACAGATGAAGCACATGTGACCTGATTTGGGCACCCCTAGACGTGACAGCTCACACCATAGCACTGAGGTGTTGAACGGAGATGTACAATGTATAAGCAAACTCACCAGCTCCAGCCACAGCTTTGTGTTCCTTTGCGATCCCCCCTGATGTCAGCTGCTGAACCTGGCTCCTCATAGGTGTAGTTGATGAAGCAGTCCCCGGTCCAGCAGCTGGAGAAGGAACTGACACCATACTCAATGATCTGCATTACTAATTTACAAAAATGCACATGTGACACTTATAAAAATGAAATGGTATATATGTAACTTTGTAAACACCGATTGCAGATTCTATGCAGAAGGGGATTTGGATCTTTGTCATGGTTTTGGAATCTATGATAGGGAAACACTTCACGCCACACTTACCTGATGGACAGGTGCGAGAGGGTTTCACTGCTTGCATTCCCCGGGATGGTGTTGTACGCTGCACTGGTGTCATCCTGTCAGCAGCTGTGATGAGACATACCTATCCATATTTCAGTACAGCAGATGGTAGTTATGAGCTAAAATGTATGTGTAATTCTCAATGACCATTGATATGATATTCCTGGCCAATGTGCAGCATGTTTACCTCAGGGACTTTACAAGTGGGCCCCTGCTCACAAGCTGCAGTTGTCAGCTGTTACCTCCACACAGTACTGACATCAATGAGATGACCCATCAACAGACAAACGTGTATGAGAAGGTTACTGATATTTGAAGGAAGGGGATAAATAATCAGAACGACTCCGCATTACCTTGATTACACCTTCACCGTTAAGACCATCATGCCTCATGAGTATGGAGTATACATCACCAGGCTGACCAGTTTCACATTTGCACATCAGATCAAACATTGCATTGCAGGGTTCATATGTGAGATGTGCAATAGTCAGGTACATTTTGGGGCACATTGGTGCTTACCTACACATGAAGTCACAAAGCTCATTTTGGACTGAGGGATCACAAATGTGTTATGCCCATCCTTTGAGTGTCCTCTGTTCCCATGATCCGTTTACAATTTCATGGTAGTACTTAGCTGACAACGGATGATGTCTTGTACAGCAGACATCCTGACCTCATATGTTATACACTCACTTATATAGGTGAAGACAGTCGAAGATGAGGCAAGCAGAATGCAACATTTGACTAGGTTCCCACATTGTGGGTAAGTTGAGAAACTTTGATGGTTGCCGCCTACACTGGATTTGTGTTGTGCTTTTCAGCCAAGAGATTTAAAAATTTCACTTCCTCTAGATTCACCTTAGCAGCCCATACATCCATCACAAAAGTACACAACTGGCATCAGTGTGACACTCATCCACATCAATTTCAATGGGATTTGTCCTTTGATATTTTGCAAGTGAGCTTTCATATCATTGAATTACAATCCAATTGTGTCTAGTACACTTCATATGACACTATATACTATTTTATGTCCATTCTGCACTCACTTGGCATACATTTTGTGTCATCCTTTCACTAGCCACCATGGTGTGATCTGGTATGTGGTTAAATGCCATATGTAGGCATGTTGTGATGCAGGACAACAGTGATGTAGAACATGTACAACATACAGCGGATATTAAATGCATATTTCATGAGCATTCAGGTACATTATTCTTGGGTTTACTTACCATGGCGCCGCACCTGCCCAGTGTGTGGTCCCTGACCAGATGTCACAGCCAACCTTGTAGCAGAAGTCACTGGGGGTACTGGAATCTGGGATGACATCATCGGACCTACAATGATAAGTGTGTTTGCAACTTTACATTTCAGCTGCCACATGTGATGCACTCAATTTCAGGAACAAAGGATAAGCACAAGCAGTGTGGGCACTACCGTTGCAGAAGTGTGTGGCACTGAATATCACGAGTGATCCCACATTCAACTTATAATGGCCCCACTGCCTAGAAATAAAGTCTATCAAATTGACAACACAACAATTCCTAAAGTAAGGTCCATTATGGTGTTTTGTTTATGGCCAAAAACATGCCATCTGACGTTAATAAATATAACCACCTGGGTTGACTGCACAATTTCATGTATTGAAAAAACATTATGATTTGGACACTGGTTGCATTCTCAATACTCCTGACAATTGTATCTCACTTCTTGTTCATCATTGTTATATTTGTTAACATTGCCTTTCTAGATTTTGTCTACAAAAGCAATTACAATCTAGTGGAGACTCCTTTTGACTTGTTGTGGCACTCAATTCCCGGATTGAGTTCACAGTTCTGGAACTGTTGATGGAATACGTGTAATGTTCCCAAATCACAAAGGCATGATGAGCCTAGATATCTTTTCTTTTTGTCTTTTGCTATTCACAAATGTCATTTGCTAAAGGTAAATGTGCTTTAAGTATTGCAATATTTTTAAAGTTAGGTTTTTATCTCCGGTTACCTTTGAGATTCGGGCTCTATATGTCCCTCTGTTGTCTGCTGACAATGTATGCATTTTGACCATCTCCTGACCAGTTTGACTTACCAGTTAGTGAGGGTGGTATGCCTTGCACTGGATGATGTTGTTTCCTCCCAGAAGATGTAGGGACCTCTGCTACTGTGGTCGTCTGTACTCTGGCTGAATGTGTCAATCGGTGAGAAGAGAGGAAAGTAACCAAATCGAAAATGTACATGTGTAACTTGTCTGACATTTCCTCATATCTTCTGCATGCTAACAGTATTGTGAACTACTGCTGCGGCTGGTGGAGGTAGGAGCAGTAGGGTGTTGGGGGTGTAATGGCAGGGCAGGGTGGGAAATAGACAGCAGAATAGTGGAAAGAAATGTCTTAGAATAAGGATTCTCTCACCTTGTGCTCGGTGATGCAGCAAGCACAAGGTGAGTTATTTTTTGGATGATTGTTTTTTAATTTCCCTATTCCGTTGTCTGTAGATTTTACTCTGCACTGCACCTCCCCCTGACATTCTTGACTGATCTGGCCACGTCTGGATAAGTGGAAGGGGCACTTTGTATATTGCTACTTAACTATATACGGCAGCAGTACTGGGCCCATGTTTTCAATAGTGGGAATGGGATTTGCCATTTCTAATACAAAGGATTCTGGGACTTGTGGTGCTACATACAGAGGGAAACACATGAGCCTCTGACTGACTATATATTAATATAAACTTTGAACAACTTCCTTAAACACAATGGGGGTGCAACACAGTCATTTTATATACTTGTTCTTGTCATCACATTTACCTGGTACCACGTTACGGACATCACTCACAGAAAGCCCATGGAGCATGTGTGAGTGGATTGTAGTGAGGACATCCTCCTCAAGTGTGGTGAGATGGATGCGGGTTCCGGTTTGTGGGCCAGGGAGAATTCTGGCCAACTCAATCCTGGCTTACTTCTCCTTCACCCGCCTCTTTTCGTCCTGCCACTTCTTCTTGATGTCACGGACTGTGCGCACATCCTCCCCCAATGCTGTGACAGCAGTGGCTAAATGCTGCCATAGAGCTAACTTCTGTGTGCCACTGGTGCAGTAAGGGGAGACGATGTAGCCGTTTGTGATGCCTCACAATGAACTCAATAATCATGATGGTCTCCTCATCTGTGAAATCTTTCTTCCTCCTCAGTTGGTACATTTTCCAGTAGTGATGCACAGAGAAGGAAAACAAGAACTCTCTGTGGCCAAACCTGTTCCTTGAATGTGTGCTGCTTTTATGTGGTTTGTGGTGCTGGTCTTGCTGTTGGTGTTAATTGATTTCCTCTGACGCAGGTCGGGGATGGTAAGCACTTGCCAGGTGTTTAGCATTGAGGTAAATGATCATCCGGCCCGAATGTGGGTATTCCGGCCCGGAGGCGGAGATTCCGCCCCGGGTGCGGAAATTCCAGCCCAAGTGCGGGATTTCCGGCCCGGGTGGGGAAATTGCACCCCAGGTGCAGAAATTCCAGCCCGAGTGCAGACGTAAAGATAGGACTCGTAAGTGATTTCTGTGAATACCAAAAATCGTAAGTGCCTTCTGTGAATACCAAAAGTCGTAAATTTAGACTTTTGTCTCAGATTACTTTTGTGAATCGGCCCCAGAGAGTCATACTTCCACCATTCAACTTAGAACCCACAGAGAACAGCTGTGGAGTGCCTCAGAGACCCTCCCTGAGCACCACCCTCTTCAACATTTACATGGCCCCGCTTGCAGCCATCATCAGAAGCCACAGAAGCCACAGACTCAACATTGTCTCCTATGCCAATGACACCCAGCTGATTCTCTCCCTCACTGATGAACCCACAGCTGCCAAGAGCAACTTCCACAATGGGATGAAGGCAGTCACCACCTGGATGAAGGACAGCTGCCTCAAGATTAACTCAGACAAGTCTGAAGTCCTCATCCTGGGTTCCACCCCCTCTGCCAGGGACAACTCCTGGTGGCCCGCACTGCTCGGAACCTTCCGACACCATGGACCTCACATGAAATCTCAGAATCATCCTGGACTCCTCGATCTCAATGAACCGCCAAATCAATGCCAGTTTTGTCTTCCTGTTTCCACACGCTCTGCCTGCTTCCTAAGATCATCAATGGATCCCCACCAAGTCCAGGAAAACGGTCACCCAGGCACTCGTCAGCAGCAGACTCGACTACAGTAACACACTCTTCGCCAGCACCACCCAGAAACTCCTAAAGAAACTGCAGAACATCCAGAACGCTTCCACCAGACTCATCCTGAACATCCCTCACCGCAGCAACATCACCAGCCACCTCAGAGACCTTCACTGGCTACCTATCAACAAAAGAATTACCTTCAAGCTCCTCATGCAAGCCTACAAAGCCCTCTACAATTACGGACCTGCATACCCCAACCACATCCTCTACATCTACACTGCCACCAGAAATCTCTGATCCACCCAACTGGCCCTGGCCACCATCCCACGAATCTGCAAGACCACTGCTGGAGGAAGTTCCTCCTCTTACCTTGCTGCGAAGACCTGAAACTCCCTGCACCTCACGCAATCACCATCGCTAACGCAATTCAGTAAGGACCTCAAGACCTGGCTCTTTGACTGAACTGCTGATCCACCCTCCCCACCCCAAATAAGCGTCTTGAGTAGTCGTGCTTCATAAAAACCCTGATTGATTGATTGACTTGCAAACATAGATCCACATTCTCCCTCACACTCACTTACATACAACTCAATAGCACTCATTCTCATCTGCTCACTCTCACTGAATCACTCTCACTCACTTGCAATCCCACATTCATCCTCACTTACTCTCTTGCACTCAGAATTATTTTCATTCATTCATTCATTCTCAGTCATCCACACTCACTCACACTCACTCTTACTCTGATTCACTCATACTTTCTCACTCAGGCCAATTTGCACTCACTCTTATTCTCACTCATTCCCATTCACTTTCACTCATAGTTATTCTCACTTATTATCACTCACTTTGTCTCAATATTCTCACTTCCAGCTACACTCACTCACTGTCACTCATTTTCACTTATTCTCTCTCACACACTCCAACACTCTCTCATACTTACTTATTAATTTTGAATCACCCACTCTCAATCAGTTGCAGTCACTCTTACTCTCACTAACTCATTCTTACTCACTTTGACTTACTCATACTCACTTACTGAAATTCACCCAACATATTCTCACACTCTAGCTGTCAATAACTGGCACTCACTTTCACTCACACATACGGACTCACACACTTATACATAAACACTCCCTCGCTCACATAAACACACTCTCACCCCAAAGCATGCACACAACATACCTTCTAAAGCACTCTTTTTACTTACCTCAGCTGCCAGCAAAGGTCCCATTCCATCACCTGATGCTTCATTTTTTATTAAGCTTATATTGAACAATAGGCTATTATTCACCATTAGTGTAATACAATGTGGGCAGAAATATTCAGGGTGGAGTTGCCCTCGTGTTCTTGGCATTGTTTGTGCCACCCTTCAGATCAGAGGTCGTAAAAGCAATACCAGAGGTCACAAGGGGTAAATCAAGGTTGCTGCTGCGACCCCTAGTGACTCCTAAATTATGTCAATGTGCTCCTGAACACATGCATTCAACTCCAGCTGGAGTGATGTATGCACAAAGTCTTCTTTGGCTATTTTTATGTTACAAACAATATAGTCCTGATTGTATACTAACATGATTGTCATTTGTTTGTTTAAAATGAATGCTGTGAATGATGTAAATGCAGGACCCAGAAAGTGGTTTAACTAAGTTTTTCCCAATTCATGCTAGAAAAAGCAGAGAAGGAAAATTGTTATTTTCTGTTGCACACACTGTTCATAAATAAGTCAGCCGAAATGTGGTTAGAAAATAAAATGACATTGTGTGTTCTGTATAAAGTAAGAAGGGAGGAAAATAAAAGTGAGCTTCCACATATATTATGGGCAAGAAACATAGGGGCCCATTAGGATGGCGGGCGGACTCCAGTCCGCCCGCCACCCTAGCGGTGCTGGGACCGGCCGCCAGCGGTGCGGCGGACCCGCACCGCGAGAATTAGGATGCGACCTCCACCCTGGCGGTCGCATTCCGCATCTATTACATTGCAGCGGGTGCTGCTGTAAGCAGCACCTGCCGCAATGCCAAAGAGGCATGTCATGCATTGCCATGCACAACGTGGCAGGCACCGCGCGGTGCCTGCCACCTTGTGCATGGCAATGCAGGGAGTACCATAGGTACCCCCAAGTGCATCCCCCCACAACGGGCCCCCAAAGCAATTCCCGCCAGCCTTTCCCATGGCGGCATCGCCGCCATGGAAAGGCTCAGTTTACCTCCCTTCCTAATATGGATGGCGGTGCCTGCTAGGCACCGCCACCATATTCAGGCCCAATTCCGCCCGGCCGGCAATCGTGACGATTGCCGACCGGCGGAAAAGCGGCGGACGGACTTTCCGTCCGCCGCGTTACCCACCGCCATTGTAATTTGGCGGTGGGTAACTGTGGTTACAATGGCGTTACGCCATCATAATCACCCCCATAGTTCGAATACCCTGTATAATGACACTGGAGTGGAGCGTTAGCTGACCCATCCAGGACCTTTAGAACACCGTGCTTAAGAAAGGTATTTAAGATAACACAGAAATGGCAGAGTAGGACTTGTGGACCGCTGAAGGAAACACTGAAATACGGAGTTCCGAATTAAGGCATGATAGCAAAATGAGGTATGCGGGGAGGCACTCGACTTGGCATGTTATGAAGGACCAATACGACCATGCTGTGAGACTGCTGGTTATCATTTGGGGCATTTTAAACGGAAAGGATAATGCTGTGTGATGAAATATGTTTAGGGCTTATTTAAACTTCACCCTAATTGGTAGAATTATTGCCGAGCTGTTCAAAATACTTATAGTCATTCCAGTACACAACTAGTTGACAATTAGTGTATAGTAAATAATCATACAATATAAAATAACAACTATGCTGTAGGCTAACTAATTTTTGGCTGAGGAGCAAGACTCAATATGCACCACCTGCAGATGAGAGATTCTCATAAAGGATTGTCTGACTCCAAATATTTCCACTTAGAGGAGCATAACTCAGTACAGAGGGGTGGAAGAAGGTCACAGTTACCTGTAAAGTCAAAGGGAATCTACCAGAAGCAGTACCAATAAATTGGAGGTAACAGAGAACCCATTCCATGAATCTGTGCTCTCCGACGATCCCTCTACTCCTGCTTTGGGCCCACCACATGGTTTTTTATGAAATAATTTTATTACATTTCTTTGTGCCACAACCCTATCCCACCCCTTACAGAAGAAAAACAGGTCAAACATATCAGTTGTAACCTAGCAGCATGAGAAGAATTGATAGCAAAAGAAATCATCTTAACCAACAGAGACATGGTCCTAATCCTGTGTTATGCATATTGCATAGATATTCTTCATTAAGTAGATACCTCCGTATCCTTTCCATTAGTCCTTTCGGTCAGACCATATCTTAACATATTTGTGCAGACAGCCCTGAGATTCATAGACAAGCAGTTCTCACTACATACAGTGGTCAAGGCTGTTGGCCCATCTATCAGTAAGCATTCCCCATTCCCTGGAAATATCACTCTTCTCCACCAACATACCCCAGTGAACGAAAGCCAGTTTATAGAGGTTTGAATCAAAAGCATTGGTGATGTGAAGTAATGTGAGCTTAGGATTGGGTCCAGCGGACAAACCAGCACTGCCTGAGCACTCTCTGCACTCCACACTGTAGGAATCTGGGTTTCTGTTGCAGTAATCCCCCCACTTTATGCCAGACTACTGATGCACTTTGACTTGATGTGCCCTGGGTCCCTGCCAATCAGGTTCACAGGGCCTGTATTCTTTCCCAAAACTGTACCTTGTAACCCCAATTGGGACCTCTCTGGCCACATGTCAGTCCCTTGTAAAAGGTACCATGGGTATCCAGGGCACTGTGGCCAGGGAAGGCCTCTAAGGGCTGGAGCACTTATTGTACCACCCTTAGAGGCTCTGTATCTTTACACACACACACTGCCGCTGCGTCCCCTGTGGCCCCGCCCCCTGCACGCCCATTCGTCGCCCGCTCCCGCCTCCCAGCTGCTCCTCCCTCCCACCTTCCCTTATATGGCGGCCGCTGCACGCGTGAGGAGAGCGACCCTTGACCCTGTCTTCAGGCAGGTCGCTTCCCCACGCCGCACAGCTCCACCAGTGTGACTGTGTGCCTCTGCTGCTTGACACCGCCGCTGCCGCAGGTTCGAGGCCCCTCTGCCTCGGTAGTCCGGTACTGCTGTATTTATTGTATTGCTGCCTCTTCTGTATTTTTGTCTCCCACTGACCTAACTTTGCCTTTTTTTCCTTTTGTTATCTCTGTGCCCCCCTTGTTTTTGCCTTCTGTGCCCCCTGGTGCCCTTTGCCTTAATCCGCCCGTTTTTCCCGCCGCTGCATCCCCTGTGGCCCCGCCCCCTGCACGCCCATTTGTCGCCCCGCTCCCGCCTCCCAGCTGCTCCTCCCTCCCACCTCCCATTATATGGCGGCCGCTGTGCGGCCGCACCGCTGGCGCGCCTAAGGCAAGCCCGTCTGCGCCCGTCCGCACCTGGACCGCGACCAGCGCCAGACACCCTGGTCCCCGCGACCGCCACGACGACGACCAACACCACTACGACGCCAGCACCCTCCATGCTCTCAACACCGGACAATCCCACACCTGCTTCCAGGCCACCCCGAAGCGCACCCAGGGACCCTTCTCCTGCCGGAGCTGCAGCTTCACCAGCCTCCGAGCCACCAACCCACCCACCGAGACAGGACGCAACCACCTCAGATTCATACTACTCAACACCCGCTCCGCACGCAAACACGCCGGCGAACTCTGGGACCTGCTCGACTCATCCTCCCCCGGACGTCGCCTTCCTGACAGAGACCTGGATGAACGCCTCCTCGGGGCCGGACATCGCCATAGCCATCCCGGACGGCTACAAGATCACCCGCAGGGACCGCACCAACGGAGTAGGAGGAAGAATTGCCATCGTCCACAGGAACACCCTCAGGGTCTCGACCAGCACCGACGACACCCTCAGCACCGCCGAACACCTGCACTTCCAGATCCACACTGACCCCAACACCACCCTCAGAGGGACGCTCGTCTACAGACCCCCCAGACCCCGGCCACGGTTCAGCGACTCCATCGCCGACTTCATCAGCACGCACACCCTCGCCTCCACAGACAACATTCTCCTCGGAGACCTGAACTTCCACCTCGAGAACAACAACAACAGCAACTCCACCACCCTGATCGCCAACCTCGCCAACCTCGGACTCAGACAGCTCGTCACAACGCCCACCCACTCCGCCGGCCACACGCTTGACCCCATCTTCTCCGCAAGCTCCCACGTCACCTTCAGCCACACCACCGAACTCCACTGGACCGACCATCGCTGCATCCACTTCACCTTCCGGAAACCCACCACACACCACCGCACTCAACAGATCCCCCACCGCAGCTGGAGCAAAGTAACCAAAGACCAGCTTAACACCACCCTCGCCCGAAGCCCGCCCACCGACCCCACCGCCGCCCGCAACCTCAGGTGATGGATCGACAACTGCGCCAACACTCTCGCCCCGATCAAGAAACCCTTCAACAGACGCACTGACAAGAAAGCCAGCTGGTTCACCGCAGACCTCCAGGCCTCCAAGCAAAACTGCCGAAAACTCGAGAAGGAATGGCACCGCAAACAAACACCGGACAGCTATGCAGCCCACAAGAACGCCATCCGCAGACACCATCACCTCATCCGATCCGCCAAAAGAGCCTCCTTCAAAGACCGCCTTGACAACAACGCACACAACAGCAAAGAGCTCTTCAACATTGTGAAAGAACTCTCCAACCCCAGCTCCAACACCAACGACATCCCACCATCGCAAGACCTTTGCAACTCCCTAGCCACCTTCTTCCACCACAAGATCGCAGACATCCACGACAGCTTCAACAACGAGACCGTCCTGACAGCCACCGACACCTCAGACACTCCGGCCAACATCCACATTGACCCCCTGCTCGCCTGGACCAACGTGAACGACGACGACACCATCAAAATCATGAGCACCATCCACTCCGGCTCCCCGTCAGACCCTTGCCCGCACCACATCTTCAACAAAGCCAGCGCCACCATCGCACCCCATCTCCGCAAGGTCATCAACACCTCCTTCGAGACCGCAACCTTCCCAGAGAGCTGGAAGCACGCCGAGATCAACGCCCTACTCAAGAAACCCAAGGCGGATCCGAGAGACCTCAATAACTTCCGGCCCATCTCCCTGCTCCCGTTCCAAGCGAAGGTCATCGAGAAGATCGTCAATGGACAACTGACCTGCCACCTCGAGGAGAACAACATCTTGGACCCATCCCAGTCCGGGTTCTGCAGCAACCACAGTACCGAAACCGCCCTCATCGCCGCCACCGACGACATCAGGGCCCTGCTGGACAACGGTGAAACCGCGGCCCTCATCCTCCTGGACCTCTCAGCCGCCTTCGACATAGTTTGCCACCGCACCCTACGCACCCGCCTCCACAACGCAGGGATCCGAAACAAGGCTCTGGAATGGACCACCTCCTTCCTCTCCGACAGAACCCAGAGTGTCCGCCTCCTGCCTTTCCAATCCAAAGCCTCTGAGATCATCTGCGGCGTTCCCCAAGGATCCTCCCTCAGCCCGACACTGTTCAACGTCTACTTGGCACCTCTCGCCCACGTAGCCCGACTGCACAACCTCAACATCATCTCCTACGCCGACGACACCCAGCTGATCCTCTCCCTCATCAAGGACCCCGTCACCGCCAAAACCAACCTCCACGAAGGAATGAAGGCCGTCGCCGAGTGGATGAAGAACAGCCGACTGAAGCTGAACTCAGACAAGATGGAGGTCCTCATCCTTGGCTCCACCCCCTCAGCCTGGGATGACTCCTGGTGGCCGACCTCTCTGGGAGCAGCACCGACACCCACCGACCACGCACGCAACCTGGGGTTCATCCTCGACTCCAGACTCTCCATGACCAAGCAAGTCAACGCCGTCTCATCCTCTTGTTTCAACACCCTCCGCATGCTCCGCAAGATCTACAGATGGATCCCCATCAAAACAAGAAGAACGGTTACCCAGGCCCTCGTCAGCAGCAGACTGGACTACGGAAACGCCCTCTATGCAGGAACCTCAGCTAAACTCCTGAAATGACTACAACGCATACAGAACGCCTCTGCACGCCTGATCCTCGACATCCCTCGCCACAGCCACATCACACCCCACCTAAGAAACCTGCAATGGCTCCCTGTCAACAAGAGGAGCACCTTCAAGCTCCTCACCCACGCATACAAGGCACTCCACAACACTGGACCGGCATACCTCAACAGACGACTCACCTTCTACACCCCGAACCGCCAACTCCGCTCCGCCGACCTCGCACTCGCAACCATCCCCCACATCCGAAGAGCGACCACCGGCGGCAGATTGTTCTCCCACCTTGCCGCGAAGACCTGGAACACCCTCCCCATCCACCTGCGGCAGACCCAGGACCTACTTACCTTCAGGAGGCTACTCAAGACCTGGCTGTTCGAGCAGTAGCAGCACCCTACCCTCCCCCCAGCGCCTTGAGACCCTCACGGGTGAGTAGTGCGCTTTATAAATGCTCTGATTGACTGATTGATTGCAGTCTGCGGGGCGATTTACTAAGATTTTGCGCCGTGTTTGCGTCACAAAAGTGATGCAAAACGGCGCAAAATCTTTTCCCTAATTAGCTTTCCAGCGCTAAACTTGTTTAGCGCTGGAAATAATGTAAAAGTAATGCGAAGCAGCGCATTGAGCTGCTTCGCATTACTTTGCGCCGTGGGCGTGCCAAGGGTGGTACATGGGCGTTCCCATGCAACCACCCAAGCTTTCTCACGCTAAACCCAATTTACTAAAAACAGTAGATTGAGTTTAGCGTGAGAAAACTGCGCCCTTTTCAACTAGGCGCAAGGAAGGAGAAATGCTTTCATTTCTCCTTCCTTTTCCGACTTTGCATGCGTGCTGCACTGTGCAGCACGCATACAAAGTGGGAAAAGCTTTCCCTCATGTCTAGCATAGTATTTTGTACAGGAAGGGTACCCTTCCTGTACAAAACCTATGCTAAACTCATGCACACACCCTAGTGCTACAGCGCTAAGGTGTGTGCATGGCTGCACGGCTTCTGAATTCAGCACCGGCGCAAGGGAAAGGGGAGGAGAGAGCCATATCTCTAAAAATATGGCGCTCTCCTGCTCCCTCCCTGTCGCACAACGCAGTGCAGCCTCGCTGGGGGCTGCGTTGCGTTGCGCAACTCTTTTCTAACTCTCCCCCTGCGTGTTTTGGTGCAGAACAAAGTGAAGAGTCGACATGGCACACATCCCTGTGTGCCATGCCTACAACCCACTGCCCTGGCATAGGTCAGACACCCCTCTAGCTGGGTGAACTATACCCGTGGTGAGGGTACAGGTGCATGAGCCCTGTACCCCTACAGTGTCTAGACCAATTCTTAGACATTGTAAGTGCAGTAATGCCATTAAGAGTATATGGTGCTGGGAGTTTGTCATTACAAACTCCACAGCACCATAATGGCTTTACTGAAAACTGGGAAGTTTGGTATCAAACTTCTCAGCACATTAAACCCACATTGATGCCAGTGTGCGATTTAATGAAAAATGCACTCAGAAGGCATCTTAGAGATGCCCCCTGAAAAACTACCAGCCTCTGGTGGGTTCTCTGACTGGATGGAAGCCAAATGGAAAATGTACCTATATAATTTAACAAGCGACCTGACAAGGTTCAAAATTAGCAAAACCCTCTATACATCATACAAAATTGGAAATGCCCCTGTCTAACTCTAGAGACGTGAAATGATGCAGTATGATTTTTTATTCCATTGTTTTATATTTTATTCTAAAACGCACAAGAATATACAAGACCCTCCCATGCGTCCGATTATATCGTCTATTAATTCCTGCACGGAGCCACTTTCACAATATGTAGACTCATTTCTATGCCCGCTTACCAAATTGTATAAATCATACATCAGAGACACAGGGCACATGATAGCAACCATTGAACATACTCCATTCAATCGTGATACTCAGTTCCTTGTTACTCTAGACATAGAATCTCTTTACACCAACATACCCCAGGACCTAGCTATGGAGGCAGTGGCAGCCCTCCTTGCTAGAGTTCCTGGGGAGAGACCTAATCATTTTATTTTAGAATGTCTAGACTTAGTGTTACATCAAAACTACTTTGAATTTAAGGACAACCTGTACAAACAAACGCAAGGGACTAGCATGGGTGCTTCATGTGCAAATAGTGTGGCAAATACCTATATGGGAGAATTTGAACGTAAGCATATTTTTAATGAAATAGCTCCCTACTTTGAAAACATCACCACATGGCATAGATTCATAGACGATATATTTTTTATTTGGACAGGGGATGCAACAAGTCTCACACAGTTTACTGAGTGGTTAAATCTTAATGAATGGAATCTCAAGTTTACCGCTAACTATTCACAAGATAAGGTGGAATATCTGGATATATGGATTATGAAAGGAGAAGAAGGCATAGAGGTCAGTCGATACAGAAAACCCACGGCGAAGAATACAATCTTACAACATACCAGTTATCATCCCGCTTGCCAGAAAGACTCAATTCCCTTTGGGGAATTTCTTTGAATAAAGCGCAATTGTACCAACATGCATGATTTTTTGATACATGCAGAACAGCTCAAAAAGAGATTGCTACTCAGGGGTTATCCTAAACGCCTGATAAGGCAATCGATGAAACGAGCTAAGTACTACAATCGAGACAGCCTAGTTAGTGGTAAGATAGCGCAACCAACAGAAAGACTAGTATGTGTAGTCAATCATACACAGGAATTGGAAGATCTTAAACACCAATGATGACAGTAGAGCTCTGATGAAACCCATTGTGGCTTTTAGAAGAAATACAAACTTAAGAGACAAACTGATACATAGTAGATTGAAACCACCCATTGAGAATAGACAACAAAAAACAATTGATGGTCTTCCACCGATTCTAGGCAACCACAGATGTGGGAATTGCCATGCGTGTCCATCAGCCATTACTACAGAGGTTTGGACACATGGTACAAAAACAGGAAAGCTCAAAAGCCACACTAATTGCAGAAGTCACAATATAATTTATCTTATCCTTTGCCCGTGTGGGCTAGGATACATAGGTGAAACTGGCAGAGAATTTCGCCTAAGACTATCTGAGCATAAATCTGCCATTAGAACGCACAAAATTCAAGCTCCTATGGTCAAACATTACATTGACTATAATCATAGTGAACAGGATCTAAAGTGGCTCATATTAGAAAAAGTAGATCACAAACAAGGCCAACATGCAGAAAAGGTAAGAAAAAGAGACTTTTGGATCTTTCACTGTGATACAGTGCGTAGAGGTCTGAATGAAGAGATCACCTGGTTCATTACATGACCTCATAAAAGGTAAGAATGCCTTTGTTTTGGTATTAAGATCTACTGATAGTGTCATAAATAGGGAACACCGCTGATAGGACACAAGCCTCTGTAAGACATAATTTATTTTAAGCTTTGATTCAACTCACACCTCAGTGAGAGGTTGACAGCCCCATATGAAGCTGATAGCGAGGCATTATTAGCGCTTGTTGTACCCTGTCAAATACTCTCTTTTCCAACAGATTTTACCTTATCGGTTGTTTGAGGAAAAAACCACCTTCTTAAATGTAGGCATTTATTAGCGGTAATGTCACTGAATAGTGACTAGTTCCGCTAGTATTTAACAGGCAGCTTCAACTAATGACTCTCTACATTTCATTAATATACGACTTCCTCACACTATATATTCCTTTTCTTTATAATTATGTTACATCTTAATGCCTTGCACCTAAACTTGACAATTTAATCAATTATATGGTGTATTTCTTTAACCATCCATATGGTACCTCTAAACTACTCAAAGTTGACGATCGGAACCGTCAGATCAGTCCCGCAATTAGTTACCAAAGAGCCTCAACTAGTGACTTTATTAATTTCATTAATATATGACTTCCTCATTATATATACTTTTTCTTTACAAACATATTACATTTTAATGTATGGCACCTAAACTAGACATTTTAAGCAATTATATGGTGTATTTTTCTAACCATCTATAAGATACCTCCAAACCACTCAAAGATGGCGATCGGAATCGCCAGAGTAGAAGCCTGATTAGGGTAAGCATCATGAGACTCGGATTACGCAATCAGTTACCAGTCATTTATAACTAGTGTTTTTACAAATTTTATCAACATGGGATTTTCTCTTCATATATACCTCTTTTTTGGAAATATTCAACAATTATATGCTTTGCATTTAAACATGAAAATCTAAGCTATTATATGCTGTAGTTCTAACCACCTTCAAGGTACCTCCAAACCACTCTAACATGGCGACTGAAATCGTTTAATTAGCAGCTCTAATATGGTCTTCATCGCGAGACTTGGATTGCGGTTTTTCGATGCCTTTAAATACGATGAGGGTAGACGGCTTACTCTTGCAGTCTGTGGACACAACGGAACTCGGATTTTCGACATAGAGAGAATACGATATAAGTAAGGCTTATCTGATTCTTGGTGGGAAACTCTGTCAGAGGATATCCTGATTATAAGTAAACGGGCCCTTCTGATTTCGTACAGTATAAGGGACCTCACTAGATTACAGAGCTGACATTACAGGTAGGGAAAATAAATTTGTGTAAACATAGCACGTTAGAGAGGCCCGTCTATTATAGGGCTTGTGCAGAGAGCCTTTGCTTTTAGCGCTAACTTTTGTGCCGCTATCCAATGGTGGCTTGACTTTGGCATTTAGATCTCTACTATATTGCCACAAAACTATTATGGTGGTTTATAGGCTTTGTAAACCTAATTTATTGCCCCTCTTTGTCATCATACGTAGATGGCAGGATTAGGGCCTCGTAATTCAAATCAGTTTTGACCGTAACCATACCCCTGCACCCCTTTTGCTAACAGAGCACTTAAACGGGTTAGGCTAACAAGGCATTTGGGGTATTGGAGATGTAACAGCATTAGCCTGTAAGTCCTCTTTATGCGTTCATTGGTAGAAACATTATATCTGTTCTTCTCCTTTGCAGATAAATGCACAAAAATCTGTGAATACGCGCATAACAAGCTGTCAACTTTAAAAACCAGGATTTGTGTAAAGAGGGAAATTACCCCATGGTGTTTCATGCACCCACTCTAAGAAATGAGGCTTCATTTCTAAAATACGGCGAATGACAGTTCATTATTATCTGACGATTATCTTTGAAAATTCTTATCTAAATAAAATAATTGCAATTGTAGATTTATTCATCTTTTGTGTTATTGTTACAGCTTATTTTTTCCATTATGACGATCTGATCGCTACCTTTACAGTCTAATAAACTTAACTTCAAGGTACTTTTCATATAATGGGCCCAAATTTAAGATTATAGGTATTGCATTGTGGAACCAATCCATAAATCTAGCATTGTTTATTTACAGAATGAATACATTAATTGATAAGAAAATACAATATAGAAGGTTCCGTTCCTAGAGAAGATTGTCATCATATTTCTCAAGAAGGTTTGCCTGATATCTAGTAGCTTCTTCTGACTTATCCCTCACGGGTTTCGGGTAGTTGGTCTATATTATTTATGTCTGTTCATGCACATTTTGTTTTTTGACAACTTTGATTCGTTCAACATTGGGACCTGTGGTATCTCTATACACCTTCTTTATGTGAAAATGTATTTCACATTTATGACTCAAAAATTACAATTCTCTTCTGTTTCACTCTATTTTTCATTTTCTGGCACTTGGTCACCATGATGAGGAAAGTGTTAAAATAAATTTTCTAAAAAATATTAGTAAGAGGATCTTTCCCGTAGTAAATTATTATAAGCATTACCTTCTCCTAGCTAAATGCCCTTGTCTTTCATTTCAGACATCCCAAGATTATTTTAAATGAACTCCAGCATATTTGGTCCTGAAGAAGGTGGTCTTCCACTGAAACGAGCGTAGACCGCGAACCAATATTAGAAGAGGGATTCTGGAGAATTGTTTTCTCCTTCTATTGATGTATTGTGTCATCAATTACACCCAGTTGTGTAAAAACACTGAATTCTACCACAGATTTATAGATCTTCCCTCCTCTCTTTTTCTTTTAGTATAGTTCTTTATAGTTATTAGTATGCATGTGAGAGTATGAGAGTGATTTACTTGGTATGAGAGTGAGTTATATGGAATGTAGTTAGTGGATATTTTTACACTGTTTTGTATTTATTGTGGGATGTCTAATGTAAAAAAATTTTTTGCTTTCTAAATAATATGATGTAATATCATGTATATCAAATGTATCACAATGTCTCTAACATATATGTAATGTGTGATTCTTTAAGACAAACATGATTGTTTTCAGAATAAAATATAAAACAATGGAATAAAAAATCATACTGCATCATTTCACGTCTCTAGAGTTAGACAGGGGGCATTTCCAATTTTGTATGATGTATAGAGGGTTTTGCTAATTTTGAACCTTGTCAGGTCGCTTGTTAAATTATATAGGTCAGCATATAGGTACTTTTTCCATTTGGCTTCCTCTCATCCTCCCTCCTCTTGGACCTAAAAGTAACTTAGGGAGGGCCTTTTTACTTTTTCAGGGTTCTCTGACTGGTACACATCAGCCTGCCACCACGAGACATGTTTCTGGACCCCTAGGGTGGGAGCCTTCACTCCCGGAGCGCAGAAACAAAGCCTTTCCTGGGCAGAGGTTTTCACACCTCCCACAGGCCAGGAAGAGCCATCTGTGGCAGGGGAGCTTCAAAGGTCTTGCTGCCTTTGTAATTCGACCCTCCGCCTCTCTTGCTATCAGGAGCAGGCCCCATTCCTGCCTCCCCTCCTTTTCGGCGAGAAGACTGGCGGGAAAAATTAGCCAGCCCAGAAGGTGTGCCGACCTCTGCCAACCCCACCCCTCAGGTGGGGGAGGCGAGGTTAAGCCCACTCTTCAGTGCTTGCCATCTTGAAGATGGCAGGCATTCCCCAAATAGGATTAGGAATTGTGCCCACTCCCCCGCATGGGGTGAGCACACGAAGGGTGTAGTCACCCTAAAGTCAGTAGCCCATTGGCTACTGACCTCGAGAGCCCTAAAACGCCCCCTAAATACAGTATTTAGGGGGCAGCCCTGAACCAAGAAGTCAGATTCCCACAACCTACGAAGAAGAAGGACGAAAGAAGATGCCCAGCAGAGGAGACTGCAGAGAAGAACTGACTTGGCCCCAGCCCTACCGGCCTGTCTGCAGTTTCCAGAGATCCTGTGCCAAAAGTCACCTTGTCCTGCAGCCAGCGACCTCCAGAACCCTGGAAGGACTGACTACTTTCAACAAAGACCGGATCTCCAGTGAACAGTAGCTCTGTTCAAAAGAAACTCACAAGACAGACTCTGAGACTGCTGAGGACAAAGAAACCCGACACCTGGAACCACCACTGCACCCGTTGCCTACGGCCCGAGTTCGAGTGGCCCACCGGTCCCAGCGAGGTCCCCCAGCGCTCCAGAGTCCGAATCCACTGTGGGTTGACCCCTCCAGGACTCCCCGACATCGCCTGCAGCCTCTGCACGGAGACCCCCAACTGCGAGTGGCTCAGTAAGGTGAACTCTGACCTCAAAAGACACACCTGCAATCAGCCGCCCTGCGCCCTGGAGAAGAGAACCCAAGGTGCACCTACGTCCCGAGCCCTCCAACTTACCTGCCCAGATGTTGGTTCCTCCCGGAAGTCTTCCTGGACAGAGCCTGCAGCCAAGACCCAAAACCAGCAACTCCCATTGAAAAGAACAGGGCACCCGACACCAAAAGAGCACCCTGCACCCGGCCGCCCCTGTGCCGTTGTGGGTGCACTTTGTGTGCTAAACTGGACCCCCTTTGCCCTGAGCCTAACACCAGGAGCTTTGCTCCCACAACCTTGTGGCCTGCTCGTGAGCAGTCACCAACCTTAAGGCCCCCTACCCCCATTGGATAACATTGGGCTTCAGCACTCTGCACCCGGCCGCCCTAGTGCTGCTGAGGGTGTTTTGAGAGTGCATCCTTGACCCTGGGGGAATCCTGGTTCTAACTCCAGAATACCAACTCCCACAACAAAGTACTTACCTGTTAACCGATAAATTAATTTCTCTCCTTAGGAATACATTGACTGTTTTTCCTTGAAAAATGTTTTACATGTGGAGTTGATTTGTATGAAAACCTGAAAAACTGCAAATGTCCAAAAACTGATTTTCTTAACTTTTCTCTAGGAAATGTCCCAGTGTGATATCTAGGCATATCACACTGACTAGAAAAAGTAATCCATAAAGTAATCTGTAAAGTAATCAAAAGTAATCTAACAGTAATTTCCACTGTTTTGAAAAAATTTACAAACCTGTATCAAAGACATTTTCATTCAGCTTGCTTGTATTGTTCAACCTGCCTTTAAAAGTACCATTTACACTTACCTGTACCAGGCTTGACTTGGTTCTAGAAATAAAATAACTTAATAATATTTTTGATACAAACAAATTGATCTTGAGTTCAGTCTTTGAGTGTGTGACATCGTTTGCTGCCTGAGTGGGTACAATAAATGCTTAACACTACCCCCTGATAAAGTCTTACTGCTCACCCACATTACCACAAATGGAGAGTAAGGTGCTATCTACTTTTACCTCTGCCTACCTTTAGGGTTCCACTGGACTCTGTGCACACTATACCTCATTTTGGTATAGTATATACAGAGCCAGCTTTCTACACACACCAAAAGAGCTATTGGTCCCGACAGGACCAAAGAGCATGAAGGAAGTAACCCTCTTCAGCACCACATCTGAGACCACTCGGGGTTGAGATACTACCAAAGTGCTTAGAGCAGGTGATGTATACTCTGTGTAATATCTGTATTTGAATCGATCAAAACTATTCAGCGATGGTAATCCCTTGAGTCGCCATCTTGGCATCCCACGTGTCATTGTCAAAAAAATCACCAATGTCACATTCCCAAGACACCCTTAGGTGTCAGGCAAGTTATTTGCAATGGTACAGTAAGTCAGACAGATACTTTTGTGTCATATTTTGTCCATCAGCAACTGGGCCTCTAAAGGATTATTGTCAGGGAGTTTAACCAGATCTGGAATGTGTGGAGGTAGAGTGTGCTGAAGCTGGAGATTGCAGAATTGACTCATATTCATGCTGAAGGAAGCCTGTAGATGAGCAAAGAAGAGCATGTGGGTCCCTTCCATAATCTCCCCCAGGATGGACATGCCAATCATATCCCTGGAAACCCTGCAAATTGTCACATCACCAAGTATAGTGCCCATCTAGAGTGATATCCCCTTTTTGGGCTGTTCACCCCACTGTAGATCCCTAGGAGTCGCAGACCAGAATTCAAAACTTTCCGTATCACCGGGGAAAGGAGCCGAGAGGGCTGAGTCCTGTATAAGTAGTGAAAAAGGAGACATCACCCATGGCCCACATCTCCATGGTAAAGGCTGGGTCTGATTGTGAGGAGTGTAGCCAGTAATCGATCACTGAAATGTGAGTTTCTCTATAGTATGAATGCATATCAGTAGTGCCTATGCCCCCATCATAGAGTGTTGTATTTACTCATGGCTGTCCTTGGTGTTCATATGAATCAACAGAGAATGAATCACATGCCTTAGTGTGCCAGGGTCTTCAGGTTGTCTTCAAAGACCCTCATTCATCTAACTTCAGTGGCAGTATATTTTGATTCTCTGCCTAGTACTTTAAGTGAATTGCATCATAATTGGGTCTTTTACCACTTACGTTTCCAGTTCTCTAGGCGTTCTACAATCCTCCACTTGGAGGGAGACCATTTGGTTTGTGACAGTCGTAATAAATATGCGAGAGATGCAGAAAGAGATGAATGTTAAAATGACCTCTGGTCCTGTATATTGTATTTTATTAACCAGGAAGGGGTAACATTAAAATAAAAGGTCGGTGCTGGGTGGATGTGTTAGAGTCCACTTCACCTGGTGTCTGATCGTGAGAGTTCGACATGTTTCGGTCCTGTGTTGACCTTACAGGTCGGTGGGCCTTCTTCAGGACCAAGGTGAGAGCGATTGTTTGATTGGGTCGCTCGCAATGGGTAGGTTGATTCACTTACCCTTCTTCGTCACTTGAGTTCATTGGCTCAATGTGTGACGTTGTTATAGGTGTAGATTGTACCTATAACTTATTCGTAGAATCTATGTCGGAGGTCTCGGTATCTCAGGAATACCTTTGTGCCATAATTCTTGGTCTTCTGCCACCCCAGCAACACATGGTTAATGCTCCTCTTTGCCTGACACATTCATTTAGCTATGCTTCTGCCTCGTATGTTTGAATTTGTCTCCCTCAGGTTCTCAACAGCACAGTGCCAACACCTCTTCTCTCTGCACCACCAGCGCAGCTTGCACCCAGCTGCATTTATGTTCACAGCAAATGGTCACCTTGGAAATATTAGTCAAGTGGCAATTGTAGACTAAGCATGGTGCACTTGCTGCAAGCATGATCAGCATTATCATAGAATTCTCCTTGTGCTTGGACACTTGACAAGTACATTGTGTAAGAAAATTCCACATCGCCTATCCTCCAACTGCTTTCCAGCAAGGATCGATGCACCGCCTCCTGAACGAAACCAAGAACACCCTAGCAGATTGTATCAAAGTCAGTGCAAACCACAGCAAAGAACCCTTGGCCATCATGAAGGAGTTTACCAATGCCGCAGCCACGAGAAATAGGAAAATGCCACTCTGGACTGTTTTTGTGCTGGAAGGTGCTCCTTTCAGCACGAAGACAATCCTACCTGCAATGGAGGCACCCGGTGAAAGGGTGGCAACATTGGCACTAGGCAGCATATTTTGTGCCAGTGCAGGGGCAAAGGACAGGAATTCGCCGTATTTCATAAATATGGTGTATTCCTGCCCTCTGACTGATTGGCGTAGAGCAGTGCAGCAAGAAGACTTGCAGCACTGCCCTCTGCCAATCCCTTAAAAATGAGTCCCTTACTGTTCAGAGACTATTTGCTCAGTCACTTGCCCTTGCTGCCACATTTAAATTTTCTTTAACCAATTAATATATTTTTTCCTGTTTTTATAATGTGTACTTACAGATGTTAACCAACGAGTGTTTTTTGGCCACTCTTTAAATTTTAGATTGGTAATTCTGAGACATAATTGATGTGAAAGATAGGTGCAGTTCTTTGCACATACCTTTTAATCTGTAGTTGTAAAAGCCAATTGACGGGTTGTGTAAACAAAATAATGTAATGTTTGTAGCCCAGTTTCCACTTCCTAGGCTTCCTGTCACCATGAAGCGGAGCCATACAAATTAGAGGTCACGCTTATTTTTATAAGACTGTTAGACACCCCATGTGTTTTTTATGAATAGAACATTATTACAAAAATATAGAAAATGTTTACAATAAAAATTGGAACCAGTACTTCCTGGGTGCTGTGTTTCGGGAGAGCCGATGGTGGAAAGAGCAGAGAGATGTGGCAAGGAGATACGTTTTTTTTCTTTATCCCCTCTCATCCGCACCCTCACACCCCTGATCTGTGCCAGCCGCCACTGTACAGACCTATTGTCTTTGCCAATGCTTGTTTTAGTTTCTCCGGAGCATCACATCATAGTGGCTGTGCTTCCTTTCTCTCTCACTGCGTGCTGTCTTTTGATGCCCCTCTCCAATGCCCCTTGTCTACTCCTCACCTCAGTCCTGTGTTATTTATTTTTCACACTCTCTTTTGTTTGCCTCTCTCCCTGTTTCCCGATGATTCCTGTCCCACTCTCTGTGTTATTTTTTTAATATATTTTAACAATTAGCTGACACCAGCAAATCAATCAGTCAAAGGCATTTATAGAGTGCTGCTTAACACCCTTGAGGGTATCCAGGCACTGGGTGCTGGGTGGAATCAAGCAAACAAGTAGGTCTTCATGTTCTTTCTGAATTTCTGTAGGGATGGGGAGGTCCGGAGGTTGAGGGGAGATGGTTCCTGCTTTTAGTGGCAAGATAGGAGAAAAATCCATCTGCTGCTCTTGTTTTGATGGATGTGTGGGGTTTGGGCGAGGGAGAGGGAGGCGGAGCGCAGGTGTCTGGAGGGCTGGTGGAATTTCAAATGGTGAATGATGTGGTGGTTTTCACCCACTTCGTACGCAGACGACACGCAGATTGTCGTTTTGGCATCCAACGAAGTAGAATTTAATACTTCCCAGTTTCATAACTGTATGAGAGCAGTCAGCAACTGAATGGGTAAGCACTGCCTTAAACTGAATTTAGAGAAAACCGAAGTCATTCTTTTTCGCAATAAACCCCAATTCTGGAACCCTGCATGCTGGCCTATGGAGTTGGGAACTCTCCCCATCTCGGGGAAAAAAGAAAAAAATCTGGGCATAGTCATTGACGAGAAACTGAACTTTAATAAGCATGTCTGTTCGGTCATCTCCTCTAGCTTTAATACTCTGAGAATTATTAAGAAGATTCTCTCGTTCATTCCCTTTACCTCAAGAAAAACAGTTATTTCACTACTAATCCTTTCCAAATTGGATTATTGTAATGGTCTGTACGTTAAGCTCCAAAAACAGTACACAAGGAAATTGCAAAGTGTTCAAAAAGCAGCAGCTAGGCTTATCCTTGACCTGCCCAAAGTTCATCCTGTCTCCGCTTCGATCAAAAAGCTCCACTGGCTTACAGTGGTTAACTGGATCAAATTCAAGGCACTGTGCCTTACTTATAAAGCCTTACATGATTCCAGCCCCAGCTACCTTAAACAATCCCTCTCCTGGTACATACCCGATCGAGACCTAAGATCAAAAAATACATTGATGATCTCTCGCCCTAGATTTAAGAGACTCAAATGGGGGGCAGCTGTTTCTCCTCTGAAGCTTCAGTGCTATGGAACAGCCTGCCCATAAATATCAAAGCATCTCCCACTTTACTGAGTTTTAGGAAACTCATAAAAACCTGGCTTTTCAATACTTAGCCTCCTCTGTCCTACTACACTGCAATACCCCAGCTCAGCGCCAAGACACCCTCGGGTAATCGTGCTCTTTAGAAGTTTCCATAACATGTAGGCTTGTCCTTGATTGTGCAGGGCCTTGTAAGTGTGAGTGAGCATCTTGAATTGGCACCTCTTGTGGACAGGGAGCCAGTGGAGTCTTTGTAGGTGTGGGGTGATGTGGGCCTGTCTGGGGAGGTCAAGGACGAGTGTGGTGGCTGAGTTCTCTATGGTCTGTAGTCTCTTTAGTAGGTGTGAGGTGATTCCTACGTAGAGTGTGTTGCCGTAGTCCAGGCGGCTGGTGACAAGGGCCTGGGTGACCGTGTGTCTAGTGCTGGCTGGGAGTCACTTGAAGATTTTCCAGAGTGTGTACAGCGTGAAGAAGCAGGCGGAGGATACTGCGTTGATCTGGATTCTCATGGTGAGTTTTCTGTCTACTATGATGCTGAGGTTTCTGGAGTGTTCTGTGGGGGTGGGTCCCAGTTCAGCAGGCCACCATGAGTCGTTCCACAGGGATGTGTCGCTCCCAAAGATAAGCACCTCTGTTTTGTCGATGTTGAGTTTGAGGAAGTTGTTCTGCATCCAGTAGGCAACGCTGGTCATGCACATGTGGAAGATGGCTTTGGTGGTGGAGGGGTCTGCGGAAAGAGAGAGGATAAGCTGGGTGTTGTCTGCATATGACATGATGTTCAGTCCATGGGTCCTGACAATGTTGGCCAGCGAGGTCATGCAGGCATCGGACAGGGTGGGACTGAGAGAGGACCCTTGGGGGCTCCGCAGATGGTGTTCTTGGTATCCGAGGTGTAGGGTGGGAGGCGGATGCTCTGGGTTTTCCCGGTGAGGAAGGTTACAATCCTTTTGAGGGCATCCCATGAATCCTAAATTGTTGGAGCCTTTTTAGGCGGGTGTAGTGGGACACAGTGTCGAAGGCTGCTGAGAGTTAGAGAAGGATTAAGGTGGCGGTTTCTCCCCCATCTAAGAGAGACCTCATGTTGTCATTTGCTGTGATTAGGGCGGTTTCAGTACTGTGGTTAGTACAGAACCTTGATTGGGATGGATCCAAGAGGTTGTTGTTGTATAGGTAGATTGTGAGCTGGTGTTTAATGGCATTTTTCCAGGACTTTGGCAGGGAAAAGGAGCGGAGAGATGGGCCAGTATTTCTTGAGCTCTTTTAGGTTTGCAGATGGTTTTTTTGAGCAGTAGTTTGACTTCTATGTGTTTCCTTTTCTCTGGTAAAGTGGCAGAGGTGATGGAAGCATTGAAGATGGTGGTGAGTTCTTTGTTGATGGTATTTTTCTCCAGGTTGAACATGTGGTTGGGGCAGTTGTCCCTGGGTGCTCCTGAGTCAATGGAGCTCATGATGGCCAAGGTGATCTGCATGGAGAGTTGGTCCCATGCTGTAATCCTGATGTTCGAGTGGAAGTCGATGAGGTTGAGGAGGCTGATGTTGCTAGCGTCGATGTGGCTGGGGGTCAAAGTGTTCGTAGATGGTAGCGATCCTTTTGTGGAAGCAGTCTGCTAGGGTGTGGCAAAGATCTTGGGAGGGGTGATGATGTTTTTAGTTGCATAGGGGTTGGAGAACTCCTTGATGATGTTAAAGAGTTCTTTGCTGTTGTTTGAGCTGGCTTTGAGATGGATGGCCTTGGCATTCTTCTTGGTGTCTTTCAGGCACTGGCGGTAGCTGTTGAGTGCTAGATTGTTATTGGCTCTGTTTTGGTCTTTGCTAGAGTGCCACATCCTTTCCAGCTGCTTCCTTTTGGTGATTTTCAGTTCTGTGGTGCACCAGCTGGTGTGTCTCTTGAGTCTGCCTGGCTTGGCGGGTTTACTGGGGGTGACCTTTGTCATCACAGTTGGTGATCCAAGCGTTTAAGTGTTTTACAGCCTTTTCGAGGTTAGAGGTGGTGTCCGGAAGGGAGGATCTAAGGGTGTTAGTCCATTGTTTTTCGGATATCTTGCTCCAGCTCTTGTAGGTGGTGCTGGGCAGATTTGTGGAGGCAGCAGGGGCTGCTGGGATGGTGAAGAACATGATTGAGTGGTCCTACCATGTGATTTCGGTGGTGTGGCTGTATCTCACTCTGCTGCTGGCTGTAAAGATGGGGTTGAGCATGTGTCTGGCGTTGTGAGTGGGGTCGGTGACTAGTTGGGAGAGGCTGAGGTTGTTCATGCACTCTAGGATGTTGGCTGTGTTGGCGTCGTTGAGGTGAAAGTTGAGGTTTCTTAGGGAGATGAAGTTCTCTGAGTTGATGGCCAGTGGGGCGATGAAGTCAGGAATGGCCTTGCAGAAGGCAAGGTGGTGGTCCTGGCGATCTGTAGGTGAGGGTACCTCTGATGGTTGTCCTGCTGTCTGTGTTGCACTGGAAATTGAGGTGTTCCAGGATGGAGGTGGTCCCGTCCGTGGCGGCTGTGCAGTGGATGGAATCTTTGCGGATGATAGCTACTCCACCTCCGTGCTTTTGGTGAAGTCCAAGTGGATTGTCTTGTATCTATCAGATATGGCGGGGGCAATGTTGGGTGCCAATGTTGGGTTGAGGCATGTCTAGGTGAGGAAGATGACGTCGGGATGAGGGAGGTGATGGTGTCCCAGAGCTTGTGGCGTGTTTGCAGAGAGATTGAGTGTTGATCAGGAGGCAGAGGAGTTGCTCTGACTCTGTGGCGGCAAGCGGGGGCCATGTGTGAAGGTTCTGACATCACAAGAGAAGAGACAGTGATGGCAGGAGAAAGGTCCTACCGTTCAGCAAGGGGATGCGTGGCTGCATTCGTCACTGCGAGGTCCATGGTTCAGGGCTGTCAGCTCAGCGCTGGTGTAGCTGTGGGTGAGCGGCAACCTAGGGTTCCTGGTGCTGGGCGGGGTCCAGGTGTGGACGGGCGCAGACAGGCTTGCCTTTGGCACACTGGTGGTATGGCCACGCTTATGCCTCCATTCATTAGGCCCTGGGATGGGCGATGGGTACTGGTTAGTGATGGCGGGAAGCGGCAGGTGGGAAAAACAAGGAGGTAAGGGAGAGCTGGTGTTATGGGAAAACAGGTTTAGATTGGAAAACAGAGGCAAAAACAATGGTAAGAGGATAAAAACAGTGGGCGAAAGCAAGAATTAAGTGGAGAAAACAGAGGCAAAACGAGGGTTGAGAGGATAAAAACAGTGAGAGAAAGCAAGAATCAAGTGGAGAAAACAGAGGGAAACTGAAGGTTAAGATGATAAAAACAGTGGGAGAAAGCAAGAATGAAGTGAAGAAAACGGATGCAAAACAAGAGTTAAGTGGATAAAAACAGTGGGATAGCAGATGAGCACAGCGATTGGCGGTTCAGTCCGGCGGAGTTCGAGAGGGGAGCTGAAGCTGGCAGCCGCAGCAGCAGAGGCGGAGCTGGCCCAGAGACCAAAGTGCTCCTTGGCAGCTGGCATCCTTTTTCAATAGTTTCCATGCATTTCTTCCTGACTTTTTAATCATTTTGGTGTTTCATTCTAACATGGCCATCGACCATTTTAGAATAGTAAGTTATACAACGGCCTCCTGTGTCATTACCCATGCCTAGGGCTTCCAGTTTTATGGTATTTATTTTTTGTACCGTTTCCGTCTGTATTTATCCATATTTATTTTTAGGCCATTTTATTGGTATTTATCCATATTTATTTTATGTTTTGGGAATAAATTGAGTCATAAAATGGTATATTTCCACATTTATTTAACTGATAAACATGCACTCATTTTCATTCATTCATTAGAAACTTTATTCGATCTTTTTTTGTTCAGATCATAAAAGTTCATAAAAGTAGATAAAAACAGGCCAATAAAATCACAACCAATCACAATTCTTTACATAGAGAAGCCCCCTTGATCAGGTTTACAAAGGATTTCCATATAAAACACATTAAAAGAGATACATTAAGTTTAAAATTACTAAGGGGCCCATTACGATAACCGGCGGTAAAAAACGCCATCCATCATAGCCTGAAAAGACCGCCCGCATGCACCATGGGAATACCGACCGAGCAATTATGATGACGCGAAGCAACCACCGCCCGCGGTGGAAAAAACACACAGAATACCACCCGTCCATGTCAGAGTCGAAGATAATCCGTCCGCCACGGACGCAATACCGCCCGAAAACCCCAAATACGACCGCGCTGACGAACTAGACACCGGCCGTCAAATTATGATCCCCCCGACATGAGCGCGGTAAACCAACATATTTCCCGCCCGCAACGGTGAACAACAGAAATGAATAACTGACAAGGCGGAAGGCCTGGCGGCCACGTCCGTGCACGGAAATCATTGGCGGCCCAAACAAATACACACAACACGGCCAACAAGTCCACACAGCAAACAACGCCAAAATACCCAGACACAGAACCCATCCCAAAGACACATCCCCCTGGCAAAACAAAAAAAACACAAATCCCAGGACACCACGCCCAACACACCTGAAAACGACAGACCATCATGACACACCCACATAGGTGAGTACAAAAGCAGCCCCCACACAGACCACAAACCCTTGCACCACTACAAAGCCAAGACCAGAGCAGAGAACACAGAGAGCCACAGAGGAAAGCAGTATACCACATGCATGCACACATCACACCCATCACCACCACCACCACCTAAACACCGGCACCACTAACCCCCTGCACATCACACACAAAACACACCACACCAGCTCCACAAAAACCAAACCACGCACCATGGCAACACAACGAAAGCCCAAGTTCACTGCCACAGAGTTGACGGTCATGGTCGACGAGGTCATCAAGGTGCACCCACAAATCTATGGGAACCAGGTCCAACAGACACCAGTAGCCACCAGAAACAGGATGTGGAGCAGGATCGTAGACCAGGTGAATGCAGTTGGGAACGTGCCACGCAACCGGGGGGAAATAACCAAGAGGTGGCAGGACCTGAAAAGCGTGGTCAGGAAGGAGGCCAAGAACCGTGAGCTGGCTGACAGGACTGGCGGCGGAAATCCCGCGCCATTCAAGACCTTCAAGGCGTGGGAGGAGAAGGTGCGAGGCATTCTACATCCGGAGAGTCTCACCGGAATACCAGGGGGAGTGGAGGCTGGTAAGTACAAACAAATGTATACCAGCACACCGCTATGTACTGTCATGCACTACCACAATGCCATAGCTCCGAGGGCCGAACACCCCCATATCCAGTACACAATCCACAAGACATCCCTCACACATGCAACAGACACTCACACACACTCAGCCCATAGGCACCAACAAACAAAACCATGGGGGCATGTGTACAGTCAGCCAGCACCACAACTCCCACCAGCTCCCCTTGTAGGCCAGATGCCCCGGAAGGAGCGCACCCCACACCCATGTGGCAGCCATAGCTGCACAAACCAACAAGTAACAGGTAAGTAGCCTTACCACAAGGCCTGTGTAACGGAGGGGGGACTGCAGAAGTACACCCCCACCAGGCCCCCAGTCCTACAGCGCAGCAAGATGGAGCACTCCCCACACCCATGTGTCAGCCATCGCAGTGCACACCATCATCACACAGGTAGATATGTTACCTGACATGGAGGGGTGTCTGTGGATGGTAAACCATCACCACAACTCACAACATGGCCCCCACACCCACAGACCAGCAAGATGGAGCACCCCTCCCTCTCATAACCATGTGGTAGCCATTGCATTGCTCCCTCCAAACCAACAAGTAGGTAGACTACTGTACAGGGTGGGGTGTCTGTAGGCATGAGGACTGTACTACGACTAACATGTGGGACATGTCACGTAGCAGAGGAACAGGTAGCACTGCTCCCTGTCAGAATCATGTGACCACTGTGCACACGGACATAAATTACAGAGTCATAGCCCACATGAGCCATCTCAAATACAGTAACACGTAAGGAGTCACGTCTGCATGCACAAGTCTCACTGGAGTACTGACCCACATGGCGTGCACTGTGCCAGTCATCACACACATCAGCAACACCATCCAAGTCTTGTCCATGTAGTCGTGTCTGCTTGTTCCCTTGACATTGTACAACATCACCCATGTAAGTCTATCTTGTCTAAATGTAACAGAGTGGAACCCCAGTAATGTCACATACACCACTGGACCCATGAACCACACAGCTACACAATGAACATTCAAAATCTCATCCATCTCATCTTTTAGCCCCAGTGTCATGAGAGGTATATCATCTAAACAGTTGTCCCATATACAGTAGTTCAGCAAAGATTCCTGCCGATGACCAATAATGTGTCTGCTGTGTCTGAAGCGCACGTCACACTGTGAGTTACAACATACAAAATATAGTCAACACCCCAAGAGCACTGCATTGCTGCACATGGCTGAGAGTAGCACGCACACCAAGGAATTGTCCCATCTGCAATACGATGTGTGGCACACAACCATTACTCAATCACCACAATGCTTGCAGTGTAATGTCCTTAAATGACAACAGTGAGCAGATATGCTGGGTAAGTCAGACATACACACACCTTTGTCACTGTAGTGTCGTGTGGCCAAAACACATGTCCCCTACTGCACCCTTATGTCACAGTATGTACCACAGTACCATATTTCAACACTAAAGCGTCCATGGGGCTGTACCCCTTCTGCCATCTGCGTTTCCAAGCGTTGCATGTGAACCCCAAAAACATATTTCAACACTAAAGCGTCCATGGGGCTGTACCCCTTCTGCCATCTGCGTTTCCAAGCGTTTCATGTGAACCCCAAAAACATATTTCAACACTAAAGCGTCCATGGAGCTGTACCCCTTCTGCCATCTGCGTTTCCAAGCGTTTCATGTGAACCCCAAAAACATATTTCAACACTAAAGCGTCCATGGGGCTGTACCCCTTCTGCCATCTGCGTTTCCAAGCGTTTCATGTGAACCCCAAAAACATATTTCAACACTAAAGCGTCCATGGGGCTGTACCCCTTCTGCCATCTGCGTTTCCAAGCGTTTCATGTGAACCCCAAAAACATATTTCAACACTAAAGCGTCCATGGGGCTGTACCCCTTCTGCCATCTGCGTTTCCAAGCGTTTCATGTGAACCCCAAAAACATATTTCAACACTAAAGCATCCATGGTGCTGTACCCCTTCTGCCATCTGCGTTTCCAAGCGTTGCATGTGAACCCCAAAAACATATTTCAACACTAAAGCGTCCATGGGGCTGTACCCCTTCTGCCATCTGCATTTCCAAGCGTTTCATGTAAACCCCAAAAACATATTTCAACACTAAAGCGTCCATGGGGCTGTACCCCATTCCCACCAAAGCCACAAAATGTAGGGGTACTGCAACACACACCAATTGGCATTTCAAATCCGTCCCATGCCATATGCACCCATCACACTATTCCATTGCCTTGATCACGCACACACATTGTAGAGCCATACACACGCATCCGGGAAATCAGTGCACAACTGTGCACAAACTGTGCATGTCAGACATCCAACACAAACCTTGCAAGGTGCAACACAATAACGTTTCGTCTCCGCCCCACAGGTGACGAACAGCATGATGCTGCGGATGGAGACAGCAGCCATCACAGCCAGTCCACAAGCCCCCCACCCGGACTCACGGATGTGGAAAACCTGGACACCTCTACTGATGAGGACTCCTGACCTGGCACATCTGGTGTGGCAGGGCGCAACAGCTCCCCAGGACCCCTCCTACCCACCAACCCATCTCCCAGGGCTGGTGACCAGTCCCATGCCCCTGCTGCCACGGTCATTGCGGCCACCACCACCGCCGCAACCACCACCACCATCACCACCACCAGGGCCTCCCTGACCACCAACCCTGCGCAAGGGGTGGCATGCACCTCCACATCTACCCTGGGAGCCAGAAGGAGACCCCGGGTGACCAATGTGGTGAGTGGGCAGGTCGGTGGCAGCAGTCCAGGTGGGAGGAGCAGGGTCAGGCCAACGCCAACAGAGCCTGGGAGCCAAGCCCTGCCGCAAATAGCCAGAGTCCTTGGGGCCTATGAAGAGGCCCAGGGACAATGGGCCAGGTCAGCTTCCGACACGAGGGAAGTCCTTGGGGTGTTGAGGTCCATGGACGCCCACATGGGCCAACTTGTGGACCTCATGGGCTAGCTAGTGGTGGAGGTGAGGACCCACTCAAGGCCAACCACACCACCTCCGCCACCACCTGCTGGGGCGCAGGGACGTGCAACATCGAGTTCCCCTGCGTCCACAGCGAGTGGGCAATCCTCAGCCACCACCAGCAGCCCACACACACAACCTCCCTCCCAAACGTGGAAGGGGCCGTCCGAAGAGGAAACAGATGTCCAGGGAGGACTTTGCACGCTCCAAACGCCAGTGAGTCAGCCAGCCACGGTGGCCATCTCCTGCATTCACTTGGACTACCATCCTACCCCACACTGCCAGTTGAATGGCATATGTCTGTTGGACTGCGGACCCAGGACAACATGGGTACACCTTGACCATCACGCGGACATGATCGTCAACTCATTGTACAGCATGCACCACTTTCTTGATCACCTTTCCCACAATCACATGTCACCTTTAAAATAAATACACCTGTATCACATTCTATGTTATCTGCTCTGTTTATTATCAAGGATGCGCAACCGTCACCATGATCAGAAATGCATCTGTAGTGTGGTATGTCGATAGGCCAGGAGAGGCTGTAGGGACCTAGGGGTGAAAAACAGAACAAGAGTCCATTGAATGTGTGTGTCACACACTCATCACACAGTACTTGTCATCAAGTTTAAGCAATGTACACACATCTCACAGAGCAACAGGGCACAATGTCACAGCCACTGTCAGCGGCATACTACCCTGGACATGGACCATTCCCACACAGCACTCAGTGAACAATAGTCTGCCGTGACAATGCACACATATACCTACACAACTACAGCGACATCAGCCGTCGTACATGGTCACTCACCGTCAAGTGAAGTAGCGGGCGATGAGCTGCTGACGCTCATTCACTGCTTCCTCCTCTCCACTGTCCTCGTCACTGGACACGGCTTGGCCTGCAGGCGGGGGCCCTGGCTGATCACCGTCATCCACTATCAGGGGGATCTGCCTGCGAATCGCTAGATTGTGCAGCATGCAGCATGCCACAACTATCTGGCACACCTTCTGTGGGGAGTATGCCAGTGCACCCCCGGTGCGGTCCAGGCATCTGAATCTGGACTTCAGGAGTCCAAAAGTCCGCTCTACCACACGTCTGGTCCTCCCATGTGCCTCATTGTATCTGACATCAGCTGGTGTCTGAGGATTGCGTAGTGGGCTCAGCAGCCAAGGCCCATTAGGATATGCAGAGTCACCTGGGTGTGAGAAACACGGAGAAAAGTTGCATTCCCAACAGGATACAAGGCAGCATGTCACACCCAGCACGCTACACGAGTATGCATACTCACCAACAATTGATGCACGTTCCGGTTGCAGATTGGTCATCATATGTGGGAGGATGCTGTGGCGCATGATGTGCGAGTCATGGGTGGATCCGGGAAACTTCGCACACACGTGTTTGATGATCATGTCCGCCAGGCACACCACTTGCACATTCAGGGAGTGGAAATGTTTCCGGTTCCTGTAGATGTGCTCCATGGCCTGTGGTGCAACAAGGCCAACATGGGTGCAATCAATTGCACCAACAACCTGGGGGATGCGTTCAAGGGCATAGAAAGCACCCTTCACCACCGCCAAATCACGAGCCCTGGGGAATCGGATGTACCGGTTCCTGTAGAGCATCATAGCTGACAGGACATCCCATAGCACCATGCTGAACATGGGCTGGGACATCCCACCTCCACTGCCCACCGTGTGTTGAAAGGATCCGGTAGCGAAAAAATGCAGTGCAGCCATCACCTTAGCCGTGGGGGTGAATGCTGTAGGATACACCCTGCGAGGACGGAGGTGGGGTTCCAACATTGCACATAGGTGACGCAGGGTGGGTCGGTCCAGACGGAACTTCCTTATGACCTCCACATCCTCCATGTCTGCCAGCAATTGGTAGGGGCGATGTATGTTTGGTCTCCTCCTAGGACAGATGGAAGTGGACACATGTCAATGCAACACACCACATGGTATTTACACATACACAAAACAAAGATCACTGACAAAGCAATAGAATCACAGAACAGCTGACAAGTAGGGACAGCACAGCAACATTACTCTTACACAGGTCCCCTTACCAATAGCAAGGACCACTGACACATACCATTGCTATGAGCATGCACATGGGGATTTAGGCCATATTAGCTTGAAAGGCATGATGATGGTTTCAGACTGCATATGTGGGAAGCGGCAACACCACAGCAATATACCTAGCTGCAGGGCCTGACACCGCTTCCGAGGCTGGGTGAGTATGGCACACACCAACAACACAACGTACACAGGCTGAGCGGTACACCAATCGCAGCAGCTTGGACACGCAGAAACAGCCCCAGGGGGCTATATCAGTGTGGGAGGGTGACAGGCATTACCACAGCTTCCAGGGACTGCTGACTGGCATTCCTCAACAACACCTGCTGCTGCTGCCACCTGTCCACCTTCATGTCGACGACTCTGATGATATGTCCAGGTCCACTCACCAGCGAGGAGCTGGAGTTCCTGGATTCCGAGCTCCACGCACACTGCCCAAGGCGAATACCTGCAAAAGTCAGGTGTGTGTAAGACAACTACTGTGTGTGTGGGAGTGCATGTGGGGGACACACATGTCGTTGATCCGCAGCACTATGAGTCAGAGCCTGTGGGGTTCCAACATGCACCACTTACCATGCTAACTACAGGTGGAAGGGGTATGTAGACTCTCTGGCGTTTTCCCATGCATGTCCCACCCGAGTGGTGGTACATGGCATTTTCATGTCAGACATCCAGTGACGCAGCCACTTGGCAATGCATGATTCTGGGCAGCTATTGCTTGTGTGAATGGCTGGCTGGGTCCCTGCTGGCCTTCTCAGTCTTGGCAGACCTGGGCTTCACATTGACCGCCCAATCCTAGAAGGAAACTACACTGACTGTACAGTGGGTTACATGTGTCATCAGTTCACAACTGTCAGGAAATACACAAACTCAGCCCTGACGATTGAACACTACAGGCCATGTAATGGTGATGTGTGGCACTGAATGTGACCTCCATTGCGGGGTGAGCCATTCACAGGGCGAGTACGTTGAGGGCTGTGCAGTGTTGGACACAGTGAGTCCACCCACAAAGATGTGTTGCCTTGTGATCTATGTGTTGGACTACCTGACACTGGACAGTAGATGTGGGCAGACTACACATTGCTCAAAGTGCTGGCATCCTGCATGTGAATGGGATGGACAGGTACTGTGTACACACTCCCACCAGCATGCATTCACGTGTGGTGTACACATGCTGTTATGCCATGTCCGATACCGTCTTGGCTCTGTTACACGTCTCTGATCATTTAGGATGGGTCAGCATCATGCCACTGTGATTGGTGGATGTGGGTGATGATGAGAAGTGTATGAGTGATATTTCAACACTCTTGTGTACCATCCCTGCAGTTGAAAGTCCTCCGGCCCAAGGCCTTGTGATGAGCCATTGCATCCAAGTTGATGCCTCTGTGTATGTGTAACCGACAGTGCAGCAAATCCCACAAAGGGGGTGACGTCATCTGCCGGATGTGCGACTATGTTGCGGGGACTAATCGGGGGATGCCCCCTCGTATTGTCAGGTTGGCACGGCGCAGCATTTCACCACTAATGGTCTGCTTCTTGACAGTCACACAGCCTGTGCCGGATGCACGTTTGTAGGGGCATCAGCAGAAAGCAGGTGTACAGTATTGTGGGATGGTGTCTTCTGCTGCGAGAGGCAGCATGTGTCCACAGCCTACCCATTATCTGGGTGAATTGTGATGTTTGTTGTGTGATGCAGTGGGTTGTAAGTGTACTCTGTGCTGGGTGCATCTGACATGCATATGCGATTCCTGAGGGTTAGGATGTAATTTGAGCACTCTGCATTGTCAATGCGTTCAGAGTCGTAGGCCTCAGGAACAGCCTCTAGTCTGCTGGAGTGGCAATTCACATGTATGTTTGAGGCACTGTGCCTACTCTGATTATGTTCTGACATATGTGTGCGATGCCTCACCTCATATTCCTGATACTCACACATCCGGCACACTGTGCAACAGTAGTTGTGCTCGTGCGATAGACAGGTGTATGGCATGGGCTCATGACCATTGTGGACTGTCATGTTGCAGTCTGTGTGTGTGGTGACACATTCTGCTCCATGCAGGTATGTCCTTGACCTAATTACGTAGTGGTCATCCTTGCCACCATGTCATGACAGTGGGTGTGCACACAGCGATTAGTGGCTATGGCCGCAGGGTGACACAGTACGGGTGTTGTGCAATGTGCACAACACATGTGCCACTTATTAGCAGCTTCATTTCTTGTACGCCAGCCATTACGTGTTGATTGTGGTAGCTGTATACAATTGCACAGGTATCGTGCAACATGTGCATTTGGGAATGTTCTGTGCTGGCTCCCTCGCACGTGTCTGTTTATTTGATGCCAAATGAGTGAGGCCACCTCGCTCTCCCTCATGTAGCATCTCCCGTGTGTGCTGAGGGACAGGGGACGGTCAACAGTGGTGAGGCATCGGATGGAGCAGCTGCACAGGAGCTGGGTGAGACAAATGTGACCGGCGCCTCGGAGGGGGCAGACGTGTGCTGGATGAATCACAGGCCGGGACGACAATTGCTGCGTCATCTGAGGACAGAGGTCATGCATCCATGTTTGCTAGCACAGGGGACGTGTACTCTAGCTCCTCTGCAGCCACGCGGAGGCCAATGCCCGCCCTCCCAACTACTTCCACTGGTGCAACACGTGTGGGCACAAGGATGAAGGATAGAGTGTCCTTCACACCAGGCACAGCTGCCCCTGCGACCCCTGCTGTCCTCAGTGCCGGGTCTGTTGAGCATGTGCGGCATCTCTGCGTGGGTCAGACAGCTCTCCTCAATAACTTTATTGCCCATGGCATCACCTTGCCGCAGGTGACATAGTTAATGGAGGGCCTATATGTACGCGTGGGTGGGCTACACCAGTCTGTCCAATGGTTGTCCCCCCCAGTCAAGGTGGGCCTTCAACTGGGCCACTCTCAGGCTGACATTCCTGACCTTCCTCCACCCCCCTGGAAAGTGGCACATCTGACAACAGCAGTCCTGACAAAAGAGGTGGTGGGACGCTGACGTCACGAAAGGTGGCTTGCACCATCAGACTCATTGCCTCCCCTCGCTCACCCCTTAGATGCGATTGCATCAGAGAAGCACGCGGGTGAGCAGCAGCTCCAATCTCGCCCCAGAGAGGCCAAAGTGTGAATGTGTGGCTCCATTTGCTCCATTTATCGGGCTCACGGTAATATCAGTGGGGGACGCCGTTCAGCCGCGTGGTACCCCGACTCGTGCCCTGGACAACAGTGACAATGCATGGCTGTCTCCGGAGTCCGGATACACCACATGCAACACACAGCTGCTGTAGCTGCCCTAGCGGGCCATGCCGCAAACACCATCCCAGACGACAGGTAGACACACCCCGGCGCGCATAGTCATTACATCCGCTGCCATTGACAAGGGACCCATAGAGTGAGATATGGGCCTCAGGGTGACGAGCCTCCGAGCCATCCCCCGCCAACGAGTGTCATGCAACTCACACATTTCGCAAAGCCAATAGGACACTTTGCCTGCACACCAGGGCTCGAGTCGGGGTACCATGCGGGTGGACGGCGTCCCCCACTTATTTTACCGTGAGCTCGATGACCGGAGCGAATGGAGCCACACATTCACTCTTTGGCCTCTCTGGGGCGAGATTGGAGCTGCTGCTCACGCGCGTGCTTCTCTGATGCAATCGCATCTAAGCGGTGAGCGAGGGGCGGCAATGAGTCTGATGGTGCAAGCCACCTTTCGTGACGTCACTTCCTGTCATGACGTCAGCGTCCCCCACTTCTTATTTAGGACTTGTGCCCTGCTGCACACTGAGAATGTGTTGCCTGTGAGATGTGACCAGGAGCAGGGTGCCATGACCTCCCACCCACCAAGCTCCACTGCCATCCCGTGCCCTGGGTAGCCTGTGCAGGTGGACAATGTAGGGGGTACACCTGGAGGACAGGGGATGTAAGTGCCTCGGTAAGGGCCTGGCAGATGCACAGCAGTATCCAGCATGTCCCCAGAGGGAGGGCTAACGTCTACACCTGATGCAGCATTGATCGTGTGCCCGCCTGTTGTGCCCACACGAGTTCACATTCATCCCCAGACAGGTAGGCTTTCCAAATACCCAACACAGTGGAAATCTACCGCTCCGTGATCCTCCCCACACAGTCTGTTTCAACACTGCATGTGTGCACCCACCCGTGCCACCCACCCACCTGTGCCAAGCAGCCCTCCCGCTTCACATGGCACATGTGTGTCTTCCACAGTTGTGCTTCTCTCTCAGGGGCGGAGCTCCAAATGTCCCGTAGCATACAGACAGCACCGAGTCGGACTGGTATCCTGTTTGAATGGTAGGCACCCTCACACAACTACCTGTGACACAGTGGTGGCTGTGGTGGCTATTGTGACTGCCATGGCAGTGTTGCTGTCCATGCAGGGAACACTCACACACAATGCATACGTAGCTTTTCGTATCAGTACTCTGCACATCGGACTGGCCACTGTCCCTGGTGTTGTACAATGTTGCCGCCTGTCTATGTCACCTGTGACTGGATGCTGTTGTTCCTGTAGTGGGTTGTGTCTGTGTAGTTGCTGATTGCAGTTGTTACTGTGTGTGCATAGTTAAGTGAGGCACATGCCGTGTATGGTACCTCAACAATTGCAATGTCTGGTCTCACATTCCTATGTGTATTATACGTGGCTGGGACTTCACTTCTTTCAGACTCTGCTACTTGTGTGTGTGATGAAGGCGTATGTCTGTGACACGGATTGTCTGCATGTATTTGGTGGTATTTCTGTGTAAATGTATACGTGTCATGTTTGCGTGCAAGCAAAGCACAAGGTGTGAGTCTAGCCACAGGCTGACAGGTAGCATGTGCGGAGTGTGCGGGTATGTGTGAGCTTACTTTCTGGCTGGCCAGCAGTGTAGGTGTATGTGCATCTTGTGATGAACATAGAGTCTGGGCACATGGCTTACTTTCAATGTGTGCATTTGGGAGATGTAGGTGTATGTGGTGTGTAGGGTGTGACTTTGGGGTAGTGTTGGTGTGTGTGTGCGCGCTCTGGCAATGTCGACTACACACATGTGTTACCCAGGGGCATGGTGGGTGTTTGTATCCTTGTTCAGGTCTGTGAATGTGAGCACATGTGTGTATTGTCTGTTGCACAGTGTGCAGTGTGTGGGTGTGTCCTTGTAGTTCAGGATGACTCCTACTTGATATGTATTGGCCATTGTGGGTCTGCAGGGTGTGTGAATGTCAAGATTGTGCCTTGTTTAATTGAGCATGTATGTGAATTTCGGCGGTTCGTACTCACTGTGCAGCCCTGCCCACCCACACTGATATCATGTGTGTTTTGTCATGCATTGATGTGGCATGCTTCTTGCGTGGCTCCTATATTTGCTTGATAAGTGTGATGTCAGACTGTGAAGGTAATTGTACACATATGTAGGACTGTGCTTTGTAGTGACCAGGCCGTCAGTGTTGATGTGATGATCTGTTGGGCCATGTCAGACTCTGACATGCCAAGGCCCACGACCTGTGGTATTTCACTGGGTCCACTGTGGCAGCAACTCATATGCATTGACATCCAATGACACTTGACTACATGGTAATCTCACGAGTCCCGTGTACTTCACACACTCTCATCCTCTCTCATTCGTACTTGTCTACGATCAATAATTCTCCAGAGTCACATATTTGCTTTAAGGCAGGTATTGGAACTTACTTCCTCTGTGATGCAGGATGTGGACACTACTGGCAGCGAAATGCATGTGGAGGATATACTTAGCATGATTACACATACAAAAGGGGGTACAGGTAGCTGTGATTAGTTGTTGATTGTGGAATTAAGGCTTCAGAGTTACGAATACCCTGCCCTTGCTATGCTACAGTACATTTGCTCATTACTGAAGTGCTCTAGGCTTTGACACAGACAGTATTAATTTTGCCTACCAGACAGCTTGACATCATAGGCACAATACATCTCAGTCCCATGGTACATGATTACTACAATAGTGACTCCGACACACCTGCGTCAGAGGTGACATCAGAGCATGAGCCTACATGCATGCAGCATCGTCTCACATGTTGTTGCGATATGGTGGCTACTGAACATGACACAATGACTGGGGACATGTTGTAGGGTGTTGCATTTGTTGTCCATGCAAATGTCCTGGCACGGAAGTACAGACGAAGGTGAGGTGACAGTTCTCACGTAATACAGCAGACAGATAAGCGTGCACTGACAGGAGCATGTGTTCAGGTGCGCAGAATACATATTGTAGCATAGTTGTTCGTGCAGTATTGGCCATGTGGTCACTGTACACAAGTCCCATACCTCTGCCTCCCCCTGTTCATGCAGGGACACGGGATATGGTGATGAACAGGGTGCATGTCCCGAAAATGTCAAGTGTCATGGCAGTGGAGTTGATGGTAAGTTGTTTGTTGCCGATTGCATGGTATAGTTGTTGCACAGCTAACTGCCCACTGCGTGCGGAAGCCAAGCATAGGTACGGTGTTGAACATGAATGTTCAATTGTGGGTATTGATTTGGGGACCCATGAATTGACAAGTTGTCAGGTATGCGATACCTTCCAGCAGGGCATCCCTCGCATTGGTGGTATTCATGGATGACATCCAATGAAGTGGATGGTGGGTTGCAACGTGTTCATCGTAAGTTGTCCCTTGTAGAAGCCTGATGGGACATGTCGGATGACATTCGATGAAACTGTAATCCAGCATACGTTGTGCGGAGGCACACTGGTCCCATTGCAGTGTGTGTCCGATTGCAGCCACAAACGCCATGCCCCCATACACTGAACAGTTCCTGTCGTGGGCGTCCAGGGGTGTAAATAGGTGTACCAAGTCCACATTTGGACATGCCGGGTTGGAGAGACATAAATCCACAGGCCAGTGGTACGGGCATAACCGACAGTAGAACACGGGGATGACGCAGCTGAACATTTCAATGCGGTAAGTTACTCGGTAACTTACATTCAGCATAGCCAGATTTGCACAGCCCACTATCTGTAGCAAGCTATCACTGTACAGCTGCATCTGTCTGGCGTAGGTGTGAAGCACTGGTGCAACAGCCATTTTGCTGCAGGGTGATGTGATGGCGTGCTCCGGCTGCCTGAGCTGTCTGCTGAGTGCAACCTCCGACGATGCTGGGTATTCTTGAATGGATGTTAGGCGGCAGGACTTTGGGTATGGCTTGGGAGGAGGACACAGGCCCTCATCCCACATGCTCCTATGAATGGTCAAGGCCAGTGGTGTCTGTCTCTTTCCTGATTACTTGCATTTGAGCCACAAGGAGCAGTGGTATAATTGTATTTTGTGGTATTATCTTTCTTTCATGCTAGGCGTTATCTGCCAGTGAAAGGTTTACTCAGCATGGCTATGTTTGGCTTCTGGTTGGTACAATGGCTCCATTCTCCTGCAGAATTTGTTGCAATGTGATTTAAGTGTAGGAATGGAAGGACATTCAATGCTAACTGCTCTCCCGTGTGTGGGCGGGACACTTCGTTTCCGCTGTACATTGAGACTTGTGTGTGGGCATAGTGATTGTGAACACCTGTTCTCAGGCAGCAGGGTTTTTCTCTTTTGTACATTGCATGGCTTGTTATTGCGTGCAGGATGGTATAGGTATTTTTGGATGAGACTGGCGTGCCTTTTGCGGACAATGTCCATTGTTTGCGCTGTTATGTAGCATCCGCCGTGTGCTTCTCCATGTTTTGCACACAGGTGTGTGTCCTATTTCGACGTCACTTTACTCCCCTGTTCGGGACACTTGTGTGACTACAAGTTGACAACTGTGAGTTGTCGGTTGTGGACATGATTGATGCAGGAGGGCCACGTGACATGTGCCTTCAGGGTGGGGCTGGTGTGTGGTGTGTGTAGTTGTGGCCCTGTGGTGTTTGTGTGCAGGCCATGCGTGGCGCTGTTGTTGGGCTCTGCGTTGTGCGCATGTGTACGTGCGTCATCGCCGCTGCGGTGCCGTGACGGGGACGTCACCTCCTGGTCCCGGGTAGTGAGTGCCCAGGATGTTGAGAATTGTTTTTATTTTACAGGTGGAACATGTGTGGGTACAGTGTTGGATGTGTCCTGTCCCCACAGGTGTGTCTGGGGGGCCATGTTCAGTTTTTCCGCCCTTGCATTGTGTGCGGTGTTTGAGTGCCCTTGTTGTGTGTCTGCCTACCTGCGTCGTCTTTGCGCGTTCACTCCTAGGTGCTGCATCAGGTACAGCATTGGGATGGCCTGGAGAGCAGGATTCATGTCGGAGTAGGCCGGGTTGGTGTTTCTGTAGTCAGCAATGTGGTTTCCGCCTCCTTTTCTCGTGCGGTGTCTCTTTGCAGGTGGGGCTGTTTGGTTGTGTCATCGTAATTTGTACGCCGGGCGGTACGTCATTTTGTCGGACGGTGTGTCTCCGTTAGCTCGCGCCGCTACGTAGACGGGCGCACTTTGATGGCGGGCGGCGTCGCGGGCTTATGGGCGGTATTTGCCTGACTTTTCACATCCTAATTTGGCGGGCGTGTGTGCAGTTGATGGCGGACGGTAACTAGCGGTTTTTGCCTCCGTCAGCACGGCGGTAGTGTTTCCGCCCGCCATCGTAATGGACCCCTTAGTATGTAATTGTGTATATATATATATATATATATATATTCACTGAAAAAACCATAGGTTTTAGGGACAGTTGTAGTTAGTTGGACATTTCACTCGTACAAAACCCGTGAAATTCCCCTGTTATAGTTAGTTCAGCTAACTATAACTCGCGCCCCGCAATGCACTGCTGATGACGTCACATATTACATCACTCATGACATGGTCAGTGACATCACTGATGACATCACTGATGACATCTCAAATGACATCACTGATGACATCATTCAGTGACTGTGTGTTTCTGTAAAGTTTAAATATTTTTAATATATATAGGAAAAGACGTATTGAAGAATGAGTGGGTGTCTAAGTGTCTGTATGGATGATTTAGTAGGTGCGTGACTGACTCTATAAGTGAGTGATTTAACGTATCTTACTGAATGCATGGGCTAGTGACTAAACTGGGTGAATGTCTGTATCCGTCTGTCTGTTGCTGTGTAAGTGGCTGCATGTGTTTGTGAATAGCTACATGAGTGTCTATATGAGTTATTGAATAGTTCTCTGAGTATCTGTATGGGTGCCTCAGTGTTTGTGTGGGAGGGGTGTGTGCGACTCTGTGCATAGATGTGTGAGTGGGTGATTCACTGGGTGGATGGTTTCAAGAGTGCATCTGTGATAGACTGTATGGGTGGGTAAGTGTGTGTAAGAGTGTGTTAGTGAGTGAATATATGTCCCAGTGGTACATGTGTGAGTAACTACATATGTGAAAGGCAGTATATATGTGTGTTGGAGTATATAAATAGCTATAAGCGAGAGTGAGTGATTGTGATAGTGGCTGTATGGATGAGTGTGTGCTTGTATCAGTGATTGTATAAGAGCGTAACAATGTGGTAGTATTTGTATGATTAAGTGAGCTGGTGTGTGTATAACTGTATAGGTGAGTAAATGGCAGTGTGTTTAATTATTTGCATGACTGACTAGGTGTGTGAGTACCTCTATGGATGAGTGGCGGTGTTTGAGTGTCTATATAGGAGTAAGAGTGCATATGATAGTCCTGTACTGAGTGACCATAAGTATGAGTGACTGTACGGGTGAGTGAGTGGATGTGTGTGTGTAGACCTAAGAATCAGTGAGTGGGTATGTAGTTATTGGTGTTGGAGTGTCTATGGTTTTGCGAATGGCAGTCTGTAATTTAGATTGGGTATATCAAAGGTTATATTAGGGTGTGAGGAGGTGCATCAGATTATCACGTGGATGATGACATCAGTGATGTCATTTGAGATGTCATCAGTGATGTCATCAGTGATGTCATTGACCATGTCATGAGTGATGTAATATGTGACGTCATCAGCAGTGCATTGCGGGGCGCGAGTTATAGTTAGCTGAACTAACTATAACAGGGGAATTTCACGGGTTTTGTACGAGTGAAATGTCCAACTAACTATAACTGTCCCTAAAACCTATGGTTTTTTCAGTGAATTTCAAAGGTTTTTTAAATGCTAATTTCTAACTATAACGCCCCTAAAACCTATGGTTTTTTCAGTGAATTTCAAAGGTTTTGTAAATGACAATTTTTAAATGTATTAATTGTTATATTTATTTTTTTGATACTGATTTACTAAATTTTTTAAAACTATTTATTTTTATATATTTTATTTATTAAATTACATTGTAATTACATTATACATTACATTACAAAATATACTTTCTCAGAATGAATTACTTTAGTTTAAATAGTTTGCAAATAGGCAATAGAGTTTTAAGTACAGTAGTTACAGTTGTTGCAATGGGCAACACAATTTCAAACACAATGCAACATTGAGCTCAATGTGAATTTCTAGTTAAATGCAAATAGTTACTTTATGGATTACTTTTCTAACCACAGGACTGGATCCTAGATTCAGTCCTGGGACATCTCCTGTCAACAGTTGAGTAAAAGCGTTTTGGTTACAGTAGTGATTTTTAAGGAATATTATTGTATTTTAAAAGTTGACACTTAGAAACTTTTTCACATAGAATCACCAATGTTATCCTATGGGAGGAAATTCACTTAGCAGGTAAGTAGTGTTATCGTTACTTTTTCTTACTCAGTGTTGGATCCTGGATCCAGCACTGGTACATCTCCTGTAAACAGTTGAAAGAATGCGTTTAAGTCATACAGGCGATTTTTAAGGAATATTTGTAATTTGTGAAAATCGACACTTTGAAACTTTTCTGCTGAAAACCAGACAATGGATTCCTATGGAAGGAAATGTAAGTTACTGGTAAGTACGGTTAGAATTACTTTTCAGGGTCAGTGCTGGGCTAAAAGATGCAGCACTGGGTTCTCTCCTGATAACAGGTGAGTAAATTGGAATTCGTACTTTGGTTGATTTTAGAGGAATATTATAAAGTTCCAAAACTCCACACACAAGAATTTCCAAGTGAAACCAGTCAATGTTAGCCTATGGAAGGAAATTCAAGTTACTGGTAAGTACGGTTAAAATTACTTTTGAGGATCAGTACTGGGCTGAAAGATGCAGCACTGAGGTCTCTCCTGATAACAGGTGAGTAAATCGGAATTCGTATTTCGGCTGATTTTAGAGGAATATTTTAAAGTTCCAAAACTCCACACTTAGAAGAATTTCCAAGTGAAACCAGTCAATGTTAGCCTATGGAAGGAAATTCAAGTTACTGGTAAGTACGGTTAAAATTACTTTTCAGGACCAGTACTGGGCTGAAAGATACAGCACTGAGGTCTCTCCTTATAACAGGTGAGTAAATCGGAATTCGTATTTCGGCTGATTTTAGAGGAATATTTGCACAATGGTGAAGGGAGGGGGCGGGGCCTGAGGTGACATCTGTGCAAACGCGCCCGTGGCGCGTTTTAAGTTGGGGGATTAAGTCCCCTTGAATCATGAGGGTCCCTAGGGGCCAACTAGCCCACCAGGAACCTCCAGTATGCGCCAGGGGCTGCGTTGCAGAGACGTGTAGAGAGGCCACACCCCTTTTACACCTCTCTGCAACGCAGCTCTGTGGCGCTTTCTGGATGTACCTGTTGGGCTAGTTGGCCCCAGGGACCCTCAGGATTGAAGGGGATTTAATTCCCCATCTTAAAACGCGCCACGGGGCCTGTTTGCACAAGTCACCTGAAGCCCCGCCCCTCCCTTCACCACTGTGCAAACGCGCCCTTGGCACGTTTTAAGTCGGGGATTAACTCCCTTGAATCCTGAGGGTCCCTGGGGTGCAACTAGCCCACCAGCTACCTCCATTAAGCGCCACAGAGCTGCGTTGCAGAGAGGTGTAAAAAGGGGCGTGGCCTCTGTACACCTCTCTGCAAGGCAGCCCCTGGCGCATACTGGAGGTTCCTGGTGGGCTAGTTGGCCTCAGGGACCCCCAGTATTGAAGGGGAATTACTTCCCCATCTGCAAACGCGCCAGGGGCGCGTTTGCAGAGTGGTGAAGGAAGGGGGCGGGGCCTGCGGGCCCGATCGTTTTTTTTTTTTTTTTCCCTGAAGGGGGGCTGTGTGGCCCCCCTTCCTTTTTCCTATTTTTGGGCCCTGGGGACCCCATCCCCCAGGGCCTTACCCCCTTTTTTTTTTTTTTTTAATTAAACGGGAAGGGGGCCGCGTGGCCCCCCTCCCGTGGCCGAATCCTGCCCCGGGGACCCCATCCCCCGGGGCATGGCCACACTTTTAAATTAATTTTTAAGGAGGGGGCTGCGTGGCCCCCTCCTCAGGCCTCCTTTTGCCCCGGGGACCCCATCCCCCGGGGCAGGCCTTTTTTTTTTTTTTTGATTTTTTTAAAATTATTTCTGGGGAGGGGGCCGCGTGGCCCCCTCCCGGGCCACTTATGGCCCCGGGGACCCCATCCCCCGGGGCCTGGCCTCTGGTTGGGGACTGTGGGGGGTCCCCAAACCCCCACAGTCCCGCCGGCTCCCCGTGTCCTAAGGGAGCCGGCATTGCTTTCCACATGGGGAGCAGCTAACATGCTGCTCCCCATGTGGAAAAGCAATTGTCTTTGGATATTGGAGCGAGAGCAGGTTTCCCTGCTCTCTCTTCCAATATCCAAAGCAGTTTGCAATGACAGGACGGGAGCCGCGAGGCTCCCGTCCTGTCATTGCAAACAGCAGTGTCCCGTGGGTAGGCACCCCGGGACACTGCAGGAGCCGGCCCTGGGGGTGGCGGTCCCCAGGGCCACCACAGGCTCCAGGAGGGGGCCGCGCGGCCCCCTCCCCACATCAGCACAGCCCCGGGGAGGTGGTGGTCCCCAGGGCTTCGGGGGTCCAAAACGGACCCCCATTTTAAATGTGTTAGTGCCCCGGGAGGTGGCGGTCCCCGGGGCGTGTGGGGGGCTGTCCTAAGGGAGCCGGCATTGCTTTTCCACATGGGGAGCAGCTAACATGCTGCTCCCCATGTGGAAAGCAATTGTCTTTGGATATTGGAGCGAGAGCAGGTTTCCCTGCTCTCTCTTCCAATATCCAAAGCAGCTTGCAATGACAGGACGGGAGCCGCGAGGCTCCCGTCCTGTCATTGCAAACAGCAGTGTCCCGGGGGTAGGCACCCCGGGACACTGCAGGAGCCGGCCCTGGGGGTGGCGGTCCCCAGGGCCACCACAGGCTCCAGGAGGGGGCCGCGCGGCCCCCTCCCCACATCAGCACAGCCCCGGGAGGTGGTGGTCCCCAGGGCTTCGGGGTCCAAAACGGACCCCCATTTTAAATGTGTTAGTGCCCCGGGGAGGTGGCGGTCCCCGGGGCGTGTGGGGGGCTGTCCTAAGGGAGCCGGCATTGCTTTTCCACATGGGGAGCAGCTAACATGCTGCTCCCCATGTGGAAAAGCAATTGTCTTTGGATATTGGAGCGAGAGCAGGTTTCCCTGCTCTCTCTTCCAATATCCAAAGCAGTTTGCAATGACAGGACGGGAGCCGCGAGGCTCCCGTCCTGTCATTGCAAACAGCAGTGTCCCGGGGGTAGGCACCCCGGGACACTGCAGGAGCCGGCCCTGGGGGTGGCGGTCCCCAGGGCCACCACAGGCTCCAGGAGGGGGGCCGCGCGGCCCCTCTCCCACATCAGCACAGCCCCGGGGAAGTGGTGGTCCCCAGGGCTTCGGGGTCCAAAACGGACCCCCATTTTAAATGTGTTAGTGCCCCGGGGAGGTGGCGGTCCCGGGCGTGTGGGGGGCTCGAGCCCCCCACACAGGAAATTAAAAAAAAAAAAAGAAGCCCCGGGGAGGTGGTGGTCCCCGGGGCTGCCGGAGGGCCGAGTGCCCTCCCGCACCATTTTAAAATGAAAGCCCTGGGGGGTGGCGGTCCCCGGGGCTTGGGGGCCCGTTGAGGCCCCCCATACATAAATTTAACCCCCCACCATGCCCCCGGGACTTGGGCCACCCGGGGCAAATACAATCAAAGCGCGGGAGACCGCGCTCGATTTTTTTTTTTCGGCAGGATTCGCGCACCCTGAGCGCATCCTGCCGATTTAAAAAAAAAAAATGTAATTGTGTATATATATATATATATATATATATTCACTGAAAAAACCATAGGTTTTAGGGACAGTTGTAGTCAGTTGGACATTTCACTCGTACAAAACCCGTGAAATTCCCCTGTTATAGTTAGTTCAGCTAACTATAACTCGCGCCCCGCAATGCACTGCTGATGACGTCACATATTACATCACTCATGACATGGTCAGTGACATCACTGATGACATCACTGATGACATCTCAAATGACATCACTGATGACATCATTCAGTGACTGTGTGTTTCTGTAAAGTTTAAATATTTTTAATATATATAGGAAAAGACGTATTGAAGAATGAGTGGGTGTCTAAGTGTCTGTATGGATGATTTAGTAGGTGCGTGACTGACTCTATAAGTGAGTGATTTAACGTATCTTACTGAATGCATGGGCTAGTGACTAAACTGGGTGAATGTCTGTATCCGTCTGTCTGTTGCTGTGTAAGTGGCTGCATGTGTTTGTGAATAGCTACATGAGTGTCTATATGAGTTATTGAATAGTTCTCTGAGTATCTGTATGGGTGCCTCAGTGTTTGTGTGGGAGGGGTGTGTGCGACTCTGTGCATAGATGTGTGAGTGGGTGATTCACTGGGTGGATGGTTTCAAGAGTGCATCTGTGATAGACTGTATGGGTGGGTAAGTGTGTGTAAGAGTGTGTTAGTGAGTGAATATATGTCCCAGTGGTACATGTGTGAGTAACTACATATGTGAAAGGCAGTATATATGTGTGTTGGAGTATATAAATAGCTATAAGCGAGAGTCAGTGATTGTGATAGTGGCTGTATGGATGAGTGTGTGCTTGTATCAGTGATTGTATAAGAGCGTAACAATGTGGTAGTATTTGTATGATTAAGTGAGCTGGTGTGTGTATAACTGTATAGGTGAGTAAATGGCAGTGTGTTTAATTATTTGCATGACTGACTAGGTGTGTGAGTACCTCTATGGATGAGTGGCGGTGTTTGAGTGTCTATATAGGAGTAAGAGTGCATATGATAGTCCTGTACTGAGTGACCATAAGTATGAGTGACTGTACGGGTGAGTGAGTGGATGTGTGTGTGTAGACCTAAGAATCAGTGAGTGGGTATGTAGTTATTGGTGTTGGAGTGTCTATGGTTTTGCGAATGGCAGTCTGTAATTTAGATTGGGTATATCAAAGGTTATATTAGGGTGTGAGGAGGTGCATCAGATTATCACGTGGATGATGACATCAGTGATGTCATTTGAGATGTCATCAGTGATGTCATCAGTGATGTCATTGACCATGTCATGAGTGATGTAATATGTGACGTCATCAGCAGTGCATTGCGGGGCGCGAGTTATAGTTAGCTGAACTAACTATAACAGGGGAATTTCACGGGTTTTGTACGAGTGAAATGTCCAACTAACTATAACTGTCCCTAAAACCTATGGTTTTTTCAGTGAATTTCAAAGGTTTTTTAAATGCTAATTTCTAACTATAACGCCCCTAAAACCTATGGTTTTTTCAGTGAATTTCAAAGGTTTTGTAAATGACAATTTTTAAATGTATTAATTGTTATATTTATTTTTTTGATACTGATTTACTAAATTTTTTAAAACTATTTATTTTTATATATTTTATTTATTAAATTACATTGTAATTACATTATACATTACATTACAAAATATACTTTCTCAGAATGAATTACTTTAGTTTAAATAGTTTGCAAATAGGCAATAGAGTTTTAAGTACAGTAGTTACAGTTGTTGCAATGGGCAACACAATTTCAAACACAATGCAACATTGAGCTCAATGTGAATTTCTAGTTAAATGCAAATAGTTACTTTATGGATTACTTTTCTAACCACAGGACTGGATCCTAGATTCAGTCCTGGGACATCTCCTGTCAACAGTTGAGTAAAAGCGTTTTGGTTACAGTAGTGATTTTTAAGGAATATTATTGTATTTTAAAAGTTGACACTTAGAAACTTTTTCACATAGAATCACCAATGTTATCCTATGGGAGGAAATTCACTTAGCAGGTAAGTAGTGTTATCGTTACTTTTTCTTACTCAGTGTTGGATCCTGGATCCAGCACTGGTACATCTCCTGTAAACAGTTGAAAGAATGCGTTTAAGTCATACAGGCGATTTTTAAGGAATATTTGTAATTTGTGAAAATCGACACTTTGAAACTTTTCTGCTGAAAACCAGACAATGGATTCCTATGGAAGGAAATGTAAGTTACTGGTAAGTACGGTTAGAATTACTTTTCAGGGTCAGTGCTGGGCTAAAAGATGCAGCACTGGGTTCTCTCCTGATAACAGGTGAGTAAATTGGAATTCGTACTTTGGTTGATTTTAGAGGAATATTATAAAGTTCCAAAACTCCACACACAAGAATTTCCAAGTGAAACCAGTCAATGTTAGCCTATGGAAGGAAATTCAAGTTACTGGTAAGTACGGTTAAAATTACTTTTGAGGATCAGTACTGGGCTGAAAGATGCAGCACTGAGGTCTCTCCTGATAACAGGTGAGTAAATCGGAATTCGTATTTCGGCTGATTTTAGAGGAATATTTTAAAGTTCCAAAACTCCACACTTAGAAGAATTTCCAAGTGAAACCAGTCAATGTTAGCCTATGGAAGGAAATTCAAGTTACTGGTAAGTACGGTTAAAATTACTTTTCAGGACCAGTACTGGGCTGAAAGATACAGCACTGAGGTCTCTCCTTATAACAGGTGAGTAAATCGGAATTCGTATTTCGGCTGATTTTAGAGGAATATTTGCACAATGGTGAAGGGAGGGGCGGGGCCTGAGGTGACATCTGTGCAAACGCGCCCCGTGGCGCGTTTTAAGTTGGGGGATTAAGTCCCCTTGAATCATGAGGGTCCCTAGGGGCCAACTAGCCCACCAGGAACCTCCAGTATGCGCCAGGGGCTGCGTTGCAGAGACGTGTAGAGAGGCCACACCCCTTTTTACACCTCTCTGCAACGCAGCTCTGTGGCGCTTTCTGGATGTACCTGTTGGGCTAGTTGGCCCCAGGGACCCTCAGGATTGAAGGGGATTTAATTCCCCATCTTAAAACGCGCCACGGGGCCTGTTTGCACAAGTCACCTGAAGCCCCGCCCCTCCCTTCACCACTGTGCAAACGCGCCCTTGGCACGTTTTAAGTCGGGGGATTAACTCCCTTGAATCCTGAGGGTCCCTGGGGTGCAACTAGCCCACCAGCTACCTCCATTAAGCGCCACAGAGCTGCGTTGCAGAGAGGTGTAAAGGGGCGTGGCCTCTGTACACCTCTCTGCAAGGCAGCTCCCTGGCGCATACTGGAGGTTCCTGGTGGGCTAGTTGGCCCCCAGGGACCCCCAGTATTGAAGGGGAATTACTTCCCCATCTGCAAACGCGCCAGGGGGCGCGTTTGCAGAGTGGTGAAGGAAGGGGGCGGGGCCTGCGGGCCCGATCGTTTTTTTTTTTTTTCCCCGAAGGGGGGCTGTGTGGCCCCCCTTCCTTTTTCCTATTTTTGGGCCCTGGGGACCCCATCCCCCAGGGCCTTACCCCTTTTTTTTTTTTTTTAATTAAACGGGAAGGGGGCCGCGTGGCTCCCCTCCCGTGGCCGAATCCTGCCCCGGGGACCCCATCCCCCGGGGCATGGCCACACTTTTAAATTAATTTTTAAGGAGGGGGCTGCGTGGCCCCCTCCTCAGGCCTCCTTTTGCCCCGGGGACCCCATCCCCCGGGGCAGGCCTTTTTTTTTTTTTTTTGATTTTTTTTAAATTATTTCTGGGGAGGGGGGCCGCGTGGCCCCCTCCCGAGCCACTTATGGCCCCGGGGACCCCATCCCCCGGGGCCTGGCCTCTGGTTGGGGACTGTGGGGGGTCCCCAAACCCCCACAGTCCCGCCGGCTCCCCGTGTCCTAAGGGAGCCGGCATTGCTTTCCACATGGGGAGCAGCTAACATGCTGCTCCCCATGTGGAAAAGCAATTGTCTTTGGATATTGGAAGCGAGAGCAGGTTTCCCTGCTCTCTCTTCCAATATCCAAAGCAGTTTGCAATGACAGGACGGGAGCCGCGAGGCTCCCGTCCTGTCATTGCAAACAGCAGTGTCCCGTGGGTAGGCACCCCGGGACACTGCAGGAGCCGGCCCTGGGGTGGCGGTCCCCAGGGCCACCACAGGCTCCAGGAGGGGGCCGCGCGGCCCCCCTCCCCACATCAGCACAGCCCCGGGAGGTGGTGGTCCCCAGGGCTTCGGGGGTCCAAAACGGACCCCCATTTTAAATGTGTTAGTGCCCCGGGAGGTGGCGGTCCCCGGGGCGTGTGGGGGCTGTCCTAAGGGAGCCGGCATTGCTTTTCCACATGGGGAGCAGCTAACATGCTGCGCCCCATGTGGAAAAGCAATTGTCTTTGGATATTGGAAGCGAGAGCAGGTTTCCCTGCTCTCTCTTCCAATATCCAAAGCAGTTTGCAATGACAGGACGGGAGCCGCGAGGCTCCCGTCCTGTCATTGCAAACAGCAGTGTCCCGGGGGTAGGCACCCCGGGACACTGCAGGAGCCGGCCCTGGGGGTGGCGGTCCCCAGGGCCACCACAGGCTCCAGGAGGGGGGCCGCGCGGCCCCCCTCCCCACATCAGCACAGCCCCGGGGAGGTGGTGGTCCCCAGGGCTTCGGGGGTCCAAAACGGACCCCCATTTTAAATGTGTTAGTGCCCGGGGAGGTGGCGGTCCCCGGGGCGTGTGGGGGGCTGTCCTAAGGGAGCCGGCATTGCTTTCCACATGGGGAGCAGCTAACATGCTGCTCCCCATGTGGAAAAGCAATTGTCTTTGGATATTGGAAGCGAGAGCAGGTTTCCTGCTCTCTCTTCCAATATCCAAAGCAGTTTGCAATGACAGGACGGGAGCCGCGAGGCTCCCGTCCTGTCATTGCAAACAGCAGTGTCCCGGGGGTAGGCACCCCGGGACACTGCAGGAGCCGGCCCTGGGGGGTGGCGGTCCCCAGGGCCACCACAGGCTCCAGGAGGGGGGCCGCGCGGCCCCCCTCCCCACATCAGCACAGCCCCGGCGGGTGGTGGTCCCCAGGGCTTCGGGGGTCCAAAACGGACCCCCATTTTAAATGTGTTAGTGCCCCGGGGAGGTGGCGGTCCCCGGGGCGTGTGGGGGGGCTCGAGCCCCCCCACACAGGAAATTAAAAAAAAAAAAAAAAAAAGCCCCGGGGAGGTGGTGGTCCCCGGGGCTGCCGGAGGGCCGAGTGCCCTCCCGCACCATTTTAAAATGAAAGCCCTGGGGGGTGGCGGTCCCCGGGGCTTGGGGGGCCCGTTGAGGCCCCCCATACATAAATTTAACCCCCCCCCACCATGCCCCCGGGACTTGGGCCACCCGGGGGCAAAATACAATCAAAGCGCGGGAGACCGCGCTTCGATTTTTTTTTTTTCGGCAGGATTCGCGCACCCTGAGCGCATCCTGCCGATTTAAAAAAAAAAAAAAAAAAAAATTTTGCCCAGGGGGTCCTTGTGGGACCCCCTGAGCAGACCTAGGGGGTCAGGGTGTTGCTGCCCTTCCCCCTTTTGTGCGCTTTGCGCACTTGTTTCTGTCCCTCGGTTCTACCGAGGGACAAAATGGCTGCCAACACTTCCTGATTTGGAGTGTTGACAGCCAATTAGCATGCAGCTCGTGATCGGGAGGGTGCGCGGATCCTCCGCGCCCATAGATATATATGTACTTTTACTTTTGATTTTCTCAGCAACTACTGAACGGATTTACACCATTTAACAAAAGGGTTCTTTCTGAACCAAGAACTACCTCTTTGCCAAATTTGGTGTAATTCCGTTCAGCAGTTCGGGCTGTAGCCGTGTCTAAAGTTTCCTATGGGAAATTGATTTTTGACTCTTATTTTTTTAATTTCTCCGCAACTACTGAACGGATTTACACCATTTAACAAAAAGTGTTCTTTCTGAACCAAGAACTACCTCTTTGCCAAATTTGGTGTAATTCCGTTCAGCAGTTCGGGCTGTAGCCGTGTCTAAAGTTTCCTATGGGAAAATGAATGGGGAAAACACGTTTTGGGACCCCCTTTTTCTCGGCCCCCGCTTGACGAATCACCCCGAGACTTTCAGGGTAGGAGCGGACCGTAGCGGGCCATAAAGTTTGAAAATTTCGCGAAGATTCGTCAACCGGCAAGAGAGTTATTTCAAATAGAATGTCGCGGATTTCCTATGGAAAATAGGTCCTAACTATAACTATCTACTGGCGACCGCCAGTAGATAATATATATATATATTTTTTTAAATAGTAATAAGAACAATGAACAAGTAAAAGATCCTCATAGTTCATTAATGGACCGCATATTTCCTTTTACGCATACATGCTCATAAAAAAGATGCAACTGCAAAGCAAACAAACGGGTTCGGGAGTGATTTTAAAAAATATAATGCAACCCGACATCGACAAAATTTGTGCCTCTTTAGAATTGGTACAATGAATGACTTTCTTTCCTGAGCATACATGCTACAGAAAAGTACCAGATGCAAATCGTTTTGTGGTGACTTAAATTCACAAGGACACAAAGGTAAATCAGAGTGCCTAAATCTTTTACCTGGATACCCCAACATCAACGGGATCAGATTTGAGACGAAATCTCAGTAGGATAAACTTGTGATAAGAGAATGAGACCTCTGCTAAATATGAAAACTCACCCTCCACTATTGGGCATGTTAGTTGATACATCCGAACCATCTGCGCACCATAATTCTTCTCTCTACGGCCGTTTTGGGCCCTCAGCTTGAAAGTCTCAGTCAACCTCAGCTTGGGAAATTTCCGGCATGTCATTGGTACCTTAAAAGATTCAACAAGCCTAAGGCACTAAATTCCTGCTCAACATAGCTTAACCATCCACTCCTGCTGTGGTTCTTCATTTTGAGTAGGTCTATAATAATCCTTTGGTTAAGGGGGACTGAGTCCCTGCGCCAAATCGACAGCCACAACATGAGAGGTGCCAGGAGAATTGAGTCAGTAATGTAAGGAAGGCCCGATTCTATATGAGAAATATAATTTGAGTACGATTGTGGAAGGGAGATTAGAGATTTCAAAAATTTGTTTTCAACTATCTGTAATGGCTCAATGCGGGCCATGCCCCATACACCTGCCCCATACGCCGCAGTTGATACTGTTTTGGTTTGATAGATCTTTTTTATGGGGCCCAGAGGTCTGGCACCCAACCTCCTTGTGAATGTTTTTAGTGCCGCTAAGCTCCGATCCATAGCCATTGCCCTTCCTTCCACAAACTGTGTCCAAGATTGATTCTTGTCGAAGAGGACTCCTAAATATAAAAATGAATAAACCACCTCAATTTGTTTTGAGTCCATATGAAAGTGTGGTACTTTATCTTTTTCCCTGTCCCTGCAATTAGTATAAACGACTTCGCTTGGTTAACTTTTAGGTCCAGCGTACTCATAAAAGCCGCAAATGCTGTTATCAGACGCTGGAGACCCACGCCAGTTCTGGAAAGCAATACGGCATCATCGGCTTATGCCAATATAGGGAGCCAATGGGAATCAAATATGGGAACATCCAGGGATGCCCCCGCCAGCACAACCTCCACACCATTTGTATAAATAGAAAATAGAAATGGTGCGAGGACGCAGCCTTGCCTTACCCCTCTTAAGATCTTAAAGGGGCGGGTATGCTCCCCATTCCTCCCATACCGAACAGATGCAGAGGCATCAGAATACAGTTGGCGAATGAAGTCAATTAGGGGCTGGTCCATTCCCATCTCTGCCATAATGTTCCAGAGCTTAGGGTGGGAGACGCAGTCAAACGCGGCAGTTAAATCCATAAAAGCTAAGTATAGTTTCCCACCCTTAGCCCTCACATATTTGTCCATAATAAGAGAGAGATTCAGGCACTGATCAACAGTGCTCTTCCCCTGTTGGAATCCATACTGGGTCTGCATTAAAAGATTCCTATCTCGCGCCCAGGATTCGAGCCTAAACAAAACAAGACGACCCATCAGTTTGGCAGTTGTGTCAATAAGCGAGATGGGTCTATAATTTTTAGGATTACCCTTATCTCCCTTTTTAAAAATTGGGACAATTAAGCTCGTCTTCCATGATGTCGGGGGGCCCAGTAGTGCTATCATATTAAAAAAAAATTGTCAGCAAGGGGACCCAAAGATCTTGATCCGTCTGGAAAAAGTCTATTGGGACCCCATCCGGGCCCAGTGCTTTCACCTTCTTACAGGCCTCTAGTCCACACTTTACCTCCAACAGGGTGAATACTAGATTTTCTTGGGGATTATGGCCTACTGAATTCAGAGGACTGGGGTGAGAAGAAGTGAGGGAAAAAATGCTTGAGTAGTGTGCCACCCAATCATCTTCGACTATGTGTGAGTCTAACACAGGATCTCCTTGGGTCTTAAAGTAGGGAGCGTTAATTATGTCCCAAAACTCTTTGCTGTTTCCTGATTCTGAGGCATCCTTTAAGCTGGCCCAGATTTCCTCCCTCCTTACTCTCTCCCTAGATTTTCTTGCTGATTTATAATCCCTACGTAAGGAGGCGATTAGTGTTGCGTCCCTAGGTTGTGTCTTTAAGGCTGTTACCAGGGCCTTTCTGGATTTTGTGCAGGGGGAATCAAGCCAACCATTGGCCTTTTTGGATCGATAAGACTTATACCGTGGTAATGCATTTTTTATGTTATCCAATAGGTTTGTGAAACCTAATAATGTTACACGGGGAGAGCTATTTGGGTCCAAACATGTTTCTGTGCTAGCTAAAGAGTTACTGACCGTTTCAAAAAGAGTTTTAGCACTATCGGTTTGGGCCCACTTTAATTGATATCCATTTCTCCTTGCAATTAATGGTGGAGCTATTTCCTGCTGTCTAGGCAGTTCTCTAGGGGCAGAACGGATCTCACAAGTTAAAATGGCGTGATCACTAAAAGATGTAAATTGGGCATCAACGTGGGTACAGCTCTCATTGAGGGAGTTTGAAATCAGAAGGAAGTCTATAGTTGTTTCATATTCAAAACATCTGAATGTTTTAGGTAGGGATTCAGTGGTAGAAGAATACTTAGTCACAATCACCATGTCCCTGGTCGAAAGAGTCCGATTCAGACTATTGCCATAGGTACTGTGAGAGAAATTATGTAACAGGTTACCCATGAGATCTGTCATACCACATACTTTCTCTGAACTGTGTTTACAGGGGTGGATGTTAAAATCTCCGAGCCAGATTTTTGCCCATTGATCATTGCCCACTATATTTGCTATACCCGCCACATTCCAGGTTGCTAGTAGAAATGAGTTAGCCTGCCCCGTCTTCCGTTTAGATGACCTAGGGGTTCACTAATTTCGGTCGGTATGATTTCTGGTAGGGAAGGACCCTTAAGTGGACGTAGGGGTAGTCAATCACAAAGGTCCATGCCAGAAAGGGGTGCAAATCTGTTTGTGAGGGGTAAACCTGGATTTCCCAGTGGGATCAGATTTGCATAACCCTCCCTATGAAGCAGAGATGGTTTAAGGGCCATTCGGTCCACCCGGGGAGGGGAATAGAAGTAGCCAAGCGTCAGTGCTAAAATTTGGGTACCTTTAGGTGGGACTCTGTGTAGTTGGCACAAAAGAGATCTCAGTATTGATGGATTATTAAAATTGAGTACCACACAGTCACCCTCTAGGGTCTTTAGGGACGGTCCCACCCACCCTACCCTTCTTGCCATGATGATATGATTGGCTAGCCAGGACCCTACTCCTGTCAAACCTGTTGTGTGGGCAGTCAGCCAGTGGAGAGATTTATTGATTAACTGAGTAGTATTTTCAATCTGATCCACCCTCAGGGTGGGAACATTTCCAAGAACCAATACAAGAGGAGCCGCTGTGGGTGGTAAGTGCAACGTTTGGGAGCGAACATGGGCCTCCCCCATGGTATTAGTCCTCTGCTTTATGATGCCAACATTTCCACCCTCTAAGCTAGTTGCCTGTGAGTTACTTAGCGGCCTACCCAGGGCAATTCTAGAAGAGATAAAAGATGAACGTCTCAATTCACTCGAGTTTGAGCGATTAACAGTACTTTGCAATGTGATCCGTTGCCCATGCTGGTGAGGAGCAGGTGAAAGAATGTTCATGTCCTTTTTATGATGAAGTTCTAATTGAGATGGGTGAGATGATGGGTGAGGTGGATAATCTTCGGCCGTTGTTAACTCTAGTGAGGCCCTCTCTGTCTCACTTGATATGTGTGGTCTAGCCACAACGCCCAAGCCCTCTAACTTAGATAATCTCTCTTCAATTTCTGAGAGTTTCAGCAAGTGGGGGCTTAATAGGACCGTAACCATAGTCTCCATCCTTTTCCAGAATTCCTCTTCGCCCGGCAGAGAGGGGAGCGTGGCCTGATCATAGCTGGGTAGGGCCGGGGTTATCCCCTGTTCCGGTTCGCCATTCCCCTTAGGTTTAGCAAGTCGGGCCCTTTTTGTTGTTTTTGTTTTTGAGTGCCCGCACCCTCCTTCTCTTCACCGGTGGTTCTCTCATATTGTCCTCAGTGTGAGATTTGGCAACCCGGCCCCTCGTAGCTGTGCTAGGCCCGTTTTGAATATCCATAGAAGGTGCATCCAGATCTGGTGGAGAAGGGGCTGAGACGAACTTTGCGCAGGAGCTGACAAGGAGGTTTGCGGGACACCACCCGAGGTGAAAGAGCCTAATGAAGAGCGTCTCTGCAAAGTAAGGGGATCTAGTGAGAGTCGCCGCTCCGTCAGCTCGATCTCATTGCTGAGCATTGATTCCGCCCTAATAATAAAGGCATCCAAGGTTCCCGCTACTCCCTTACGCTTGCTCATTGTGGATTCAAATATCAAGTATCAAGCAGGAAGACGCCTATCTAAGCATGAGTAGTAATAGTCAATAGGGTATAAAAACACCACGGTACCTGAGGGCTGAAGAATCTCTTTCCGTTGTCCCGGTGTTAGAGGGGGGCCCAGCCCAGCCTCCTCCGGGCGTGGACGGGCGGGCCGGCAACGGTGTTTTCAAGCGCCTCCAGGCGCTTAGAGTGATGCGAGATGTAGTCCCCCCTGCCGCTGCTTCTCCCCGCTGGTTTTCACGGGCACAGGGACTGCTTGCTGGCTACACCGGCCACGGGCCGGCAACGGTGTTTTAAAGCGCCTCCAGGCGCTTAGAGTGATGGGAGATGTAGTCCCCCTGCCGCTGCTTCTCCCCACTGGTTTTCACGGGCACAGGGACTGCTTGCTGGCTACACCGGCCGCGGGTCGGCAACGGTGTTTTCAAGCGCCTCCAGGCGCTTAGAGTGATGGGAGATGTAGTCCCCCCTGCCGCTGCTTCTCCCCGCTGGTTTTCACGGGCACAGGGACTGCTTGCTGGCTACACCGGCTGCGGGCCGACAACGGTGTTTTCAAGCGCCTGCAGGCGCTTAGAGTGATAGGAGATGTAGTCCCCCTGCCGCTGCTTCTCCCCGCTGGTTTTCACGGGCACAGGGACTGCTTGCTGGCTACATATACTCATACTTTGAGGCCTTTCGCGTTTTAGCAAATTAAGCAGGCAGATATAACAAACCACTATTCCGACAGGTAAATATTAGCGTTATATATAAATATATGTTAACATAAGCCTGTATTTAAGGCAATCTTATCCTGTTTTTAGCTCCCCATGGTGTCTATCTGCTTAGCAGTTGGTCTGGAATTCATGAAGGACAACAAGAAGATTCGCTCACAAGAAGCACAATTCTCTATTTTTTTTGCTTTTAAAAATAAATACAGACAGGAAATAGATTGTTTTCTGTCTGCATTTATCTGTAAAAATCAGTAAAATCGGAAAACTGGAAGCCTTACCCATGTCATACCAATGTACGTAGGCACGCACAAGACTCACGGCGCATGCGTCACGACACTTTAGAATATACAACATTGGCAGCCCTATATGCGTCTTCACTTTGCGCTATTAACAACAAGGAGAGACAAAAAGGGCTTTAAAGGTCCAGCATACGGGCCCTGATACTAGTAACAAAGAAAGGAGTATGCAGTTCCTAAGGAGGCTGACAGTGGCTTTGGAGTAGGTGCAAATAGCTGGCTACCAAGAGGGAGGATGGGGAATCCTTCCTTCCGAATTAGGGCCCTCACACACCCAGCCCGCTGGGTGTCATGCTTCATCATTGGGCATGCTCCTCGTCGGGTCGGCGCTGCAATACCCAACGGGCACCCTCAGTGGGGGCTCTTTGGCGGAGATCTTTTATTCCTTGCCGTATGGTGAGGTGTGTGTAAGGGGCCCTAAAGTGTAGAAGTGTAGTGTTGTGGTTTCTAAAGACCAATTGAGTTAAAACAGGGAAATGGGAGGATCATGGCAACCAATTTAATAATCCTGTCTCCCACCCTGATTAAAAGAGTAATGGCGCCTGTCAATAGTGATATTATAGGCAGTTGCACTATGGTTCATGCCATAGTGCAACTGCCTATAACATCACTATTGACAGTCGCCATTACTCTTTTTAATCAGGGTGGGAGACAGGATTATTAAATTGGTTGCCCTGATCCTCCCATTTCCCTGTTTAACTCACTTGGGAGCATATCTACAAGGGCTTTATCTCCGTATTTCTGGCTTTAAAAGCCAGAAAACGGAGATAAAACTATCGCCCTATCAACAAGAGGGTGCTAACATGCATAATCGCATGTTAGCACCCTTTCCAACGCCCCCTTTGCATCTCTAATGAGATGCAAAGTGGGCGTCACTGAGCGTACCCCGGATGGACTGCCTTGCAAATATCGCTGATGTTCACATCGCGATATTTACAAGGCAGCCCATAGGATTTAGCAGACGTTAGATTTTGGCGAAAACGGCAGTTTTCGCCAAAATCTAACGTCTGCTAAAATCTTGACTTACCTATGTTAGACATAGGGGGTGGATTATGCTGATACGACCACAGGGTCGTATCAGCAAGGTTATCGCCGTTTTGCAGGGAACATCGCTGGAAAACCAGCGATGTTCCCTGCAAAACGGCGATAACCTCGCTATCTCTGGAACTTTTATCGCCCTGGGGAAACTCGTTGTTAATAACGCGCTACCAGGGCGATAAATACCAGAGATAGCCTGCGTTAAGGAATTCGTCGCTCAGCACGGCCAGCGATAATTATCGCTGGCCGTTGATAATATGCCCCTTGGTCTTTTAGAAACCACAACACTACACTTCTACACTTTAGGGCCCCTTACACACACCTCACCATACGGCAAGGAATAAAAGATCTCCGCCAAAGAGCCCCACTGAGGGTGCCCGTCGGGTACTGCAGCGCCGACCCGACGAGGAGCATGCCCAATGATGAAGCATGACACCCAGCGGGCTGGGTCTGTGAGGGCCCTAATTCCGGAAGGAAGGATTCCCCATCCTCCCTCTTGGTAGCCAGCTATTTGCACCTACTCCAAAGCCACTGTCAGCCTCATTAGGAACTGCAGACTCCTTTATTTGTTACTCTTCACTTTGCGCTCTCATGCGTTCAGCTACAAGGATTGGCAAAGCCGAGACATATTGGCTTTGCCAGTGCTTGTTACTTTTAACTCTTTCTTTTGGACTGCTGCATTCCGTTATTTTTTAGTACTTTGGTGATTGTGAAAGGGTGGATAGTTGAGCTCTCTTTTCTGTTACCTGTTTCTCTTCATAGTTTTCATTGTTTTTTTTCGCTTTTTAACGTTTATTAGTGATGCAACGAATCACAAGCCATGCATATATTTATAATTCTCTCCGTGCCTTTGGAACAGGATCACGCTTTATCAAATGGATAGAATGACATAAAAACAAAAAAATTAGTTTGAAACGGGCAATGTGTCTGCATAATCGTCAATTGCTGGTCCCCATGTTTAGACTTCAGGCCCATCCGTTTGCAATAATGACGCTTGTGCAGGGTCTGAGTAGGATAATTAATTTTTATCAGCCAAAGACCAAAAACAACACGTTTCTAGACTGGTCATATTGAAAGTCTTGCATTTACTGTCGGTTCAGGGAAGATGACGCACCTGAGCTTCGAGTCACCAGAGACGATAACCTTGACAGGAAATCGCGAACAGAAAAATAAGTACAAGGCCTGTCTTGTCCAGAGAGAACAAACCTGACGGCGAACCCGCGGAGAGTGACAGCGGGTGCATATTAAGAACAAAGCAGGAAGTAGCAGCCCACATCCCAAGAAAAAAGTGTTCTCGTTTTCTGATATTTAAGATTTGTTTTGGCGGCAGTAACATTTAGAAAGGTAGTTTTGCATTTTGTACAGCTCCGGTACTGTCTGTTTACACCAATAATTTTAATTATTTATACAGGCGGGTGTGATTCATCCCAAGGGATGGTCGCTTTTTATTACATAGTACGTGTCGAGAATATAAACATGTGAATATGGTCTGAACTGCACAGTTTTTTATAAGTAATATCTCCATCAAGTCACTGTCGGGTAGGCCTCTGTAGTATACAATAGCCGGACTCAAGTATTTGATAAAACTGCCTTTAAAAGGTATTGTTTTGCACATGTATGCTCGCCTCCCGCCAAAAGGCAGAGTTACCAGCTGAGAAGTATCGATCAGGGAAAAGATCGCTTGCCTGTTCGATTGCAGACTAAACATGGTGCCACTTTCGAGCGCTTTGTAAGGACCATTTGCAATTTCACCAACTAAAAATGACATTTAAAAGAGCGCAGCGCCCCTTAATTCCACTGCTGCCCTAACGACAGACTTCAAGGAGTCATCCGTTTGCTTGGATTGTATAAGTAATTTATCAGATCAATTCGGTTGACGGTAACTACAATCAAATTGTTTAGAAGCCCGTTCATTTTCCCAGCTTTGGCATTTCTACAAGCATAAATATAGTCCGCTGACATGAGTTCTGTCCTCATTTATTAGAAGGGATAGATACATCTTGGGCACGGATTATAAGGCCTGTCCCTCGAGACGGAATGCTGCACAACTGCAGACATTCTAGAGCACATTATGCTATCATTATGTTGCATACTTGCTCTCCTGTCTATGTCCTTGATTGATGTGACACCACAGAGCCTGTTTAATGTGCACGTCTTTTCTGTCAGCACTGTAACTGCCCTACAGCTAATCTATCCCTGCTAGCCAGGGACAGCAAGAATTCCATTTGCCTATTGCACCATGACACTCTAATGGGCGTGTTCATTCACCAACAAAAACAGGCAGTATCCAGGGCACCAACAATGGTGGGGTCAGGCACTGCCACTGATAACAATGGCATAGGGATTTTAGAAACCCAGAAAATCAAGCAGTCTCACTTTCCCGTGCTTCACTAACACACACATACACACACACACACACACTCAACACACTCAACACACTCAACACACTCGCGCGTGGACACACATACACAAAACTGTCCAGCACTATCTGCAGTCACCCCATCACACACTCACAACATATCACTCACTTGTCGCACGTTACACCTGTTGCCCACATTTCGTGTGCATCACCTATAAATGAAAGAATCAAAGGCTGTACTTGGTAAGATGACGCGTGAACCCGGTCTGCACCGGGTGGACGTTTATGAGGATGCAACGCGCTGTCCCCAGTGCAAGTGTGAACTCATGTTTACTAAGGAGACCACAACATTGAAAGGCAGTCCATTACTTTTTATTAAGTCCCAGTCCACTATTCAATGTTGCAGGCCTGGCGCCTGATTTTGAAGAATGGGCGATGGATCCGCTCACAGGGAAGGGCAGTGTGTAACTGTAACGATCTGTCGAAGCACACCTGGGGTCTCGAGAGCCCCGTAAACGCCCCCAGTGGTTGCCCTTGTGTGTTCAATCTCATATATGGCGGACAATCATTGTACCTCCAAACAGGTTCTCTGCCTCCTTTGTATTATGGCGCTGGTGAGAGTTAAATGCGCTCCCTCATTTGCATGGCCTACATCACTATGCAAATAAGGGAACAGCCCCTCGGGAGGGAGCCTGAGTACATTTGTATGCATACGCAGCCCCATCTATAATACTATAGTTCCCTGGGGGCACACAAACATGCACAAATGCCCATGGGTTTCCGGGGCACTATGTGTAATAGGGCCACCAGTGAAAAGATTGATGCATGCTCAGCTCTCTTTTGTAGGGCCACCGGAATTGCACTAAACTCTGCCTGCACAATGCCAGTATTTCAAGAGAGGAATGAAATCAAATCTGCCTGCTGCTTCATTGCTCTCACTCTTCAGTCTACAGCGCACATACAATCTGCTGCATCATATGCATTGTATGGACCAATGTTCCCATCCAAAAGGCCTCTTCTTCGGGGGACTGCAGTGTAATATATGATGGTGCAGTGTAGGCATCATCCGCCTGTGCTGTGCCTTTGCAAATGGAGGTTTCATCACTGCTGCATTCACAGAACGTACTACCTTCCCCCAGGGCCTGAATGTTTTCACCCAGGATGCATTTAGTAATTTGGGAGACTGCCTTGACCCTAGCTGCTCCTTGCTTTGCCTGTTTCTTTGTGTCTGGTATATGTGCACTGGTGGTGAGTTCCTAGTCTTCCATTGGTAAAGAATCTCTTCTTAAAAAAAGAGAGGGCCCTGAAAAATATTCTTAAATGGATCCAAGACAAACAAGTTGTTTATTAAAGGCTGACATACAGTAAAACCCTTGAAAAACTAGCTTACTTCAACAGTGATGTTTTATTCTGTCAATAAAGTATGCCCAGTGTGGTCACGATGGATGCTCCAGATTGTTGTTAAACTTCATGCCTGATGTATCTCAGAAGAGGCACAGCACACAGAAGCAGCAGAACCTCTCGAAGTGGGCAAAGTGCAAAGCTTTGTCATTGAAGCAGACAAAGTAAGCAATATGAATGCAATCTCGTCTTTATTAGCAGCTCCACATCATCCATATTAAATGCACACTCATCCTAGTCTCAACCAGTAGCATTACATATTACTGGTTTACCACACTATTTACCATTCATCACATCCTCATTGCTCAGCCTGAGTGGTTGTGGGTGCTGGAAGGAAAAGGGTCCGACATCCGCTCCCTCCTCGACCAGAGCGAAACGGCAGCCCTCATCCTCCTGCACCTCTCGGCTGCCTTCGACACCGTCTTCCACCGCATCCTATCCATCATACTCATGATGCCAGCATCCACGGCAAGGCCCTCGATTGGATATGCTCATTCCTCCCCGGCAGAACTCAACGGGTCAGACTCCCTCCCTACCTCTCGGAACCGACAGAGCAGCTGTGGAGTGCCACAGTGCTCCTCCCTCAGGCCCCACCCTCTTCAATGTCTACATGGCCCCCTGGCAACCATCGTTACAGAGCATGCAATTACAACGCATGCTTTTACAACGCAGTCTTTACATCGCAACTACCATTACATTGCATGATTTTACAACGCATGCCATTACAACGCATTTTTAAAAACTACCATTGCAACCCATTCCATTACAACGCATACCATTACAACGCATGATACTTTTAGGGCAACAGTAGGGTAAGTGTTGGATAGTGTAGGGGTAAAAATTACTATTCCCACTCCAGTGAGTGCAACTGTAGGGTAAGTGTTGGATAGTGAGGGGTAAAAATTACTAAGTGTTGGATAGTGTAGGGGTAAAAAATACTATTCCCACTCCAGTGAGTGCAACAGTAGGGAAAGTGTTGGATAGTGTAGGGGTAAAAATTACTATTCCCATGTACCCCAAAACCCATACCCACCCTAATATTAAAAAATCTCCATTATTTACCTTATAATGCGTTGTAATGGCATGCGTTGTAATGGTATGCATTGTAATGGCATGCGTTGTAGTGACATGCGTTGTAGTGGCATGCATTGTAATGGCATGCGATGTAAAGGCAGTTGCGTTGTAACAGTTGCGTTGTAAAGGTAGGTCGTTGTAATGACTGCATTGTAATGGATGTTTCCCATCCTCATCCTTGGCTCCAACCTCTCAGCATGGGATGACTCCTGGTGGCCCCCGCTCTCGGAAATCCCCCACCCCAACGGACCACGCACGAAACCTCGGTATCATACTAGACTCATCGCTCACAATGAACCGCCAGATCAACGCCATATCCTCGACCTACTTCAACACCCTCTGCATGCTTTGTAAGACATTCAGATGGATCCCATCCAAATCCAGAAAAACTGTCATGCACACTCTCATCAGCAGCAGAAACGGCAACACTCCCTATTCCAGAATCAACAAGAAACTCCTTTGCAAACTCCAGACAGTCCAGAACGCCGCAGCCAGACTGATCCTCGACATCACCCATCGTAGTCACATCACCCAACACCTCAGCGATCTTCACTGGCTCCCAGTCGAAAGGAGAATAAACCTTCAAACTCCTCACCCATGTATACAAGGCCCTTCACAACACCGGACCGATTTACCTGAACAACCGCCTCTCCTTCCACGCACCCAAAAGACACCTCCGATCAGTCGACATCTCACTGGCCACCGTCTCACGCATCTACTAGAGCAGAACGGGAGGAAAGTCTTTCTCCTACCTCGCAGCCAAGGCCTGGAACGACCTCCCCCTCCACCTCAGGCAAGCTCTGACACTGCCCCAGTTCAGGAAAGACCTCAAGACCTGGATTTTTGGATGACCCCAGCACTCAACAGAGCCGCCGCCCCCCAGCGCCTTGAGACCCTCACGGGTGAGTAGTTGCGCTTTACCAACTCTGATTGATTGATTCACTGTGGAGGACCGTGGGGTGCTACTGCCAGGTAGAAACCAGGTGAGGACACCACAACCTCTGGGCAGGTGGGCAAGTCCAGCCAACAATAGCAGAACTGCTGATAAAGGGTAGACAGCAGTGGTTCATGGGGTTATAGAAAGGTATCCTGCATCCTCAACAAAAACATTTAGGACTCAGGAAGCCCTAAAACTTTGCCCCTTGTGCAACCAAGACCCGAAAATGTCATGTGAATTGACGATTTAAGGCCCAATATATCTACATAAAATCCTCCCCTTTTGAGTGTAACATGTTGAGGGTCAGCAGCCAGTGAGACATTGTTAATTATTCCCTGTGGAATTTGTGTAAAATTGAGTCCCTCAGTCGAATCGGGTCCCCCAGGGATCCAGTGACACTACTGTGATAATTTCCAAATATCCATGGGACTAGAAAAGAGTCAAACAGTCGGTGGTGCCCACAAGCAACAGGACCACATGGAGAAGCTTCCCAACCCAGGGTGAGCCTCGGTCTGGTACCTCAAGGCTTTAGGAGCAGGGAGCTCCCACGACCCTGAAAGGCTAAATAGGTAAATAGGACAGCAAGTGATGAACAACTTCCCCGCCTGACCTCACAAGAGAGTGCTGGGCAGCCCCAAGATAGTTCCCACACAAATGGGCATGGGTATCTGCTGCACAAGAAATCAATATACCAGGCTAGTACATCAAAACAAACATGGACCATCAAAAACCTACAAGGGACGGGAAAAAATGCACACCTTCTTCTCAGGGAGAGGTGTGGCGCAGCGGCCAGAGTGGCTGACTCCAGAGTGCAGGGCTCACAGTTCGATCGCTGGCAGCAGCTCAGCTCATCATCATGTGACTTTGGGCAATAGCTCACTTAATCTCCCCGGAGGCCTACCAGCGCATGGATGCCGTTAGGGGTGATAAGTTTGCGCTTTACAAATGTGAAACTATTATTATTATTATAACTTCCTCCTGAAGGGCAGCAGTATACACTAGTCTCCTTTGCAGGGAGAAAAGCAGCACCCTGTTTATCCTGCAGGGTAGAGCTATGGAGCTCAGTAGAAGATGTTCCGCTGGTTAAGATCCTCCCTAGGTTGAGCTTGCTTCTTGCTAAGGAAGTGTTAGGTCTTCTGTGGACTGGAACCTGCTGGGCAGCCTGGTGTAAAACACAGAAATTCATTTATGTTCGCTTATTAATGCTAAAAGTGTATCGACATTAATAGGTCCGTGTATTTTGTAGTGATTGGCCAGTGTTGTAACTATTGTGTGAAAGCCAGTAGGCTTATGGGGTAACAAAGGACGTGCATTGTGCCTTGTTACACTGACTGAAAGATTGTGAACACAGTTGACAAAGCCAAAAAGGCATTTTTTTTTCTATTTTAATTACAAAGAAAACCACCAACACAATAATACATGATATTGTAATAAAATTAACATTATAGCACTACTCCCCACCCCTAGAAATCCACTTAACCCATAATAGGCATAGGTTTTAATAACGGCAAAACTTTTTGTGGTTTGCTACAGGCACATATATGGGTATTGCAGTTTTAGAGCCTAGTGTCTGGTGGCACACACATGCTTGAAGGTGCCTCAGAACGATGGGCAATAGTCTGATTAAGGGGGTTAGCTCCCTATATTGGTCTTTCCCTTTGTGTTTTGTTTCGTTTTCTACAGGTTTTGCACCCGAAATAATCTGCAAGGGCCCTTTAGAGGGTGTTCCAATTGCTTTTTCCACCTGCCATTTTGTAACTATTTGTAAATTTGTATGTAGTGTTTAGTTTTGTGAGTATTGAAGTACTTTTCATCTTTAAAATTAAAAAAATGCAGTAGCCGGGTAACGGTTTATTGAAAGTTGTTTGAGGTGTTGATGAGTACTGAAGGGCAGATCTACAAGGAAGTGCCGCAGCGCGGCAACGCTAGCCCTTTGGCTGCGCCACGCTGCGGCACTTTCAGAGCACAGGAATGCGACATATTTACAATAATATGTCGCATTCCTGTGCTCTTCCCTGCGCTGGCTCACAAACTGCTGCCCTGCGCTGGCGCAGGCACCCTTGCACCATGGTGCAAGGATGCCTGCGTCATGGGGAGATTGTTTTTGTGCAGGAAGGGGCACCTTCCTGCACAAAAACAATCACTACAGGCATTTTCGTCTTTCAATGCGTGCTGTAGAATGCAGCACGCATTGAAAGAGGAAAAATGAGGAGAAATGAAAACATTTCTCCTCGTTGCGCCTCGCTACGCCACTAGCATTCAGACGCATTTCCAGATTTACGATTCCTCGTAAATCTGGAAATGTGTCTTGTTGCATGGGTGTTGTGCGGGAACACCCACAGCAACACCCATGGAACGCCCCTTTCACGCAAAGTGCTGCGTGCAAGGGGCCATATTTGCAAGGACAGGAAAAGCCACGCAGGGTGGCTTTTCCTGTCCTTGTAAATATGGAGCAGTGACATGCGCCACCAGTACGTCCCAAAAGGGACGTACTGGTGGCGCAGGGGTTTGTAAATCTGCCCCTGTGTTTCCAGCCCACAGCGCCTCTCTGAGTCAGCCTTAGACGGCTCTTCTAGCACCATGATTGGCAACTGCTAAAATGAGGAGTGGGTCCCAGTTTCGATTGTATGTTGTACAGAGCCCCCGCCAAGAGACGAAAGATGCCAGTTGACACAATTCGGGCCCCAGTAAATTTTGAGTGCGATGGGACCTCCAGAATCAGATCTCACATTACAGGACCACACTTGGATCAGATGCAACACGCCCTTCCCGTTAGCGAGTGGGGTAAGTAATATTCTATCGCCATAGAAGTTATGTCCTTACTACACCTTCATGTTACAGCTCCCACTAATTCATTTTTTCATATGGTTTGCTACTCAACTGAGCATTAGAATTTCCTTATGGTATCAAAACTGCAATCAGTAATGACTAAGCTGATGAAAAGTTAGCATCTCTGTTTTGAAACCAATGTATTTTATGAATGAGAAGCTGCAAAGTGAAAATGGTAACTCTTCGTTTTATAATGACCTAACTCCTGTAAAGGGGATGTCATGTGCCGGTGGAAGATTTGCAGAGAAATTATTCAATTCAATTCAATTCAAAGATTCTTTATTTCGGCCTTTATGGCCATAAAAGCACAAATAAAAATACAGCACAGTTCATACATTTAAATTTTCCAAAGATAAAGTGCATGTGCATTATGGTGTTAAAAAGTTCCGAATAAGAATTTAAAAAATATAATAAATACATAAAAATACACGTTTATGGCATTTAAAATTAAAAAAGGGTAGAGTTAATAAGAATTTATAATCACAGTAATAAGATAAAATGATCCAATTAAGCGGGGCCAGATTTTAAAATAGTTAGTCGTACACACCACATAGAGAATAGATATCGAGAGACTGAGTACACAATAGGCAAGCTAGTATCGTATTTTAGTAGCCTATAGGCCTCCGCACAATGATTTGTCCCGAGGTTCCTGCAAACCTGTAATAATCATCGGTGTCTAGCCTTCTTGTATGCCGGGCAGAAGAATAATACGTGTTGGTCCGTCTCCGAGATATTATCACAGGCCGGACAACCCTGAGTCGAAGTGCCCCCCCAGTTGTTTGTAAAGGCACGAAATGGTAATACACCGTGCCTAAATTGTAGGTAAAGTTTTTTGGCATGGGGAGGCTGGATGGCATCAAGAACAGATTCTAATCTATATTGGTCTTTAACCTCTAGGAAGGATGCGGTCAATATACCAGTGGCGGGGTTCCTCTTAATCTGGTTAAGTTTGTGTTCTCTAAAGATCTTTGACAGGGCCTTCCTGGGGATTGACAAGCAGGTTACTTCAGCATTAGCCCATAGGTCACCCATCCTCATAGCTACTAAGGTGTTTTTAATATAGGCCAGCCATGGGATTTTACTAGCTCCCGGTAGATTTAACACCTCCTTCAACTCTTCTCTAAAAGCGAATAGTTCTGGAGTACTCCATAGATGTCGCCAATGTAAGAGGGGTCTAAGGGCAGCTTCCTCTGCAATTGGGCCGACCCCAAGATCCATTCGAAGTGGCGTCAGTGGTGTACTTTTAGGGAGACCTAGTAGTTGCCTGGCAAAGGAGTTCTCATTCTTAGAGAGGGGATCGGATGGCTGATGGCCCCAGATTTCTGCCCAGTACAAGGCCGCCCCCTTGCCTGTGCTTTGTAAATTTCCATTACTGGACCAACCATTTTGTGGGTGCACTTCCAGAGCATCTTTGCTAGCCCCCGTTGTCTGGGCCAATTTTAGGCTAGCCTTCTTAATTTGTGCACTCCACTCCATTTTGTCAGTGGGTGTTAGTCCTAAGTAATCGAAAACAGTCACTTTCTCTAGTGGTTTCCAATCTAGGTGAGGGTTTGGTCGTGTGGTGTTACCTGCATTAACCCTTTTGCTGCGTGCGTCGGCCAACGGCCGTCGCGAGCACTACCTCGGTAGTGCTGCGCACGTCCGTTGGCCGACGCGGCCCCGCCCGCTTAATAGAACGTTCCGCACTGGCGCGGAACGTTCGAAGCAGCAAACGGGTTAAAAACCATATATTTAGTTTTTTGTGAATTTATCTCCAAGCCCCTACTTTTACAGAATGAATGGAAAGTATCTAGGGCCCTCTGTATTCCCATTGGGGACTTAGATAGTAAGAGGGTATCGTCGGCGAACATCAAGGCTGGGACTTTATGGTTCGCCAACCTAGGAGCGTCTATGTCCCTCCCAGCAGTCAGAACCTCCACTAGGCTGTTGATAAATAAGCAGAAAAGGGTCGGGGCCAACAGGCACCCTTGTCTTAACCCTCTATCTATAGAAATGGGATCAGTAAGCTCACCATTTTTCCCATACCTAATTTGCGCGTAGTTACAATCATGGAGCCACTTCACCTGGTGGCAGAGATAGGGAGGGACCCCCAAGTTTAATAAGATGGACCACAGTTTATTCCTGGGGACCAGGTCAAATGCCGATTTTAGGTCCACAAAAATCAGATAAAGGCTGCCACCCTCCAGGAACACTGTCTTCCAGTACAATAGTTGCAGCCTAAGGATCTGATCTATTGTGGACATTCTGGCTCTAAAACCTGCCCGGTAGGGACTAAGTATAGAATACTCCTCCATCCAGCTCTCTAATCGATCCAATAGCACTCGTGTATAAATTTTTTTGGGTGACATCTAAGAGGCTAATTGGACGATAGTTAGCGGGAAGGAGTGGTGAGCCCTTTTTATAAATTGGAATAATCTCTGCCCCCAGTCATGTCGTGGGGATCGACATTCCCTGTAAAATAGCGTTAAACAAGGTCCATAAATATGGGGCCCAAATATTAGGCTCATTACGGAAAAGGTCACCTGGGATCTTGTCTAGTCCCGGCGCCTTAGAGGGAGTTACCCTTCTCAGGGCATCCATTATCTCTTTTAGAGAAATTTCTGGGGCATCAGAGATGGAAGACTGCAGGTGAGGGCGTTCATTTGTGGCTTGTCCTACTTCATCCTCTTCCCTTGCAAATAAGGATTCAAAGTGGGCCTTCCAAATTTCTGCCCCCAGATTTGGTTCTATTGCCAGTTTGCCCTCTGTGCAACCGGTATTTACTAAATTCCAAAAAGTCCGCTGGTCCCTAGAGCATAAAGCGGTTTTCAAGCTTTCCCATTTATCTCCCTCCCACTGTTTCTTTGCCGCATTGATTATTTTTTTGTGGGCTATCCGCTTGTCTTTTATCAGGGGTCTGTCCTTGGATTTAATAGCTAGGACTAGCCCTTGCTTAGCCCTTCGGCAATCACCATTGTACCAGGGGTGACCCGATGGCTCCTTTTCCTTAGATTTTACAATGGGGGAAAAAATATTTGCCAAATCAAACACTAAACCTTGGTGGTGGTTCCCAATTTCCAGTAAGGCAATGTTAGAGACAGGGATTTCACTAAGTTGGTTAGCAGCCTCAAGATATGGGATGGCAGTTTGGTAGAGGGAGGCTAGCTTTTCCTGAGAATTACAAAGTGCCCCCCATTTGACTCTCCTCCTGCAGCTAGTTAGAATTGGCCTAGGTCCAGTTAAATGTTGGCCTGTGTGAGCGTCCCTGGGGCTGGGCGATGCATCTCTAAAATCAAGGCATTGTGGTCACTGTCATATCGGGGCATAACCTTAAAATCAATCACCCGTTGCCAGGATTTGGTGTCCACCAAGATATAGTCTAAAATGGAAGAACTTCCTGGTCTGTTGTAGGTATGGTTCGCCGGGGAGTCAGATTTTGTGCCCCAATTGCAGGCCCTGATGGAATGGTTCAATGTGAGGGTGTTCATTTGAAGTACCAGTGGGGTCCAGGCCCGAGTTGCCGGGGCATTCGACTCTGGAATAGCCCAATACTGGTCCTCCTCATTAACGTCACCCCCAATTAGATCTTTCAGGGGTTCATACTGGCAGTTAAAGTCGCCAGCAAGGACCACCAGGGTATTATCAGGGATGGTATACAAAAAGGTTGACAGTTGCTCAAGGGTTGTCGACTCCTGGCCATACCTAACTGGGCGGGAATAGACATTAATTACAGCTATTCTGATCTTGGTGGGGAAGCTCAGAATGACACAGAGTATATCTCGTGAGGGTGTCTCAACCTGTTTCACCGTGCATCCCAAGTGCACGGCAATCCAGGTACAAAGTCCTCCCGCGGGCCTTCCCCTTCCCCCAGTGGTAGCTGCTAGGCAAAAAGTAGCATAGCCTAGTCTGTGTGTCCTCCCTAGCCCAGGTTTCTTGGAACATGCAGATATCATTTGCATGAATGAAGGCTACCCACTCCGGGTTTTCTAATTTGGAAGTGAGGCCCGCGATGTTCCAGGATAGAACATGAAACTTAGATGTATCGCTTAATGGCTGCTTTGGGTTGCCACGATCCTCTGTGGTCAGCTTAAAGCTGTTCCCAGTAGTGGGATGATCAGACTTAGTGGGTATGGTTACTGTGGTCAGCTGCTGATGGCCTATTGGTGTTTGTACGAGCCTCGGTAGTGTACCTGTTGTAGTATAATTAAAGGAGGACCCCTCCACTCCCTCACTTTGGGCACTCCCCTCTCCAACAACCCTCTTTACGCCCTGTTCTACTTTCTGTCTAGGAATAGCGGGACCCTTGCACGACTTCCTCCATTCAGGAGGATCCCACCAATAATCCCTCTGTGAGTTTGGTTCCAATTTCAGTGGCTGTGGTAATTTTAGTCAGTCTACTGTTTCTAGGGACGCAAATCTATTTGCAAGTGGGAGATTAAAAAACAATGGATTCGGTTGGTCCTGCCCCATAGTGATATTTTGCTCATACCGGTGTCTAGGCCCTGCCCCACAGACTGACCACAGGCTATTTTCTGGGGCAAGTCTCGGGGGGTAAAAATACCCCAATGGGAGGGGCCTGATGCCCCCTTCATGCCTTTGCTGGTTTCGCATTAGGAGGGTCCTTACAACCTGCGGGTTTCTGAAATTGATCACAATGTTGTCACCAGGTATATATTTTGATCTTTGGCCCACCCATCCCACCCTGCGTGTAAATAAGATCTCACTTGCATCCTTATATGAAAATTGGAGTTGTTTAGACAACCAAAAAATACATTTGTTTTTTAGATCATAGTGCGATTCCCTTTGTCCCTTATTAAGTTCTGGTACTTTAGTTAGGATCTAGACATACGGTGTGGAGTCCGGGGGAGGTTGATACATGGTAGGGCTGGGCTTCCCTCTACTACCTCTATTCGTGTGTCTTGCCCCTCTTTTGCTCTATGTTTTGGGCCCAAATGGTGCGTATTTGCTTCAGCTTGGGGCTTTTCTGGGCAGGGTCTTTGCTTCCTACCAGTCTCCCAACCCTGTCTGGGCTCCTGGCTTTGCAAGCTAATGATATCACTTGGCTTGCTAGACATGTTCGCATGGGCAACTACATCCTCCCTATTACTCTGGATTTGCGGGGGCAAACTCAAGTTGGTTTCCGGGGCGTGGTCTTTTCTTGGGTGGACGGGACGGGTTAGGGACATACACTGGTGAGGTGGATTGTCCACCCTAGAATCTACCTTGCCAATATACATATCTAGCAAAGATGTAAGTTTGTCTACCCGAGAAGTCAGGGTAATCAGCTCCTCAATTATTTTTCTTATTTCCAGATGTAGATCCATTACCAGATTTGACACCCACAATGGTTTTTCTGTGCCTTCATTCACATGCCCACCCAACTCTTCCTTCCCCAAGTCCCCATTCTCTGCAGATTCCGTAGTACCCTTCTTCCGATTTCTCCCAGCTTTCAGAACAATTTTGGCATTCCCTCTCTTTCGTGATCCGGGAGGGGATCCTCAGTGTGCAAGTCCGAAGTCAGTGCATCATGTACCAAGGCATGTGTCCTGGAATGAGCCCTTGAGGAAACGGAATCTGCAGTTAGCGGGGCAGATTGTATTTCTGGGCTAGACAGGGGAAGAACTAAGTCCGGTGTTATTGATAGCCGTCTTTCAGTTAGTTCAATTTCATTTGAAACTACCCCTATAGCCCTCTGGAGCATCTTGTCGATCGAGGTGGGCTGATGGCTTGTTGACGATTGCACGGTTAATGTTGGTTTTTTCCCTAGGCAGGTGCGTCTCCCCATTTTGGCTAACTAGCAAGGACGTATTCTGCCTTATCGATAACTTTAAGATGCAGTAGACAAAACGAAAAGGGAGAAAACAGAAGTCCGGGCAACTAAGATGCTATATACAACACAGGACTCCCACGCAAAAAGAATTGTTCACAGTTTGTAGAAGCCACTGGCCCGTTTTAAGGCAGAGAATAGAACAGTTACACTGTAGATGCACCCACCATAGGCTCCTGCTTCCAACATGACTCCGTGAGCTGGGGAAGATTTTCCACAGAGAGCCAAAGGGGTGGCCCAGCCCAGCCTCTGACAGGCGCAGACGGGCCCGCCCTTGGCCCGGGCATGCCCGCGCGCGTCCCACGCTGCGGGAGCCCTCCGCTGATTAAGAGCGCCTCCGGGCTCTGCTGGCGATGACGAGGGTGGAGCAAGGGAGCCTGGGGATTGGAGTCCGGTAGACCCACTGTGCGTGGCTCTCTCCCCCGTGTGGTCCTGGCGGTCTCTGGAGCGTCCCGCGCTGCGGGAGCCCTCCGCTGATTAAGAGCGCCTCCGGGCGCTGCTGGCAATGACGAGGGTGGAGAAAGGGAGCCTGGGGATTGGAGTCCGGTAGACCCACTGTGCGTGGCTCTCTCCCCCCATGTGGTCCTGGCGGTTTCTGGAGCGTCCCCTCAGAAATTATTGCTTATGTATACATTATTTCCAAACATAATACGAGGCAAATCTTTGTCGCATTTTCAGCTAGCAGGGTCATGTGCACAGTGCACCATCAATGAAGTTCATCCATTCACTAACACTCAGATGTTCAGGCTTCAGTGTATGTGCTCACACCCATCCATCCATCCATCCTTCCTTGCATTCATCCATCCATCCAGCCATCCATCCATGTATGCATCCAGCCATCCATCCATCCAATCCATCCATCCACCCACCCACCCATCCATCCATCCATCCATCCATCCATCCACCCACCCACCCACCCATCCGTACACCCAAATGTATGTCTCACACGCCATTGATCATCTACCACATATTTAAGGAAGCATCCATCTGGGTATGCCCACATAGGCGATGCTCCTGTGTATGCTTTCCTATATTTAAGCTGTCCTGCAATAGGTATCTATGGAAGCGTGGTTTCTGTGTTAGTCTATAGAAACATTCTCATTCAGCATAGCCATTGTATCGCCATTACAAGCAAAGAGCAATCTGAAATGATCAAAAGGGTTTGCTTTCAACATTCTTTAAAATAGTGTTATTAAATTTTGCTCCTACCATTACTGTTGGATGACCGCTCAATATATTTACAACACTAGCGCAAACAGATTTATTGAGGGAGTGAATGAATGCAATTCTTTAGTGCACTTAACAGAAAATACCTGTCTTATCCACAGTTCACTTTTGCATGACAATCTTAACATGTCTTAAAAGAAAAGGAGCTCACAGCTGTCTTTAAATGCATGAATGTGTGAATGGATGAACATTGTCTAGGAAAATGGTAAGTGGTGTCCAGACTAGAGGTGGATGACATTTCAAACTTTCTCCTTGAATACCAGGTGGTAACGTTAAGCTTTTAAAGATGGTAAAATGTGTTGCATCGGAAAAAATAAAATGAAAGAATGCTAGTGGGACTGTTTTGTGAACCATTCTATGCCAAACACGTGTGTATTGGGTGAATCGTTACTTTTAAATACCCACTTCTTCGTGTAGTTAAGTTTGACAATTGTTGGCTAATGAGAATAAAATGAACCAGAGAAACACGTGCCACACAAGAAAGGGGTTTAATTCACGAGACTACACCCACCTAACAGAGCCCCATAGTACAAATAATAGCAGAAGAGAACATCTCACAACCAACATTGGGGTTGATTAGGATGGCGAGCGGAAGCACATCCGCGGTGCTGGCGGGGTCGGAAAATGTCCTTTTCCGCACTCCAGCAGCGGTCCTCCCGCCCGCCATATTACGATGGGCAAACATAGCCCATTTCCGTCCGCTGCGTAATCAGGTGAACCGCCAGATTTTTGCGCCCGCCACCACAGCGGAGTGAGCCAATAGGGACTCACCGCTGTGCGGAATGACGTTCCGTCCGCCATACAAATCACGATGCCGCAAACAGCCCATCACACCGCAGCGGAGAATCCACCCACCCAGAGACGGCGGAGCGCGAAACCAGACTCCCGGTTCCGTCCACCCGGTCCTGATCGCAATGGATCCAGCACTCCAAGCCCTTCCGGTGCTGTACCTCCTCCACTACCAGCAAATAATGCACCGTCGCAGACAACGACGCAGGTACGCAAATACACAACTCCGCACACAACCACAACACACAACTCATGTGCCGACACACGGTTCCTGTCCACATCAGACACTCTGGTGGGGACAGGAACATATCCCCCAGTGTACTCACACATGTCCTGCCTGCTAGAAATCCACACCTCCGCATCCGGGTCACCCATCAACCGCGAAATCACAGCAATGTCCCGGTCACGTCACCGCAGCGGAGAAGACGTGGGAAAAACTGCGCACAATGTAGTAGGCAGGGCCTTCGCCAGGCATGGGCAGTCCCCAAAGATTCACAGGGTCCCACCTTCACCCTTCCCACACTACTCATCCCACACTCATTTGAGAACATGCTGTGTGCCCCTCCTGTGACCCCCATGCACAATTAATCTGCCAGGTGCATCCAGACCTTGCAACTCACACATCAAAGGACAAGGGAGATTGACTGGGAAGGTGGGGGTGAAGAGGAACACCCAGCACAGAAGCTCAGGGGAAGGACAACCCTCCTCCTCACACCAACCTTCCACCCCTGTGAAGCCAACTGAGTATGACCACAAAGTGAAGACTCACACTACCTATGAACATCCAATGAACTGTTCACACTGCCTGTCAAGTCACTCACAAACACCCCACACTGACACCCAGCCACATACCCATAAGTGAAGTGGACAGTGCTGGAAAACCATGGAACAAGCCACATAGCATCTGTACATCACATGCAAGAGAAGGAACACATCACACCACCCTTAGGCCATCAAATCAGACATGGCTGGCACAGTGAGTCAAATTAAGCCAAAGTGACCTCTGTGCAACAACTCAGGGAGACATCAAGGCAGGCCATGCATAGGCACAGGAATGATAGGAAGTGTCTGAAGTCATACAGTGACCAGCCACACATCTGTCTCCACTTACTTGACATGTGTAAGTCATCAGCACAACTCACATGGTACATTGTCACACTCCTTGACTGTCAAACACAAGTAGGACCTTCACACATACCCCTCCTCTACCCACCTCACACCTGCAGCACACAACACCTGTGAGAAACACACAGAATGGTCCAAATGATGGCCTGTGAGTCCAATGACAACCAATCACACTCCCTGTGGTGCATCCACAAATGTCACATCCACACTCAGGGATGCCTGAACCAATGCTGACACAAAAACAATAGACAAACACAAACCTCACAAACAACATCCACAGAAGTCCAACAAGCCCAGACATGTGCAGCCAAATAGTGGAAAGGCAATGTGACCACAAACAGAACAGGAGTACACAACATTGTCACTCAGGGCCAATGCCCAGACACCATACCCCAACACAAACAAGAATTGCATCATCCAAAAACAAACATGAACAATAACTGGGATCAATGGGACAATCAGCTGACACAGACCAAGACACCACACCACTCATCCAGTGAACATGGCGTCACAGTGTACCACAAGCATGCACATGCACAATCCTGACAAGTGACAGGTCAAAAATAGGAGGAGAAACCACCAATGTGCACCCAAGACAAGCTCAGGAACAAGAATCCACCTAGCTGCATGTGCCAGACACACAAGTAATGCACACTACACTTGCAACACACATCTGCATGTATCACACAGCAACAACTACTCACACACAATCCCATGCAAATAGAACATCACACACACATAGCATCTGTCAGTAGAAAGAGCTAACACAGGCCAAACACTGCATACATCCACAACAAAGACACATCAGATGCACATATCAATCCATCACATAGCAAACTCAGCTGGACATCAGGGGGATGCACACCAGGCACGTACAGGGCAACACACACTGACAGCACTGCAAGCACACCAAGCATTGTGTGCACACCAACCAAACCAGTAGCACATATATCTGAGTGCCACACCATGAACTCCCACAACACAAATCATCACAGCACACAGAGAACATCACACTCAGGAAGGGTAGCAGTACCTCAGCAAACACACATACAGCTTAACTATCACCCACAGATGCACAACTAAGGGAAACCCAGTGGCAAACAACATGATCAGAGGACTGTGCTGCTCAAACATGTGCACTGCACAGGAGCAACCATGACTGCAAAACAGTCAAAGAAAACAACACATAAATAATTTGGGCAACTGTCCTGAGTGGCACATTGGCCCTGTACACATTTCAGCCACACACAGCATAGTGTCACACTATGAAGTGGTGGGGAGGCTCACACACTGGTAAGCCATGGGGTGGAAGACATGACATGAAGTGGTGTGTACGTCAGTAGTGGACAGGTGAGGAGTGAACAGTACACAAACACATAGAGGAGTTACTCACAATGTGTAGGCATCAGAAGCACATATAGGGGATGGCCTGACTCCACATGCCACATACCATACTGGAGCCCAAAATGGGCCAAGTAACATCAATGCATGAGAAAAATCACAAATAATGTCAGTGTGGCTGAGCCGGTCTGCACAGTGAGCACAAACAGTAACAAGACACATGGCTGAGCAACAAAACACAACACAGACTTGGCAGGCACACACACTGCATACTCACAACTGGCAGCGACAACAAGTAGGTGTCCCCCAGGAGTACAAGAACACAACAACACACTGCACAGTGCCCAACCTACAACTCCTACATGTGCCCACTATCTGAAGCACATGGCAGACAACTGAAACAAACAGGTACTCATTACCTGGATCATACATGTGTGCAGTTGGCATTGCAGGGGCACACACACATCAACACTACTGGCAATGACAGCCCATTCACACTGTATGACCACTGAAGTTCACATATTCAAATGTACCCCGTGTGACTAGGTAGACAGGCCTACACAAGATGACCACACATCAACACTGCTGTTCACACATCAAGAAAGATCACACAGATATGATAGACCCTGGCCACCCCGCAAGTAATCCTGTGGATAGAAATCACCCCTGTTGTGGCATTGCATCATAACATGACATGTGTACAAAGTAGCAAACCTGACCATAGAGTGATTAGGATAAGAATAGATCATCACAAACAACCATCATTGCACCCTCAGGCCTCACCGTCTTGAAGAACTAAAGTGCCTGTCACCTCTGCCAAGCTCAGAAAAAGTAAAACAACCAATTGGCAGTGTTGAATTGGCATAAAGCGATACAAAAGGGGATGATGGACGGAACGCTTGAGCCAATCAAACACTCACCCCCAGTCAACTGATCTGGGTTTAATCCATCATCATTCTTTAGCTCACTCCACCACCCCAGTTCAGACATGGCCATATGCAAATCAGTCTGACCCTGTGCCTCATAGGAACAGTCCAGCCCGAACTGCCAAGACATGTCTTCCCTGGACCGGAAACAAGCATCCTAGGACCGGTTTCTGGCATTTCAGCCGTCATCAGCCAGGCTTGCTTGAATCCAGTGGCAAAGTGAGCAAGGGACCCACGTCTGGGCATACCCCGCCAACTTAGGGCGACCAAAGCGATACAAAGGGGATGATGGACGGAACGCTTGAGCCAATCAAACACTCACCCCCAGTCAACGGATCTGGGTTTAATCCATCATCATTCTTTAGCTCACTCCACCACCCCAGTTCAGACATGGCCATATGCAAAACAGTCTGACCCTGTGCCTCATGGGAACAGTCCAGCCCGAACTGCCAAGCCATGTCTTCCCTGGACCGGAAACAAGCATCCTAGGACCGGTTTCTGGCATTTCAGCCGTCATCAGCCAGGCTTGCTTGAATCCAGTGACAAAGTGAGCAAGGGACCCACGTCTGGGCATACCCCGCCAACTTAGGGCGACCAAAGCGATACAAAAGGGGATGATGGACGGAACGCTTGAGCCAATCAAACACTCACCCCCAGTCAACTGATCTGGGTTAAATCCATCATCATTCTTTAGCTCACTCCACCACCCCAGTTCAGACATGGCCATATGCAAATCAGTCTGACCCTGTGCCTCATGGGAACAGTCCAGCCCGAACTGCCAAGCCATGTCTTCCCTGGACCGGAAACAAGCATCCTGGGACCGGTTTCTGGCATTTCAGCCGTCATCAGCCAGGCTTGCTTGAATCCAGTGGCAAAGTGAGCAAGGGACCCACGTCTGGGCATACCCCCGCCAACTTGGCTCAAACGTTCCGTCCATCATCCCCTTTTGTATCGCTTTGTTCGCCCTAAGTTGGCGGGGGTATGCCCAGACGTGGGTCCCTTGCTCACTTTGCCACTGGATTCAAGCAAGCCTGGCTGATGACGGCTGGAATGCCAGCAACCGGTCCTAGGATGCTTGTTTCCGGTCCAGGGAAGACATGGCTTGGCAGTTCGGGCTGGACTGTTCCCATGAGGCACAGGGTCAGACTGATTTGCATATGGCCATGTCTGAACTGGGGTGGTGGAGTGAGCTAAAGAATGATGATGGATTAAACCCAGATCAGTTGACTGAGGGTGAGTGTTTGATTGGCTCAAACGTTCCATCCATCATCCCCTTTGTATCGCTTTGTTCGCCCTAAGTTGGCGGGGGTATGCCCAGACGTGGGTCCCTTGCTCACTTTGCCACTGGATTCAAGCAAGCCTGGCTGATGACGGCTGGAATGCCAGAAACCGGTCCTAGGATGCTTGTTTCCGGTCCAGGGAAGACATGGCTTGGCAGTTCGGGCTGGACTGTTCCCATGAGGCACAGGGTCAGACTGATTTGCATATGGCCATGTCTGAACTGGGGTGGTGGAGTGAGCTAAAGAATGATGATGGATTAAACCCAGATCAGTTGACTGGGGGTGAGTGTTTGATTGGCTCAAACGTTCCGTCCATCATCCCCTTTTGTATCGCTTTGTTCGCCCTAAGTTGGCGGGGTATGTCCAGACGTGGGTCCTTTGCTCACTTTGCCACTGGATTCAAGCAAGCCTGGCTGATGACGGCTGGAATGCCAGAAACCGGTCCTAGGATGCTTGTTTCCGGTCCAGGGAAGACATGGCTTGGCAGTTCGGGCTGGACTGTTCCCATGAGGCACAGGGTCAGACTGATTTGCATATGGCCATGTCTGAACTGGGGTGGTGGAGTGAGCTTAAGAATGATGATGGATTTAACCCAGATCAGTTGACTGGGGGTGAGTGTTTTATTGGCTCAAACGTTCCGTCCATCATCCCCTTTTGTATCGCTTGTTCGCCCTAAGTTGGCGGGGGTATGCCCAGACGTGGGTCCCTTGCTCACTTTGCCACTGGATTCAAGCAAGCCTGGCTGATGACGGCTGGAATGCCAGAAACCGGTCCTAGGATGCTTGTTTCCGGTCCAGGGAAGACATGGCTTGGCAGTTCGGGCTGGACTGTTCCCATGAGGCACAGGGTCAGACTGATTTGCATATGGCCAAGTCTGAACTGGGGTGGTGGAGTGAGCTAAAGAATGATGATGGATTAAACTAACCCTGGGCGAAGTGCTACGCTACGCTCGCGTAGTTTGCGAAGTTTGCGCTACTCGCACAACGCGAATTGCACGTAGCACAGTGCGAACACGCGTAGCGTAGCGTAGCGTAGTGCCGCGGTCATTTTTTGCTTGCTCGCGGTCCTCAACGTCAAGTTGGCGACCGCGAGCAAGCAAAATGATCATCCCGGCGAGACTTTTTCCTCGTTCGCGATCAGCAACATCAAGTTGCCGATCGCGAGCGTGGAAAATAAACCTCCCGGCGAGATTCTCAACGCGGGAGGTCAGGTTTCTCATTGCGAGTGGTCGCGTATGCTTGCGACCGCTCGCGATGAGAAACTACCAGTCCGCGTTGAGAAAGCTGCCGCTCGAGTAAAAATCTACTCGAGCGGCAGTAAAAGACAGCTCGCACTGTGCAAGTTGCCGTTTTCAATGATTGCACAGTGCGGACAAGCATCCGGCACTGTGCAATCATTGCGAACAGTGCGCTACGCAGTTCGCGTAGTGCTACGCGAAGCTTGCGTAGCGCGAACTGCACTTTGCGTAGCTTCGCGAAGCATTACTTCGCGAACTACGCCCACCCTTAGATTAAACCCAGATCAGTTGACTGGGGGTGAGTGTTTGATTGGCTCAAACGTTCCGTCCATCATCCCCTTTTGTATCGCTTTGTTCGCCCTAAGTTGGCGGGGGTATGCCCAGACGTGGGTCCCTTGCTCACTTTGCCACTGGATTCAAGCAAGCCTGGCTGATGACGGCTGGAATGCCAGAAACCGGTCCTAGGATGCTTGTTTCCGGTCCAGGGAAGACATGGCTTGGCAGTTCGGGCTGGACTGTTCCCATGAGGCACAGGGTCAGACTGATTTGCATATGGCCATGTCTGAACTGGGGTGGTGGAGTGAGCTAAAGAATGATGATGGATTAAACCCAGATCAGTTGACTGGGGGTGAGTGTTTGATTGGCTCAAACGTTCCGTCCATCATCCCCTTTTGTATCGCTTTGTTCGCCCTAAGTTGGCGGGGGTATGCCCAGACGTGGGTCCCTTGCTCACTTTGCCACTGGATTCAAGCAAGCCTGGCTGATGACGGCTGGAATGCCAGAAACCGGTCCTAGGATGCTTGTTTCCGGTCCAGGGAAGACATGGCTTGGCAGTTCGGGCTGGACTGTTCCCATGAGGCACAGGGTCAGACTGATTTGCATATGGCCATGTCTGAACTGGGGTGGTGGAGTGAGCCAAAGAATGATGATGGATTAAACCCAGATCAGTTGACTGGGGGTGAGTGTTTGATTGGCTCAAACGTTCCGTCCATCATCCCCTTTTGTATCGCTTTGTTCGCCCTAAGTTGGCGGGGGTATGCCCAGACGTGGGTCCCTTGCTCACTTTGCCACTGGATTCAAGCAAGCCTGGCTGATGACGGCTGGAATGCCAGAAACCGGTCCTAGGATGCTTGTTTCCGGTCCAGGGAAGACATGGCTTGGCAGTTCGGGCTGGACTGTTCCCATGAGGCACAGGGTCAGACTGATTTGCATATGGCCATGTCTGAACTGGGGTGGTGGAGTGAGCTAAAGAATGATGATGGATTAAACCCAGATCAGTTGACTGGGGGTGAGTGTTTGATTGGCTCAAACGTTCCGTCCATCATCCCCTTTTGTATCGCTTTGTTCGCCCTAAGTTGGCGGGGGTATGCCCAGACGTGGGTCCCTTGCTCACTTTGCCACTGGATTCAAGCAAGCCTGGCTGATGACGGCTGGAATGCCAGAAACCGGTCCTAGGATGCTTGTTTCCGGTCCAGGGAAGACATGGCTTGGCAGTTCGGGCTGGACTGTTCCCATGAGGCACAGGGTCAGACTGATTTGCATATGGCCATGTCTGAACTGGGGTGGTGGAGTGAGCTAAAGAATGATGATGGATTAAACCCAGATCAGTTGACTGGGGGTGAGTGTTTGATTGGCTCAAACGTTCCGTCCATCATCCCCTTTTGTATCGCTTTGTTCGCCCTAAGTTGGCGGGGGTATGCCCAGACGTGGGTCCCTTGCTCACTTTGCCACTGGATTCAAGCAAGCCTGGCTGATGACGGCTGGAATGCCAGAAACCGGTCCTAGGATGCTTGTTTCCGGTCCAGGGAAGACATGGCTTGGCAGTTCGGGCTGGACTGTTCCCATGAGGCACAGGGTCAGACTGATTTGCATATGGCCATGTCTGAACTGGGGTGGTGGAGTGAGCTAAAGAATGATGATGGATTAAACCCAGATCAGTTGACTGGGGGTGAGTGTTTGATTGGCTCAAACGTTCCGTCCATCATCCCCTTTTGTATCGCTTTGTTCGCCCTTAGTTGGCGGGGGTATGCCCAGACGTGGGTCCCTTGCTCACTTTGCCACTGGATTCAAGCAAGCCTGGCTGATGACGGCTGGAATGCCAGAAACCGGTCCTAGGATGCTTGTTTCCGGTCCAGGGAAGACATGGCTTGGCAGTTCGGGCTGGACTGTTCCCATGAGGCACAGGGTCAGACTGATTTGCATATGGCCATGTCTGAACTGGGGTGGTGGAGTGAGCTAAAGAATGATGATGGATTAAACCCAGATCAGTTGACTGGGGGTGAGTGTTTGATTGGCTCAAACGTTCCGTCCATCATCCCCTTTTGTATCGCTTTGTTCGCCCTAAGTTGGCGGGGGTATGCCCAGACGTGGGTCCCTTGCTCACTTTGCCACTGGATTCAATCAAGCCTGGCTGATGACGGCTGGAATGCCAGAAACCAGTCCTAGGATGCTTGTTTCCGGTCCAGGGAAGACATGGCTTGGCAGTTCGGGCTGGACTGTTCCCATGAGGCACAGGGTCAGACTGATTTGCATATGGCCATGTCTGAACTGGGGTGGTGGAGTGAGCTAAAGAATGATGATGGATTAAACCCAGATCAGTTGACTGGGGGTGAGTGTTTGATTGGCTCAAACGTTCCGTCCATCATCCCCTTTTGTATCGAATTGGCATAAAGGGCATGTGTCACATGAAACCATACCCATACATAAAGCCTCTTATTTAGCAAGGACACAGACAAAGCAGACAACAGGAGTAACTGTCTTTATTACATATTACTCAGATAGGCACCAAAAGTAGAATACAGCAAGGCCATTGGCCAGTCTATAGTTCAAAGTAGGCACATGTGTGTATGAGAACTTGCACAGGGAATGGGCATCCAAAGTGACAAACAGCAAGGCCATTGGCCAGTCCATAGTTCAAAGTAGGCCCATGTGTGCATGAGAACCTGCACAGGGAATGGGCATCCAAAGTGACAAACAGCAAGGCCTTTGGCCAGTCCATAGTTCAAAGTAGGCACATGTGGGCATGAGAACCTGCACAGCGAATGGGCATCCAAAGTGACAAACAGCAAAGCCATTGGCCAGTCCATAGTTCAAAGTAGGCACATGTGTGCATGATAACCTGCACAGGGAATGGGCATCCAAAGTGACAAACAGCAAGGCCATTGGCCAGTCCATAGTTCAAAGTAGGCACATGTGTGCATGATAACCTGCACAAGGAATGTGTAACACCGTACACTGCAGGGGAATCAGCACAGCTCTGGGAATACAAATGGCCAGTCCAGGCACCGCTGTGTGAGCGATGGGTTTGGGAGGGGGACTTAGCCTCAAAATTGGCTGTTAGTTGCACTGGGAGGTGGCTGATTGTCGGGGACAGTTGGAGGACTGGACCTGGGAGAGAGAGGACCAGCTGAGGTAGAGGCATCAGTGGCTTTGTGAGCCGGAGGGCTGCTTGGACCGGGTGGCAGCATGGCACGGGGAGGCGGAGACATGCTGCCGTGAGACACAGTGTGTGAGGGAGAAAGTGGAGGGCTGCCTTTCCACTTCTTGGGGATTCGATAGGTAATAATTGTCTTGGTAGGAGTGGGAAGTGGGGCGGGCACAACAGCCTCACTCACAACCAAAGGTGCCTGTTGACCAGGTGAACCCCCCACATTGCTCTCCTGTCCCAGCTTCACAGGGGTGTGGGTGGGAGTTGACATTGTGGGTGAATCTGCCTTAGAGAGCTGTTTCTGTGGACTCTTTGCAGGCACCAGCTTCACAGCAGGCAGGGCAACTGTTTGTCTGCCTTTGGGAGCAGGTTTGGGGACGGGAGTGTCCTTGGATGGGGGTGATGTGGATGCATGTGAGCCTGAGGGCTGCTTCTTGGCCTGATGCCTCTTAGTGTCACCAGAAGGGCTTTTCCCTTTGCGCTCCTGTGTGCCTGTTTTTGGTTTGGGGGATGGTGTCTGTGCTCTGGGCCGCTTGGAGTGCTGCTGTTGTGTGCTGCGTGTTGAGTACTTGGAGCCTGAGGGCTGTGGTGTGAGGTCACCCTCGTCAGATGTTGCCACTGGCAGGGTGGTTGCCGAAGGTACTGGAGCTGGACTCTGAGCCTGTGACAGCTGAATGGCTGCCGTCACTGTGGAGGACAAAGACTGGACAGTCCTGTGCAGCCCACCCATGTCTGAATGAATGCCCTCCATGAAGGCAACTACCTGTGCCAACTTCCTGTCATGATCCTGGAAGGCATTCAGGAGAGTAGTCTGACCCCCACACAGCTGGCGCAAAGGTCCACCGCCTCAACACTGAGGGCAGCAGGGGAGACAGGGGTAGGGGCAGCGGTGCCTGGGGGAAGGAAACTCTACCCTTCTTACTGCTGCGGGAACGGGCAGCACTAGCGGTAGTAGCCGGGAGGGTGGGCACAGGACGATGTGTGGTGGAAGAAGAGGCAGATTTCCCACTCCCTGTGCCCGCCAACATCGAGGAGTCACCCCAACTTGCTGCTGATGGGCCCTCAAACGTCCATCCAGCTCTGGCTGTGTCACAGCCAAGATGCGGGCCATTAGTGGTGTTATGCTCCTGCGCGACAACCTTCCAGTCCTAGGGAGTAGCCCCAGAGTCATCTCTGCCACGTTTTTGCTCATCCGGCAGATGTCATCCCACCTCTTGTGACAGTGTGTGTGCCGTCGGTTGCAGACACCCAGAGCCCGCACCTTGAGTGCAATGGCCCTCCATAAGGCCTTACGCTGGCGGACTTTAAGCTGCAGGCATGGTAGACAAGATGAGGCAATTTCAGGGACACTGGGCCATGTTCCACTGTGTCTCAGGACAGGAGCATGAAAACACTTAGCACAGCTGTACAGAAACCTTGATCAGAGGCCATACAACATGACACGTAGTACATTTGCATCAGATAATCAGATTGAAGTGCATTTAGGTATGAGGGTGGATGCAGGACCTGGCCATCTCACACACCTGCAGAATGGCAGCACAGAAAGCAATGTGAAGAAGGCCCTCATCTGTGATGCAGTATGTGAGGGAGCAAGACATACATCATGTGTGTAATGATGTTTTGGGGAAGACTCACAGTGTCCAACACTACACAACCCTCAATGTCCTTGGCATGTGAGTGGCTCACTGTGTCGTGGATGTCACATCTAGGGACATGATCTTACATTCTCACACCCTTCTCACAAGGTCTGTCTTGTGCAATCATCAGGCCTAAGATAGCTCATTGAGTGACAGGGTGGCAGACAACACATATGTCGCACTCTGTCCATTTACTGATGGGTCCCTTACAAATTGGGCTATATGTGTGCAGGCCAGGGGACTCACACTGAGGACAAACCTGGCCCATCGGAACAATCACATGCATGTACAATATGAGAGGTCCAACAGTGCCTACACATGCGAGTCAGTACACATCATGAAATCAATGGAAGGAGGATGTTTCAGAAGTACATCACTCTGATGTGTCATAGGCGATTTTCCACAAAGAGTGTCACCCTCAGGCATTTCGATCTTGTGCATAATGCTCACATATCCATGGTGACAATATGTAAGGTGTACACACATCCTTCAGTACCCTCTGGCGAAACACATTTGAAATGTCCCAAATGAGCCTGTGAAAGGCGAATGGACTCTGACATCCATTAGCACAGGCAATGTTTGTTCTGAGTTCCACTCTCCAAACCAGCAGTGTTACTGTATGTATGCAAAGACACTGCATGTCCCTCCCATCCTTCAATGCAGCCATGGATCTGTGGTGATAAGGCTGCACACCCCATTGACATGGAGTCAGCATGCTGGGCAGTGTATCACTCCCCAAATTTCACTCTCAAACACTCACCATAACATCAGGAGCACCATATAGCCTCCCGTAGTGTGTAAGCACCTCGTCCACCAGGACCTCCAGCTCCTCTGTGGTGAAGGGACGGGCCCTGATGTTCTCAGTTCTCGCCATCACTGGGTCCAGGAGACAGGAACAGCAGCAGTTGGGGATGAAGAATGGCAGGCAGCAGTGTCTGGATGCAGTGGAAATGTGTGGCTCCCTCACAGACATATATAGCCCCCTGGGGCTGTTTTAGTGGTACTCAGCTGCTGCAATTGGTGTTCCAGATCAGCTTTGTTCAAATGTAACCAATGACCAGCCCCGCGGCAGTGGAGCACGCCTACCGCGATTTTCAAAAGTGTATTCCACTAGCTGAATGGGCATGGGCAATGGCGGTGTCACACCGCGGTGCCCAGGCGGTCGCTACCGCTATCGTGCATCTTACAATTGTATCCAATGGCCGGCCCTGTGGTAGCGGAGCACGCCTCCCGCGATTTTCAAAAGTGTATTCCACTAGCGCGATTGCGGTTCCCATTGGCTGAATGGGCATGGGCAATGGCGGTGTCACACCGCGGTGCCCAGGCGGTCGCTACCGCTATCGTGCATCTTACAATTGTATCCGATGGCCGGCCCCGCGGTAGCGGAGCACGCCTACCGCGATTTTCAAAAGTGTATTCCACTAGCGCAATTGCGGTTCCCATTGGCTGAATGGGCATGGGCAATGGCGGTGTCACACCGTGGTGTCCAGGCGGTCGCTACCGCGATTTGGCATCTTTACATTGGTGCCAATGACCGTGATTGCGGTGGCGGTGCATGCTTAGGGCACCTCTGGACACATCATGCTGCAGCAATGGCAATGGCCAGTTCTCATCATTGAACACTCCACACTTACAATGAATCATGCCACCAGATAGTTAAATTGAATGCTAGTGTGACATTCCACTCACTGATGTTTACACATGCCATGTCAGTGCACTAGAGTACATGCATTGGCATGTAGTCCCTCACATGTCACTGATGATGTTGTTGTGCATGTACACAGATCTGTTGTGTGATGGACTCTTAAATATGGAAACATGTCAATATGTGAGATGGCTAAGCAACACACAGTAATGATGGACTGACTACTCAATGTGCCTTCTTCCCTGTGTAGATTGCTGAACTCATGTTGATACTTGATCTTTATGCACACACTGTGCTCATTGTGTCATTAATGTGTGCCCTGTCTGACTCACGCAAGAAGGTGTGGCAGGTACAGCAGCTACGTAGGAGATAGCAGTGTTGGTGTTTCAGACATGTGCTGTGTCAAGTACTCTCAGGGGAATACAACCAAAATGATTGCGGTATGTAACATCGCAGTTTTTACAACGCAAGTCGTTACAACGACTTGCGCTGGAGGGCGCTGGACTTAGGAGTAGTAAGATTTACTATTCCAACACCAGTCTACGTACAGTAGGGAAGGTGTTGGAATAGTAAATCTTACTATTCCTTAGGTTATAGCGCCCTCCAGTGCAAGTCGATGTAATGCTTGCGTTGTAATGGCAGCGTTCTAAATGGATCGCGGTGTAATCACCGCGATGTAAAGGATGTTTCCCCTCTCAGGGCTGGTGACACAAGATGTCGGAATGTCCCATTTCACATTCACATAGTCTGAATCTGTTGCGGGTGCACTCAGTTTGTACATACTGATCACGTGTACAACTACTTGGGGTCAAGTTGTCTCTGCATGTGACTTGTGCTGTAAGCTGTTGTGTCAGGCCAGTCATCGTTGGCGCTGTGTCAGTCAAAATGTTAGATGTTGGACACATCTCATGGGTGAATTGAATTGACAAGTGTCCCCTTTTATCTTATGTAGGAGGTGACCAAATGTGCATCGGCCATTCACCTTGCTGGCGGACATGGAGGATGTGGACATCATCCGTAAGTTCCGTTTGGATCGGCAAAACCTCCAAGACCTATGTGCTCAGTTGGAGCCCCATCTGAGGCCTCGCAGGACATATCCAACTGCTGTGTCACCAACATGTAAGGTGATGGCGGCCCTGCATTTCCTTGCAACTGCTCGTTCCAGTACACGGTGGCCAGCGCAAGTGGGATGTCGCAGGCAATGTTCAGCATGGTGCTACGGGATGTCCTGTCCACTATGATGGTATACAAGGACACTTACATCCATTTTCCATGAAGACAGGAATTGGCAGCTGTGAAGGCTGATTTTTATGCCCTTGCCCACATCCCTAATGTTGTTGGTGCCATTGACTGCACCCATGTTGGACTGGTTCCGCCACAGGCACAGGAGCACATCTACAGGAATAGGAAGCATTCCCATTCCATTAATGTGCAGGTTGTATGCCAGGCAGATATGATCATCTCACATGTCTGTGCCAGATTCCCTGGCTCAGCCCACAACTCCTACATCCTGCGTAACCGCATCGTACCACAGATGATGGCAAATCTGCATCCTGACCGTGCGTGGCTTGTAGGTGAGTTAGCTGAGTCAAGTATTGTGGTGTATGTGTGACATGCTGTCCGCAGCTACAGTCATATTACAAAATTGCTCTGTGTATCTGGCACCTAGGTGACTCTGCATATCCCAACCGGCCTTGGTTGCTGAGCCCACTGCGGAATCCCAGGACCCAGGGGGAAGTTAGCTACAATGAGGCCCATGGGAGGACACGTTGTGGGGTGGAGCGTACCTTTGGGCTTCTGAAGTCTCGGTTTCGGTGCCTGGACAGGACCGGAGGTGCACTGATGTACTCTACCCAAAAGGTGTGCCAGATAATTGTTGCATGCTGCATGTTCCACAACCTGGCCTTGCGCAAGGAGATCCCCCTACTCCTGGACGATGATGCGCCGCTGTCCCCCCCTGCAAGCCCACACGTGTCCAGTGACGAGGATAGTGGAGAGGAGGAAGGTGTAGACCTGCGCCAACAGCTCATCAACCGCTACTTCCCTTGAGTGTGAGTAACATTGTACAACAGTGCCATTGTCTGCTGTCTTTGATGGTGGTGATGAGGCTGAGAGGAGCTTTTTGACTGCTGCCTTTTGTTGGCTCTGTGCTGATGGCTGATGTGTGTGGCACAGTGTAGTCCTGACCAGCTACATGATGTCTATGTTGAGAATGTTTATCCTTGTGATGTGTGCTGTTTTGTGTACCTTGATGACTAGTGTTGTGTATTGGCTGTGATGCCAACACCTGACGAGTAAATGTCATTCTCTTGTGTCTCTCTAGGTACCTTCAGGCTCTCAATGCCTCATCACGATCTGAGCCACTGGTACATTGTGTTCTGACTCAACATTGTACATATTGTGATAAACATGGAGCTGACACAAAGACATAGGTGTGTAAAGAGTGTTTATTTATATTGAGTGGTTGTGACAGACAAGTGATGTTTCAAGAAATGGTGCTAAGTGAATCAATGAGTTGCCAGTGATGGCAAACAAGACAATAGAGTAGTCACCACATTGATGAGGTGACACAGTCCAACAGACACCTGCCATCAACATGGCAGTGTGGGTGAGGATAGTCAACAAAGTCAATGTCAAGGTGTACAGAGGTGCTATCATGGACATCTCTTTGACTTGCGTTTGGCTGGTGCTTTGACACTTGATCCTCCCGTGGTGTTTCTCGGACGGCCCCTCTTGCGTTTTCCAAGGGGGCTCCTGCTGCGGGGTCAGCAGTGTCTGAGGAGTCATCCTGTTGCTGCTCACCCCTCTCTCTGGCCGCAGCTGAGCTGGTGGGGGATCACCCTGCGGGCCACTGGAGGGGGTTGAGCCGTAGTTTGGCCCACAGGACTGTCCCTCAGAACACCCACAAGCTGACCCAAGAGGTCCACGATTTGGCCCATCAGGTGTCTATGGACCTCAGCAGCAGGCGGAGCTCACGCGATTCTTCCAGAGCCTGGCCCGTGTGTCCCTGGGCTTGTTCGTAGGCCCCAAGGACTCTGGTGATGTTGTCCAGGGCTTCGGTCCCAGTGTCCTCTCGATTTTGTCCCGCAGTTGCCTTCCCACCTGCCCTGCTGCCCCGGACCTGTGGCGTTGCCACTCGACGCACCCGCAGACTCTCCCTGCCCTCCTCTGATTGTTGATGGGGTTGGTAACCACTGAGGCAGGGCGAGTGTTGCAGGCAGCAGTGGTGGTTGAGGCCGCACAGGTTGTTGCAGAAGGGGTCAGCGTGGTTGTTGTTGCTGGGGTGGTGGTGGTGGGGACAGTAGGGGCCTGGGACGTGGTGCGCCCTGGCAGTCCAGACGGGCCAGGTCGGTGCTCCTCATCCATGAAGCTTAGGGAGTCTCCATCCGAGAGTCCATGTTCCCAGTGTGGAGACTGGCTCTGCAGGTTGGTGTTGTCTTCTGCAGCAGTGAGTTGTTGATCTCCTGTTGAACAGAGTTGAAATGGTCATTAAAGTGCACCCCACAAGCATGGTGTTAGATGTTTGGATGTTACATGTGTTACACCACAAAGTTTACATTGTTTTCACTTTGTATGGCTGCAAGGTACTGCACATCATGCCATGATGTGTGGGTACATACATTACTTGTCCATGGTGTGACATGTAAATAGGTAGCATGTTCCACGTACAGATTGTGTGATTACAAGAACATGTCGTCATCTACCGACTTTCAGCCCATCAACTTTATGTGATTTGTCTATTTTGTTTGCTCTGCAATGAAGACGTTACATTTTAGCAAGAATTAGCCATTGTAATCTTCTGCATACCTTTGTGATATCATGTACTTTACTTTCTTTCAACAACTGACCATGCATGTTTTGTGTTCATATGGGCCTTCATGCTCTGCCACCATGGCACTTGCACATAGCATTCCGTGCTGGACATGATTGTGCCCGGAATTTCTTCACAATGTGACTTGCTGGCTTGACGTTACGTTTCAGTGACCGTTACATACACTTGGCTGTCTGCACACAGGAAGTGACTATTGGATGTATGCCATGTTGGGTGACATGTGATGGGTGGTGTGGTCATATGGCTCCATGCTTTTTGAGAGGATTGGAAGGGTGCATGCACTGTCTACCTACCTGTACTGTGACACAATTGAGGGGAATTGCTGCCACATGGTTGTGGGTGTGGGGAGTGCTCCATCCTGGTGAGCTCTGGGACAAGGGGGCCTGGTGGGAGTTGTAGTACAGGCTTCCCAAACACAACCACCCCCTCCCTGTTAAGATGGCTACCTACCTGTTAGTTTGATGAGGGGAATATAATGGCTGACACATGCTTCTGGGTGGGGTCGGGGGAGTGCTCCATCCTGGTGTGCTTTGGGACAAGGGGGCCTGGTGGGAGTTGTAGTGCAGGCTTCCCAAACACAACCACCTCTCCCTGTTTAGATGGCTACCTACCTGTTAGTTTGATGAGGGGAATGCAATGTCACCCACTTGCTTCTGGGTGGGGTGGGGAGAGTGCTCCATCCTGGTCAGCTCTGGGACAAGGGGGCCTGGTGGGAGTTGCAGTGCAGGCTTCCCAAACACAACCACCCTCTCCCTGTTAAGATGGCTACCTACCTGTTAGTTTGATGAGGGGAATGCAATAGCTGACACATGCTTCTGGGTGGGGGGAGTGCTCCATCCTGGTGTGCTTTGGGACAAGGGGGCCTGGTGGGAGTTGTAGTGCAGGCTTCCCAAACACAACCACCCCCTCCCTGTTAAGATGGCTACTTACATGTTGGTTTGATGAGGGGAATGTAATGGCTGACACATGCTTCTGGGTGGGGTGGGGGAGTGCTCCATCCTGGTGTGCTTTGGAACAAGGGGGCCTGGTGGGAGTTGTAGTGCAGGCTTCCCAAACACAACCACACCCTCTTTGTTAAGATGGCTACCTACCTGTTAGTTTGATGAGGGGAATGCAATGTCTGCCACTTGCTTCTGGGTCGGGTGTGGGGGAGTGCTCCATCCTGGTCAGCTCTGGGACAAGGGGGCCTTGTGGGAGTTGTAGTGCAGGCTTCCCAAACACAACCACCTCCTCCCTGTTAAGATGGCTACCTACATTTTATGTGAAGGTGGGCAATGCAATGGCTGACACATGCTTCTGGCTGGGGGAGTGCTTTATCCTGGTATGCTTTGGGACAAGGGGGCCTTGTGGGAGTTGTAGTGCAGGCTTCCCAAACACAACCACCCCCTCTCTGTTAAGATGGCTACCTACCTGTTAGTTTGATGAGGGGAATGCAATGTCTGCCACTTGCTTCTGGGTCGGGTGTGGGGGAGTGCTCCATCCTGGTGAGCTCTGGGACAAGGGGGCCTTGTGGGAGTTGTAGTGCAGGCTTCCCACACACAACCACCCCCTCCCTGTTAAGATGGCTACCTACCTGTTAGTTTGATGAGGGGAATGTAATGTCTGCCACTTGCTTCTGGGTGGGGTGTGGGGAGTGCTCCACCCTGGTGAGCTCTGGGACAAGGGGGCCTGGTGGGAGTTATGGTGCTGGCTGCCTGTACACCTGCCCCCATGGTAATGTTGCTAGCTACCTTTGGGGTGAATCAGAGGGAGTGGATGTTGGAACTGTGAGACATGTGTTAGGGAGAGTGTGGTGCACATGCATGAATTTTGACCTAGGAGGTGTAGCTTTGTAGTTGTGCAAGACAGTACATTGCAGTGTGATGGTAGACATTTGTTGGTACTTACCAGCCTCCACTCCCCGGGTATTCCTGTGAGACTCTCTGGATGCAGTATGCCAAGCACCTTCTCCTCCCATGCCGTGAATGTTCGTAGTGGAATGGGAGGGCCACCGCCAGTCCTCTGAGCCAGCTCACGGTTCTTGTTGTTCTTCTCTTTCACCTTGCTCTTGAGGTCATGCCACCGCCTCATGATCTCCTTCTTGGTGGGCGGGATGGTCCCTACTGCATTGACCCTGTTGACTATCCTTGCCCACATTAGCGTTCTGGTGGCTAATGGTGTCTGTTGGACCAGGTTTCCAAACAAATGTGGTTCTACTCTGATTACTTCATCTACCATCGCTGACAACTCATTGTCAGTGAATTTGGGCATTTTCGTCTGTGACATGGTGTGTGATGTGTAAATGGGTTAATGGTGCAGGTGTGGAGGAGGTAGTGGTGATGTGTGTGGTGTGTGTGTTGTTGTGTTGGTGTGATGTGTGCAGATTTGCCTATCCTTTGTGCTGTGGGGTTGGACCCTTCAGTCGTGGAGTAGTGCAAAGGATTGTGGTCAGGGAAGGGGCTGGTTTTATACTCAGCAATGTGTGTGGGTCAAAATGGTGTATTCCTGTCAGGTGTGTTGTGTGGTTTGACCTGGAATTTGTATTTGTTTGTTGCCATGGGGATGTGTCATTGGGGTGTGTTAGGTGTTTTTTGAGGCTGAGCCAGGTTAATTGCCACACTTGGTAGCCTTGTTGTGTGTTTTGTTGTCGTCCGCCATTGCTATCCCGGAGCGAGCACGGCGGTGGGTATACAACCGCTCTTCCACCGGATCTCCCATTCATCACTGCTTGCGATTGCTGCAGTCGGAGAAGAGCAGATCGTTCCGCTGTCGCCACAATGGTATCCTAATTCAGCATGCGGTCACTCCGCTGGCCGTGCAGTGGTTTTGGGTGTTTCCGCTGCAGGACAGACTGCCGCGGACGGATTTTTACCTGCTTCGCACGCTCCCGGCGGTCTTTCGTGGATTCCGACCGCCGCGGTTGGATTTTTCTGGTGGTTCATCGTAATCTGACTGCCGGTTTTCCCGCGGTACATGCGGACGGTTATTTTCCGCTACCACAGCGGTCGGGGAGCTTTACGACCGCCATCTTAATCGGCCCCATTGTTTCCATTTCGCCATCTCATGCTTTTCCTCATCTGAGGTCAACATTATTCGGATTGTAACATATATCATTTTCCAAATAACCAAATTACACCAACATATATAAATAAGAATTTCGATTAAAAAAAGTGTAAACAATTTAACAAAACGTGAATCATCTCAGGACATACTTACTCAGTGGCGTAGCTGGGGAGGGGGTAGGAGGGGCCAGTCCGCCCAGGGCAGCACTCTTTTGGTGGCAGCAGAGGTGAGCAAGTCGTCTGTTGACTACCACCCCCATCTCCCAACAGAACAAGTCTTCTGTTGACCGACCCCTCCCCCACTTACCTGCACCAGGCGGCAAACTCAGGGACCGCCCCGGGTGCCAATAGGTCTAGCTACCCCACTGCACTTACTTTTCCTCGTGGGAAGAATCTTTATTTCTTCTCTGCCATTATTCTACGCTGGTCCTTCCTTCTTCACTTTGCACTCGGTGCACACATTCCTCTCATGAACTCCACCCCCGTTCTCCCTACCATTGCAATAAGCCGCCCTCCTCAACATTTTCCAACACCAGAGTAGTCCCATCGACCTCACTTAATTTGCTTGGCTGCGAGAATTTTGGTCTACCTTTTTGTGCATCATCCCCAGCTTGATTCATACCAAATCTCCTTTTCTAAATTAGTGCTTTGTTCCGCCAATTGTGCCTTTCTTGTACAATTCCTGTTTGGTTGCCACTTTACTAGCTGCTACATTCCTGTCTCTAACACCGGTTTCACATTTTTTCATCGACGCTGGGCACATTGTCCATCACTCAATCAATAATTTCTAAAGCAAAGCACTATCACCCCGAGGGGTATCTGGGTGGTGAGGTTGCTACATCTGTGTCGAAAGGCAAGGTCTTGAGTTGCTTTCTGAAGACTGCCAGGGAGGCTGCAGTTCAGAGGTGTAAGGGGAGGTCATTCCAGGCTTTGGAGGCAATGTAAGAGAAAGCACGGCCCCTGCTGCGGGTGAGATGAATGCGGGAGACATGTGTGAGAGCGCGTGAAGTGGAGCGCAGGAGTCTCAAGGGAATATGGAAGTTCAGCCGGTGGTTGATGTAAGAACTAGAAGGTCCTTGTTTGTGGAGGGGTTTGTAGGCTTGTGTGATTGTCGTAGCAAGTTTTCTTCTGCACAGCAATACAAATGGTGACACTCCTGGAACAGAATGTGGAATAAAGTTCATATAGCTCCACAACATCCTCTGAGCTCCTCCTTCCACGCTAGACATTGGACACCGCCACTTGCATACATTCACCCAAAACATGTTGAACTTCTCCACTAGTCGATTTTTACAGAGCTGTTTATGGGGGCGTGGGAGTATGCCGTGCATCTTCAAGAAAATTACTGTATCTTCTGATACAAATTGTTGACCATAGTCTGACATCACTTCTTCTTGCCCTCCTTCCCTCATTAAAACGTCCTGAAAAAGTTTGATGACAGTTTCTGATTTCACATAATCCACTAACTTGACGGGACGATTAAGAAAAATAGTCCACCATGACTAACAAGGGCCTGCCTTCTACATTTCCACATCCATGTGCCATGTGTAGGCTGTACGTAGGGCGTGACAATTTAAATGAATTTTGACTTTTTTATGTGGTTGAGATCAGAACCCTATACCCAATTGATTATGTGGTATGCAGTCATAATATCGATGTTCAAATATCGATATGCCATAATATCGATGTTTAAATATCGATGTAACAGAATATCGACCTGCAAGAATATCGCCGACCAGAATATCGACATGCAGGTAAGAAATATCATTTTTGTTATTATCGAAGTTAATAATATCGTTAGTCAAAATATCGTTGTTAATAATATTGAAATTTATTTTAGTGTTTTGTATTTTAGTATATGTGTTAAAAGTATAGCTTATTTTTTTAATGTATGTTTGAAATTTTTAGAAGTAATTAATTTTTTGTTAAGTAATTTTTGCGTATTTTAGTTCCGTAGCGGGTTGTGGGTTTATAGGGGAATAGGGTGGGAAGTAATTTAATTATAATATATTTATTAATACATTTTTAGTAATTATTAATTTTTTAAGAAATTAAATATTGCGTTTTAGTTCCGTAGAGGGTTGTGGGGGAAGAGGGTGGGAAGTAATTTAATTAAAATTAATTAATTAATCATATTAATAAATTAATATTTTTGTATTTAATAAATTATATTGTTAATTAATGTGTAATTAATTAGTTATTAGTTGGTTATTAATAATTAATTGGTAAATATCTTAATTGTCATTTTTTAGGAGCGGGTTGTGGGTTTATAGGGGAGTTGGGTGGGAAGTAATTTTATTATAATTAATTAATTAATAATTTAATTAAATAATATTTATGTATTTAATATTTTGTATTGTTAATTGTGTTAAATATTTTGTTATTAATTAGTTTTTAATTGGATATTAATTATTAATAATTAATTGGTAAATATCTTGATTGTGGTATTTTTTAAGAGCGGGTTGTGGGTTTATAGGGGAGTAGGGTGGGAAGTAATTTAATTATAATTCATTAATTAATAATTTGTATACATTAATGTTTGTGTATTTAATATTATATAATGTTAATTGTGTTACATAATTTGTTATTTATAATTATTAATTGGTTATTGGTTATTAATAATTAATTGGTAAATATGTAAATTGTGTCAATTTGTTATGAGAGAGTTGTGTATTTAGAGGGCAGTAGTGTGGGAAATAATTAAAAATTAATATAATTTTTAAAAAAATCATATTTATTTATTGTTATTTTATAGTCTTAATAGTATGAATTAATTTAATACTGATTGTTTTTAATTTTATTGTTCATTGTTATTAGTTAATTAATTAATTGTTAAGCAATTGTGTTAATTGTGTCATGTTTTACAATAGAGGTGGTGTCATTTATAGGGGTATTTGGTGGGAGGTAAATTATTTTTTATTATTTAAGTATTTGTTAATTATTGTTTATTATTTTGCTTGAGTGGGAATAGTAAATTATTCCCCTTCGCTATCCAACACTTTCCCTCCTGTTGCACTCTGTGGAGTGGGAATAGTAAATTATTCTCCTCCGCTATCCAACACTTTTCCTACTGTTACAATTGTTAGAAGTGGGAATAGTAATTTTATCCACTCCGCTATCCAATACTTTCCCTACTGTTGCACTCGTTGGAGTTGGAATAGTAAATTATTCCCCTCCGCTATCCAACACTTTCCCTACTGTTGCACTTGCTGGAGTGGGAATAGTAATTTTATCCCCTCCGCTATCCAACACTTTCCCTACTGTTGCATTAGTTGGAGTGGGAATAGTAATTTTAACCCCTAAGCTATGCAACACTTTCCCTACTGTTGCAGTTCATGGAGTGGGAATAGTAAATTATTCCCCTCCGCTATCCAACACTTTCCCTACTGTTGCAGTTGCTGGAGTGGGAATAGTAAATTATTTGCCTCCGCTATCCAACACTTTCCCTATTGTTGCACTTGCTGGAGTGGGAATAGTAAATTATTCCCCTCTGCTATCCAACACTTTCCCTACTGTTGCATTCTCAGGAGTGGGAATAGTAAATTATTCCCATCCACTATCCAACACTTTCCTTACTGTTGCATTCTCAGGAGTGGGAATAGTAAATTATTCCCATCCACTATCCAACACTTTCCCTACTGTTGCACTTGCTGGAGTGGGAATAGTAAATTATTCCCCTCCGCTATCCAACACTTTCCCTACTGTTGCACTCTCTGGAGTGGGAATAGTAATTTTATCCCCTACGCTATCCAACACTTTCCCTACTGTTGCACTCCGTGGAGTGGGAATAGTAAATTATTCCCCTCCGCTATCCAATACTTTCTCTACTGTTGCACTTGCTGGAGTGGGAATAGTAAATGATTCCTCTTTGCTATCCAACATTTTCCCTACTGTTGCACTCCCTGGAGTGGGAATAGTAAATTATTCCCCTCCGCTATCCAACCCTTTCCCTACTGTTGCACTTGCTGGAGTGGGAATAGTAAATTATTCCTCTCCGCTATCCAACACTTTCCCTACTGTTGCACTCGCTGGAGTGGGAATAGTAATTTTATCTCCTCCGCTATCCAACACTTTCACTACTGTTGCACTCTGTGGAGTGAGAATAGTAAATTATTCCCCTCCGCTATCCAACACTTTCCCTACTGTTTCAGTTAATGTAGTGTAAAATGTTGTTTTAAAGATAAATATTTATTTTAATATTTTATTTTATTACATATATAATTTATTTTTATATTTATATTACAGGTTTATGTATATATATATGTATTTACAATTTTTATTATGTTTCTAACGTTTTATATTTTAATAAAATAATTATTTATTAATATTATTAAGTAAATATATATAATATTTTATATATGTATGTTTAATTTATTTTTATATTATATTTATTATTTATAATTATTAACATTTTTAAATATTTCTAACTGTTTTTATTAATTATATTTATTATTTAATTTATTTTATATTATGTTTAAGACATTTAAAAAAAAACGATATTTTGAACAACGATATTTTAAACAACGATATTTTGGTTTCGATATTTTTGTACTTACCTTTGTAGAGATAGGATGTCGATATTCTGGACATCGATATTCTTGACACGATATTCTGGTAGGTCGGTATTGTTGTCGTCGATATTATGTCAGTGATCCTGATTACGTATTTCCCTTAGTTGGTATGTGTACCCAGTATTCAGTAAATGTGTTGTGCTGCTGTATGAAAATGTGTTGATTTTGTTTAATCAACATATGTAAGTGCAATAGAAAATACATTAGGAAGTGAATAAGTCAGGGCCACTAACAACTCCGGCAAAAAGCGGGTGGAAAATGTGCACCTGATATTGCATTTGCACAATGTGTGAAAGTTAGCAGGAGCACCATTTGCACTTCATTTCTATGATGCAGACCTCAGAATGTGAAATTATGTGCACGTTGCAAATGTTTTCAACCAGTCTGAAGTACACAAACTGTAATTTTAAAATATTTTACAAGCCTCTACCCTTTCCCCTCTCCACCTCAATCTGTGCACCACTATATTGGTGGTAACATACCTGCAATGCCCTCTGACTTTGTTGTAGGGGAGGACATTAACAAGTGGTTTGAAGCATATGAGGTGGCTTTGTAGATGCATAGGATCCTTGAGGAGGATTCGGGGCTAGCTTCTGGTGGCCCATCACTCGGTAAGGGGGACGCCCTACTGGCTCTAGATAAGGGGGACAGGATGAGGTATCCCCCTACGAAGAACACCCGTGTCAGAAAGTATGGACCGCAGAGAGGTACAGGCAGAAGTTTAGGGACAACCGTAAACTGGAACAGCAGTCCTGGATGAATTGTGTGGCTCCTTTTGCAAGGCACTGGATAGTGGGGTGAAGGGCACTGAAGTAAAGGATTACCAGGGGCTGTACAATTTGATTGTGAGACAGTACACGTTCAGTCTTTGTTTTGCAGATCTGTGCCAGCACCTTATTGATGGTAAGCTCACTGACCCCAGGGAGCTTGCTAAGGAGGCGGACCGCTGGCTCAGCACCAGGGTCCATAAAAAGGTATCTGTGGGGGATCACCACAGGAGTGGGCAGGGTCCCCACCAGAAGGGGGAGATATAAAAACAGTGAGTTCTCTAAATGTTCCCCAACTTTCTCTAAGAGTCAGGGCTCCCACTTCCCCTAATCAGAAGAAGTGGTTACCTAATATTAAGTCCTCAGAGAAGGCACCTCCTAAGTGCTATGAGTGTCAACAGGCTGGGCACTACAAGGGGATGCCAAGTGTCCCAAGTAGGCACAGTCTCCCACTGGTGGGTGGACACCAAGGTTGGTTAGTGTAGTGCTTGGAGAGGAGATTACCCCAGATAATGTGGGGGATAGCGTAGAGGTTACGGTTGACGGAGAGATGGTGCAAATAACTCACATGCCCTAGTAACACTAGGAAATACAGGCAGTTGGTTACCATCAATGGACAGAGGGTAGAGGCTCTGAGAGACACTGAAGCCAGAAGGCCAACTGTCAGATGTCATCTGGTGACCTCATAGCAGGTAGTCCCTAATGCATTCCACCAGGTTTTTGCAGTCACTAACCATGAGCGTCACTACCCAGTGGCTCTGGTTCCCTTTGATTGGGGGGTCTCAGATTACGTGAGGGTTGCAGTGAGTCCCTCCATGTCTGTTGATTGCCTTTTTGTCAATGAAGTAGTGCACACCATTTGGAAGGAGGTGAAGCTCAGATCTCACTTTGAGATGTTAGGGTTGCCTAAGTGGGTGTGCCTGACCTCACGGTCCGTGGCCACCTGAAAGGGTAGTCAGGAGGACCTGGAAGAATGGTCAAGGTGCCTGCCACAAAAAGGAAGGGCAAGGGCCGCAGGATACCTGCTCCTGAAACTCTCATGGTCCGGCAAAAGGCTGGGCCTGAGGGTGATGCCCTGGAGCCTACAGGGGAGGACATTGCCACCCTGTGGAGCTTACCTGAACTAACCAACTAGCAGAAGGAAGGGGGTCCCACCAGGGAGGAGTTCTGCAATACACAGATTGAGTGTCCTACTCTTGAAGGCCTACGGTGGTATGCCGAGGCACAGACACCTGGGGACACCTCTGGTGATCACCTGATATACTGGGAGAATGTTCTCCTGAATAGCGAACCTAAGGTCCCTGAGCCTGGGCAACCTCTGTGTTGGTGGTTGCCCAGTGCTACAGGGCCATCCTACTGGAGCTGCCTCAAGATGTACCCCTGACAGGTCATCTAGGGCAGTGCAAGACCTTTGGAAGTCTTGTCATACACTTTTATTGGCCCCGGATGAGGAAGGCCTCAGAAACAGGTCATGCCCTACCTGCCAGGCCAGTGGCAGGTCAGGAGGAAAGTGCAAGGCTCCCTTGCACCCATTCCCTGTCATCAATACTCCCTTTGAGCGGGTGGGCATCAACATTGTTTGGCCACTAGACCCCAAGAGAGACCTTGGCAACAGGTTTATCCTGGTCTTGGTTGACCATGCCACTCGATACCCAGAGGCTATACCGCTGAGGATGGTGACGACACCTAGGGTTGGTTTGTGTCTCACCCTGACATGACCCTGCAGTGGCCTGGGCACTGATGGGGATCTTTACCAGTGTGGAGTTCCCTACGGATGTGGTATCTGACCGTGGTACCAACTTCATGTCGGTATACATGAAGTCCATATGGAAGGAGTGTAGGGTAACCTATAAAATCTCCACTCCTTGCCATCCCTAAACTAATGGGCTTGTTGAGGAGTTCCACAACACCCTAACATGCATGATCATGGGCCTGTCAGAACCCTTGAGGCAGAAATGGGGCATTCTCTTGCCATGCCTCTTGCCATACCTGCCAGGTAGGAAAAGCAGAAAGGGGTTGGCTTCAGCCCCTTTGCACTTCAGTATGGGTACCCTGTGACTGGACCTCTGAGTCTGATGTAGGAGGTCTGGGAGCAAGCTTCCAGGAAAGCCCCCAGGATGTGGTCAGCTACTTGCTGGCACTCCGTACCCAGATGAACCGCTACTGAAAGAAAGCAAAAGAGAATCTAGAAGCCAGCCAGAAGTCATAAAATGGTGGTATTACCTGAAGGCCACTCTGGTTGAGTTTCAGCCTGGCGAAGAAGTGTGGGTGATGGAGCCTGTGGAGCACAGGGCCATGAAAGACCACTAGTCTGGGCCCTATGAGCTAAAAGAGTGCAAGAGTGAGGTCTGGTGGCCCTTAAGACTCCCAGGAATCCTTTAAGGAATTTGCCTGTCAGTCACCTTAAACCCCACATTGAGAGGTCTGATGTAACCATGCTCCTTGTCATGGATGATGGAGTGGATGAGAAGAGTGAACTTCTCCCTGAAGTTCTTACTTCCAAGGAGCTTGATGGGTCAATGGAGGGTGTCAGCCTCTTTCCTACACGGACCCTAGAACAACAGAGAGACTGCCGCCAGTTGTTGGGCAGTGTGCCTCTCTCTTCTCCCTTACCCCAGGACTCACTACATGGTGCATCCATGATATTGATACTAGGGACAGCATGCCTATGAAGAGTAAAATCTATAGGCCTTCTGACAGTGTGAGAGCTATAATTAGGGAGAAAGTTTACAAAATGCTGAAGGTAGGGGTTATTGAGCCCTCAAACTGCCCTTGTTCAAGCCCAGTGGTGTTGGTTCCCCAAGGCTGCTCCTCCAGGTGCCACCTCAGAACTTAGGTTCTGCGTGGATTACCGGGGGTTCAATGCAGTCACCAAGACTGACGCACACCCCATCCCCAAAGATGATGAGCTCATAGATCAGTTGGGAGCTGCCAAGTTCATCAGCACGTTTGACTTAATGTCTGGGTGCTGTCAGAGTGCCTTGACTGAGGGGGCCAAAGAGAGGTCCCCGTTCTCTACCCTAGAAGGGCAATTCCCATTCCGGGTAATGTCCTTCGGGTTGAAGAACACCCCTGCCACCTTCCAGATGTTGGTCAACCAGGTCTTGATTGGGTTAGAGAACTTCAGTGCCGCCTACCCATATGGCATTGCAGTCTTCAGTTCTAGCTGGGAGGAATACCTGCGCAACCTAAGGGAAGTGCTTCAGGCACTGCAGTGGGCAGGCCTGACAACCAAGGCCAGTAAGTGCCAGATAGGGCAGGGCTCAATGGTCTACATGGGACATCAATTGAGAGGAGGCAAGGTGCAGCTTGTCTAGGCCAAGATTGAGAGCATTCTGGCTTGTAAACCCCTCACGACCCAGACAGAGGTGAAAGCCTTGTTAGGCCTCACTGGTTATTACAGGAGATTTGTCAAGGAGTATGGCACCATTGATGGCCCCTTGATAGAGCAGACATCTAAGAAGCAGCTCAGACAGGTGATCTGAACGAATGCATTCGAGAACACCTTTGATACCCTGATGGAGGCCATGTGCACAGCACCCATGCTCAAAGACCCAGACTTCTCCAAAGAATTAATTGTCCAAATGGACGCCTCAGAGCATGGCATAGGGGCCATGCTCTCACAGCTGAATGAAGAGGGTCTGGATGAACCTGCAGTCTTCATCAGTAGAAAGTTACTTCCCTAGGAACAGAGGTGGAGTGCAATAGAAAGGGAAGCCTTTACAGTGGTCTGGGCACTGAAGAAGCTGAGACCATATCGGCTTGGTGCTCACTTCTGGGTTCAAACAGACAACTGACCCGTCAGATGGCTAATGCAGGTGAGGGGTGAGAATCCCAAACTGTTAAGGTGGTCCATCTCCGCACAAGGAATGGACTTGAACGTGGAACACTGTCCTGGAACAGACCACACCAATGCTGATGGTCTCTGAAGGTTTTTCCACCTGAGTGAAGAGAACTCCAAAGGGTTGGGTAGTTCCCCCACTCATAGCTGGGGTGGAGATGTATTAGACCTGACATTCTTACATGGTTTTCCCCCTAACCTTTTGCTTTCAGCCCTCCTGTTTTGCTGACTTTTTTTTGCTGGCCGTAGGACTCTGCACACCTTTACCACTGCTAACTAGTTTTAAGGTGCTTGTGCTCTTTCCTTAAAACATGGCAAGTTTGGCTTATACCCAACTGGCATATTTAATTTACTTGTAAGTCCCTAGTAGGGTGGCAATGCTTGTGCCCAGGGCCTGTAAATTAAATTTTACTAGTGAGCCTGCAGCACTGATTGTGCCACCCACTTAAGTAGCACTTTAAAAATGTCTCAGGCCTGCCATTGTAGCCTGTGTGTGCAGTTTTAAACTGCCATTTCGACCTGGCAAAAGACACTTTTTGCCAGGCCCAAACCTTCCTTTTAATACATATGTCTCCCTTATGTAGTCTCTAAACAACCTGCAGGGCAGGTTGCAGTGTATTAAAAATGTGGGACATATACTTTTAAGTTTTACATTCCTGGTAGGGAAAAACTCAAATTCATTTTTCACTACTCTGAGGCCTGCCTCACCCATAGTATAACATTGGGTTGCCCTATTATATTTGATAAGTGCTAACGTTTGATTGGGATCAGGTAAGGATTTCATGTTTGGTGTCTGAGATATTCTAATTTAAAATCCTCTTTATTGGTAAAGTCAGGTTTTAAGTTACAATTTAGAAAATGCCACTTATAAAAAGTTGGCATTTTTATACCCTATTTGGTGCCTGCAGTCTATTCCTGGGTCACATGTCTGGTTGTATTTGGCAGTTGTACTTTGTTTGTCCTACTACCTCTGCAGGAACAGAGCTGGAGGCAATCCTGCCAGCATGGGGTCATCCAAAGCGTTACCGGCACTGGGCAGCCTGCAGCATTTCAGTGCAGGCTGGAGCATAGTGGAGGAGCAGCGTGTCAGCAAGGTAATAGGCTTCTGGCTCCCCTGGTGGGGCGGAGGCGGCTGGCGATAGGTCAGTGTGGCTTGTGCCTCACAGAGGAGTCTGTACACCGCACTCTTGCTCCTTCACCTGCTTGTCCAGCATACATGAGCCTGGTCTGTCCTGCCCTGTCTTGCTTCACGTTTTCCTAGTCAGAGCTCACTGGTGCTTGCAGTGCTACCAAGCGCTAGTGCCTGCATCAGCACATGCCTGAATTCCTACATGCCTGCAGGGCAGGGGCCCTTGTCAGACACCAGACAACCCATTTTGCATGGGCTGTACTGCCCTATTTACTGCCCTATTCATCTCTACCTGACTGGTCGCTGGCCGTACCTGCCCACCTGCCTACCGCTACTGCTTGTTGGTTGTTCGAGCCTGGTTGCTCACTGCAGCTGACCACTGTCCACCCGGCTCAGTAGTAAGGCAAAGGAAACGGCCTGAGTAAGACAGGGTCTCTGACCAGGACAATAACACCTGGATGTCTAGTATGCCTTCCCTTAGGAAGCAATTTTCAAAATACTGGAAAACCCTGGAACAATCTCCTGAATTTGACACAGCATTAATATAGTGACTTGCAACCAGGCTAACATAAAAATGGCGACTAGCAAGTGACCAGCAAACTAAACTAATGCAACAAGCAAACGTAAACAGCAAGCCCTCCTGACACATTTTATAGCGACAGGCGCTCTGGGAAAATCAGGGGTCCTGTGGCAAATTTGAAGCACAGGATGAAAGGAGCACTGATAATACACCAGAGCTCAACCCAGTCACTGTGGACACAAAAAAAATGTTCAACAATCTAGCACAGTAGAAAGACCAGAAAAGTTATGGCTCAGCTTGGAATCCAGCACCTATCAGCCCAAAATAAAGTCTACATTTCTGAAGAATACGGAAGTAGCAATCTACTCAAGTAATAAAAACATTGCAAGCCTCCCCTCTGCTCAGTCCATTTGTGATTGCTCATCAACAGAGGAAAGCGCAGAGAAGCCTTCCACCCAATGAAGAGGCTATAGAATATGCTAGCACAGAGGGACCCAGATCTAACATGGGTGTACTGCAAACAATAACAAACAAGATCTGGCTCAGGCTAGGAGAGCATGCAAAGCCCTAGAAAGGTCCTGGAGTAGACAGTATGACCCTTCCCTGAAACTACAATATCGAGCTGCCATTAAACAATACCACAAGTCTATTCTGAAGGTGAGGGCAGACTTTTTCTCTGGGAAAATTAAGAACAGCAGCAATCCCACTAAATGTATATTCTCCTTACTTAAGGATCTCAAAACTTCTGGCCAACCCATCTTATCCCCTCTCACGTCTAACGAGCAATGTGAGACCCTCGCGGCCTTTTTTATTAAAAAGGTAGACGATATCTACAAAACCTTTCCTCATACGGTATCTCCAATGGGCCGTCCTATTCCCTTGGCCGTCATCGGCCCATCACTTTCCACCTTTTCTGTGCTTTCACAGGAAGTCATGCAGCTTATCTGTAATAAACTAAAATCTGGATCTCCAGCTGATCCCCTCAAACCCGATCAGTTTAAGGATTTTCTACCGCAGCTGTCACCTGTGTTTTGTGAGCTTATAAATCTTTCCCTATTTTCGGCTGTGGTCCCCATTGCTTGGAAACACGCTAAAGTGATCCCTCTTCTCAAGAAACCCACTTTGGACGAGTCCAAGCCTGCTAATTTCCATCCCATCTCCCTCCTACCTCTGACAGCCAAGATCACCGAAGCTCACATCAACTCCATCCTCTCCAGCTACATTGACATTAATAACTTGTTGGACCCCTCTCAGAACGGCTTCCGTCCGCAGTACAGTACGGAATCTGCTCTCTTGGCAGTCACAGAACAATTGCGACTTTCACTAGATTCTGGAGGAACTTCGGCCCTGATCCTACTAGACTTAAGTGCCGCATTTGACAATGTGTCCCACCAGATTCTCTGCAGCGCTTGGAGGACATTGGCATCTGTGGCTCGGCCCTGGGGTGGCTCTCTTTGGTTCTCGAGGCTAGATCCTTTCAAGTGATCGCCCCCCTTTCTGCTCACAGACGCACAACATATGCCAAGGGGTCCCGCAGGGCTCTGCCTTAAGCCCGACCCTTTTTAACATCTATATCCAACCTCTGGCAGACATGGCAAAGGATAGGGGGCTGACTGTGGTCTCATACGCGGACGACACACAGTTAGTGATCGCCCTATCCGACAACCCTGCACGAGATGCCTCTAAGTTTAAAGAAGACTTAACAGTGGTCGCGGATTGGTTGACATCGTACTGCCTCCAATTAAATGCCACCAAATCGGAAATCCTGCTGGTGGCTAGAAACACTCATCTGTGGAGTGAGCAATGGTGGCCCTCAGCCCTTGGCTCCCCACCTATACCCAAGCAGATGGTTAAAAATCTGGGTGTCTCGATGAACGCGGCACTCTCCTTCCAGCCCCAAACCAAGGCAGTGGCCGGAGTCTGTTTCGGGCTCCTCCGTGGTCTCAAACCCCTGCTGGGGTTCTTCGAGGCTAATACTCGGCAGGTAACCATCCAGGCCACTATACTATTTAGGCTGGATTATGCCAGTGCTCTGTACTTAGGGGTTAACAGAGCAGAGACACAGCGCCTCCAAAGAATTCAGAATGCGGCCGTCCGACTACTGTTTAGGCTTCCCAGGACCTGTCATACTTCGGAGTTCATCAACAGACTCCACTGGCTCCCGGTGGAGAAGCGTGTTCTTTTTAAAACACTGTGCATTGCCCACCGCAACCTTAATACTCAATCTCCTGAAATCCTTGCTAACCTTCTGATACCTTATACTCCCTCTCGTCTTCTGTGCTCTCTTGGTCAGCATTTGGCAGTCATTCCGCGCGTCAAGAGAGCCAGAGCCGGAGGGCGCTCTTTCGAGCTTTGGCTCCTAAACTTTGGAACTCCCTTCCGGCGAACATCAGAAACATTCACAAGCATGCTGCTTTCCGTAAAGCCATAAAGACCCATCTGTTCCCTGAATAATCAGTCACGGCATTCCTCTGTTTGGTCACCTATCTTCTGTCTGGGCTTAGCGCTGGGACGCCCCTTGGCTGGGGCAGCCATGCGCTCTATAAATATCATAACATAACATAAGAGCACCGTTCGGCATTCCATGCTAACAAAAATGGAAAAACTTGGACAGTTATTCCTTGAGCAACCATCGGGTCCGGAGCATCAGGAAATCAGTGATTAGATGATGGAGAGATCAAATGGGAATGACAAGCTGACACCAGCAAACTCCCCAAACTCCTGCACAGGAATTAATGATCTGTCATATCTGATAAACCGATTGGAGGAGGAGGAGGCTGCGTGACAAATATCAACCGATACTTGGGCCATGAACAGCAAAGCTGGGAGGCTCTGTACTCCCTCAGGCAGACCTGGAAACAACAGCCCTGTGGAGGAGACGAATTACCCGACTGGAACAGGAAAATCTAGTGTCTGCCAAATTAAGCAAGCCTCTCAAGAGGGGGAGCTGAGTCAACTAGTAACACCCCTGTTCAAGCCAAGGATCTCTCATATTAAGCACTTAAGAGTGGGAAAAGTGGGCCGCATACCTGAGAATAATATACAGAACAAACAGACGGGGGCTCTGGCTAATCTTACTTAAAACTCTCCAACGATCATTGGATGCAATGAATTATCGAGCAAATAAAATGGATATTCAGATCAGGCTTCTAAACACCTTGGCAATGTATGTTTCCAGGATTGATGAGAAAACAGCCAACCTGAAAAGCCTGATAAAACAAGTTCAATCAGATGCAGCCGGCTTCAATCGGGTAACTACTCGACAACTCTGGACATACTGGCGACCCTTCCAGAGACTCTGACCTCGCTATTTAACGATTTAAAGGCAGCCTCCAGTCATGCGACACTGCTCAGACCAGGGTGTAACCCGGGGACTTTGGCCGGAAATGGTCCTGACCAAAGTAGGCTCCTGAACAATCCAAAGAGAGCATTTTTATAGGAGCTCCTCGGGGCGAGGACCAACAATTACACATAAAATCAAAAGAAACATCAAATATGGGCTTTGCCCGGAAAGAGGTGAAGATGAAAATTAACCTTTGCCCCAATAGTAAACTCCCTGCTGAGGGGCAAAACTCCAAAGCAACTTCCAATAGAGGAAAGAATAGAAAGGGTTGAAATATAAAACTTCAAACTGCCAACCGGATAGCTGAATATCCCATCTTTAATATGCCAAGTAAGGGCCCCTTTCGTAACTCAGGATCTGATGCTGACAGCTCTCCTGGGACTCAGGGCATGGCCCCAGTGAAACTGCTGGCTGCTAACAAAGCCAACAAGGCCAAGGGCCAGACAAGCGGGACAGGACCAGTGACAAACTCATTAGAGCAATTATTTACTCAGACTGTAACAAACAAAGAAAATTCTTCACCACAGCCTTCGGAATTAGTTCAATTGATTGGCCAAATTAAGGAGCTGACAGTCTTCACAGTTATTAATGGGGCCAGGAGAGTTACCTTTAAGCCCCCAAAGGACACCCCAAGAATACTCACACCTCACAACGCTTGCCTGAAAGTAAAAATGAACAAGGTGAGCCTTGAGACTGGCAGGCGCGCACTCCCTCCCAATTCTCCTCCTAAAAAAAAACATGAATGTGCCCTTGTGTAACGTAACCGGTGCTCATGTAAAGCGCTCCAATACCTTCGGGTCGAGTTCGTCGCTATATAAATCTGCAAAAAAAAAAGCTGATTTTGGAATGGCTGACACAGAAATGATCCCAGAGGAGCAAATAACAACTACCAGCGAAGGGAGCAGTGCTCTTTTTCACCCAGATTATACTTCAAAATAATCCTTTGATATCTTGAATAGGGACAATACACTAAAATGTATACAGTTGATCAGCTCCACAGCAAAGGACGTAGATTCGATAGAGTTCTTGGATCCCGGGCCAGGACTTAATAATGAAACCACTAAAGTGACCAGGGCCAATGATGATTTAGCTCTCAAAGCCTTAAAAGAGGCAAACACCTTTAAAAAATGTTGAATATACCTTTCTGCACTAACAAATACTGGTTACCCCATTCCACTCGCAGACCTCAGGGATAAATGCCTGACCAGCTAACAAGGGCGTATTCTGTCCTGATGAATGCCCGGAACAAGCCACCAAGAATTAACAGCAAAAAGGACGGAGAGAATGTCTCCAAACCTGAAATCTTGAGCAAAGTTGAAGAACAATGGGGCTGGTTACCTGAAGCTCTGAAGTAAACCTATAAGCATTGATGAAATGAAGTTTATGAACAAGGAAAAGGATCCTCAGAGGGCAATATGCTCCGGTTGTCTTCCTGGAACATTAACAACTTAATTAGAAAAATAGGTGCTCAAGAAACACTTAAATATCGGCAAACCTTCCAAGAGGTGCTACTTCCGGAGAAACCTGGGCTGTCTATTCTGTGCTAATACAGGGTTTCTCAAACTCTTCCATCCTTGAGACCAAGGCTCTTAAACACAGGCCCTGCAAGGGATGCCTTGCAATCTATATCTCACTTGCCCTCGCAATAGCAAGCAGAAAGGACAGAGGCATCATGGAAGGTCTTCAGGTCGTGGGACTGGTATCGGCTCAGCCGGAAGTGTCTACCAATACCCTCACTATGGCGAACATCTATATACTCCCAAACAAGAAGGCAAGAGTTGAACTATTGGAAAGCCTGGCAGACAAAATTATGAGAGTACAAATTGAAAATCCTAGGTCAGAGTTTTTAATCTCAGGGCACTTCAACATGTAGCTATTAAGTTCATCAGAATCAAACAGCATACTGATGGCCCAAGAAGAATGTTGGAATGTCCAGCATCAGGAAAAAAGGCCTCGGAGCAAAATCCACAAGAAAGGCCTGTCATTACTCAGAAATCTAAAGCATTTGGGCGTCCGAGTGCTAAACGGCCACTTCAGCCCAGGTAAACCACCTGTTTACTCTATTCATTCTGGGATAGGTGCCTCGCTGATCGATTATACCTTGGGGAGCCTTCCTCTAATGCAACATGTACACTCATTTAGGGTAGGAAACAGACCTGACAGACCACTTGCCCCATGAGGTAGAACTGATCTAGTGATCATGATATCTCCCTTGACCATGCAATCTCAATGTACACCACAGATAACAGACGGATAAAGTGCTCACTTGCCTCCTTGCAAGTCAGATCCAACAATGCCAAGGAAATAGCCCAGGAGAGTGAAAAAGAGGAATGAAATCCCACGAGTAATTGAGAAGACTTTGTTGGCCAACTGGTAGAACGTCACACTAAACCAGTAAATTATCAAAAGCAAACCACCGGACGCACCAGATTCCATCAGTCAGCTGGGAATGAAAACAAATGAATTAAGGAACACAAAAGTAAATAAATACATTTTGGAGGGCATTCAGGAGAGCTCCAAGCGATCGAACTATAACTGCCAAACTCAGAAAAGCTAAGAATGCCTTACAAAAACAGAAGTGGGAACTGGCAAGAAATCGAAATGTCACCTTCTGGGCAAAGTTGCTATGTGACGTCAACAAGAAGACTAGAGTGCTTTTTGAAGGACAGTCAACAACATCAATGATACCAGAGCAATACATTGAAACATCCTGGAAACCATATGGGTACAAAATCTATCGGGACACTTCAACACAGGGAATATTCACAGCATCAGGAAAAATAACCCCTACTTTATACAGACAGTCAGGGGAATGTAGAAGTGAAAAATCATTGCTGAGGATTGCCAAAGTAAACTTGTCGAAAAAACGGATCTCCTTATAGTAAACCAGCTCAAAGGGAGAAAATGAGACAGCTTCCGCTAAAAACTATCCGCCAGCCTGGAAGACTCCTGTAACAGGAAACTGACCATCAACTCGGGGGTCATTCAAAGGCAAATATCCAAGGGGTGGGGTGTGAGAAGGGGCCCTGGGAACACATGGGGTTCCCCCTGCAATCTTCAAGGAAGAGCCTGCTTTCTGGGCAGAAAAAATATCTCCACTCTTTAATTACATCTTAGGTAGTATCAGCACACCAGCATCATGGAATGGGTCTATAATCTCACTAATATTTAAAGGGAAAATAAAAGCAAACCTAAAAATTACCAACTGGTAGCTATAATAGACAATGAGGCCAAATATTTCTCCAGACCCCTACTGGAAAAACTTTTGTCTTTTGCGGAAGACAATACCATAATCCCGCTAAACCAAATGCGCTTCACCAAAACATGGGAATAATAACCAACATTGTGGTCCTCTCCCTGCTGTCCAACTACACAGTGATAACCAAGCAAGTCATTCATCTATGCTTCATAAATTATAAAGCTGCATTCAACAGGGTAGATTGCAGGAAATTATGGAATAAACTAGCAATATGGGATATCCCACCCGGTTTGCCAAAGGAAATACATATGCTTAATACCAACACATGGATCCGGGTCAAGTTTGGGGATGGCTCCCATCCGTTGAGAGCGATAGAAACAATGCAAGGTCTGAAGCAGGGGTGTGTTACTGCTCAAACACTTTTTAGTTTGTTCTTTCTGATCTTCCAATGAGAAGATTAACAGCCACGCCCCAAAACTAGGAGGGATCCAACTCTCAAATCTACTGTACGTGTATGACCTATTATTAGTCAGCAGGATGTAGTGGTCTTATAATGGATTCTGGAGGTAACTCTAGCCTCTTCTGAGTCAAATGGATTGACAATAAATATGAGAGACCAAAACCCTCACTATTGCGATAAAAGGGCTGAAAGACCATACTTGGCACCAGGGGAGAGAAAAGCTAGACTCCGTCAATGTCTACAAGTACCTAGGAGTGCTCTTCAACACCAATGGAAGGTTCAACAATCAATTGGAAGATATCAAAAGCAAGAGAAATGTCCTTGTAGTAGGTTTGGTAGCCCTGTACACAAAACTGAAGGGCCCCACCCTAACTCCATTGCTACAAGTCATCCAAGCAAAGATCCGTACCAGCCTCACCTACGGGAGTGAGGTCATGAGAGGTCCTGAAAACATCACCCTGGAAAGAACAATCATGAAAATCTTTAGGAGCATTTTCAAACTACCGACAAATATACGTCCCCTGCTCACATCAGACTGGAATTTGGTCTTGTGAAGCAATCCCTGGCCCGGCAGGCAGCTTATGTGAACTGCTGCTATAATTTCAAAGCAATAATGCCTTAAGTCATCACCTCTGGCTTGAAATACAAGTGAGAGCTTGACCTCCAGCACTACTTGAATTCAGCCATTCCTAGTCTGGGTCTCTCTCCAGCATGGGATCTATCATTGAGCAGAGCCGAATTAAAAAAAGTAACAAAGCAATAACTAATTTTCCCTCCTGGAGGATAAAAGTGCTGTAGCCAGGCACAGCCACAAATGGCTAACTCTAAATACCTACATGAAGCTCAAACCTCAGTGGTATTTAGGAAAGCTTTAAAACAACTTGATGAAAGAAAAGTTCTTAAAACATAGACTGGGTGTCCTGCTTGTACTGAACCATGCTCCTCCATGGAGAAGAACAGAAGGGCAAGTTAATTGTAGGGTATGTGCTCAGGGGACTGAAGATATTTTGAACGTGTTCTGTCTGTGTAAAGAAACTCTGGAAGACGACAGGTAATTCTAAGAAGGCAATTCAACGAATGGGGAATAAGGTCATGCAGAGAGTCGGCACTAGCTTGTTTTAACCTGGAAGATGCTCGGCTGAACTGTGCAATGGTAAAATGTCTCCAGAAGGTAGAGAAAAAGGTGTCGGCTATGGAACCACAACGGCACAGGTTGGAATAAGGGAATTTCAACCGGTTTCACCCTTGAGGTAGGGAAGGTTGGATCTGGGTGACTAGCACGATGCACGAAGCACTTTCAGAATTTGTCTGCTGACACTAATTGAGGAAAAGACTAGTTGCAATATATTTCTACACAGGAAATATCACAAGGTTCTCAACCCACAATTGAGGAAAAATCCAAATGGGCTCTGCCAGGTGGATACGAGGACAAGAACACTTCATTGCTATTTGAATGGTACTTGCCAGATATAATGCACTAAATCACTTTATTTTCATCAAACTAAAAGTTGTCAGCATAGCTATTACTAGAAAAAATATTGAATATTATTTTATTGTTTCAACCTAGGGTAAGCAATGGTGTTATTATGCTCAGAGGGGTATAATGGACTGCACCCTAAGCTTTTCATTTTTTCATCTCACAGGGAAAAGCCATAAATAAGGGAAATTGAATTGAAATCTATTATGGAAACAGGGCAGGCCAAATTGAGAGGCTTTTAAAATGCACACTGCACTTTTTTTTGTATCAGCCTTCTGATATAAACCCAGGTGCAAAAGCACTTTAAGCTGCAAATTGCACGGTCATTCTTTCGGCAGGCATGGTACTTCTTGGAAATCATGAGTCCTGTAGCTGTGAATGTACCAGAAATAGACATTATGAGCTAAAATATTTTATGCTCATTGAATAGTAGGTTGCCAGTGCCGTTGCTTCTGAAAAGACTCTAGATGCCATTTTTGTTTTTTGTTTACCCTAGATGAAGGAGTGGTGCTATTGCGCCTAAACAGGTATAATAGCTGCTTTTTTCTCTGTGTTTTTTATTGTATATTTTAAATAGTATTGTTTTGGAAAATATTTTGATGTTGTAGTAGAGTGCTCTGTGCTTTTGTTTTACACAAGATTTGCCATGGATTTTATTAATGAAGCAAATAAACAAATTCTAAAAAAAAAAAAAGTGCGTTATTGCGGTGAAATGTTACAGGGATCTACTTCAAACACTCCAATCTCAACCTCCAGAGTCTCATTTCCCCACCACTTCAGCTCATAATAAATGTAAAAGAAAACTTCAAAATTTTAAAAAATCTTCTTACTTTCCCTACAAGCTTTGCATCCACCAACTACTTTGAGTATACATTATTAATTTTCTCAACCCATGCTTGCATCTTAGGTGGTACGGCTGATTTCCAAAATGCAGTAATTATTGATATTGCCACTGACATTGCGATGAACCACCAACAGCATGCTGGATCTGGACTGATGCCCAAAGGCTTAGAGAAGCCCAATAAAACTGGGGAGAGGATGTAGCCTAAACGGTTAGGGCGGTGGAATTCTAATCGGGGGAACCGGGTTCGAGTCTCGGCGACGACGCTCAACATCCTGTGATTCTGGGTACATCGCTTAATCTCCCTGTGCCTAACAAAAAAAAACGAATGTGTCCTCATGAAACGCAACTGGTGCTCATGAAAAGCCCTCTGATACCTGATTTCCAGTCAAGTTCGCGCTATATAAAACTTCGAGGAAAAAAAAAAAAACTGCACTAAGTCTAACTAGCATGTTTTCCCTAGAGAGTCCCACATGCACCTCAAAACCCCCTCCCAAAAAGTTTTCACTCTGTTACACTGCCAAATAATATGAATCCAGCTGCCGGGCTCTGAACCCCTAGGCCATTGTTCGGGGATATTTATGTTCCACTTATGTAGCAATACAGGGGTAAACTACACAGTTCATTGAGCATACAATTGCATTTTCCTAAAGTTAGGACCACGTAAAGCTTTAGAACTGAGAACATAAGCTTCCAGCTATTGTTTCTGAGTTCAATTCACCTTAACTGCTTGTACCCATTTACTTTATATGGCTTGAAACCGGTCCTCAAAATTAGACACTCCTTAACTCAGCCTCTTCACTCATTGTCTCTATTTTTTATACAAGCCCATAGATTGATAAAGTACTCAAACTATCTCGTTCATTGATTCAATTTGCAATGGTCGGCCTTTCCTCAAAATTGATGTAATTTGACGATGTACGAACCTATTTTGCACCCAGTGTATCGGTAAACCGGACTAGACTGCTCCCCAAGAAATCAAAGCTTTGTTAACTCACCAGTCCCCGACTTTTCCCAGATTGCACTTCCCTCATTTAGCAGCCACGCCTGACAATTCATCCGGATACAAACTTTTAACAGGAGTTTCAGCATTAATACAGTGGATTCGTAGCCATTGAAATAGTTGTTTCTGTTTAGTTTTAAAACCTAAAAGGATACACGACCTTATCTTTTTGGATTCTTTTCTCAGGGAAGAATAGGGTAAGGACGAAATAAAACTCTGTCGCACATGGGCAAAAGAAAAGTGTTATCAAAAGTCTTAGGGGCATATTATCAAGGCGGCGTTAATGAATTATCGCCGCTTTAGCGTCCGTTTTCAGACGAAAAGCGGCGATAATTCTATTGCCTAATTAACAAGGACACGCTAGCGCATGATTCCTGCATTAGCGTCCGTTTTCTGCACGCCTCCCATCGCATCGCTAATGAGATGCAAAGGGGGCGTGCCTGTGAAAACAACATGGGGAAATATCGCTAACCCAGGTATCGCCATATCAACAACGTGGGTTAGCGATATTTTCAATCGCGTTAAGTATGCCTTAACGCAGGAATTTAACGTCTGCTAAATTCCTGACTAAGGCATACCTAACATGGGGGTGGATTGTGTGGCTAAGACCACAGGCCCTATCACCAAGGATATCGTCTTTTCCATGGGACATCGCTGGAAAACCAGCGATGTTCCATGGAAAACATCGCTATCACTGGAAAATTATCGCCTTTGCGCTAAGCGTTGTTAATACAGCGCTAGCATGGCGATAATTTCCAGCGGTAGCCGGCGATAGGATTCCTCGCGCTAACAGCGGCCAGCGATAATTATCGCTGCCGCTTGATAATATGCCCCTTACTTTTAGCCAAATCGACGTACCTAGCGCCATTTATTAAATGGACCGCAAAATACACACTCCAATCTGGGAGTGATAATCCCCCTTCCTTGCTGAGTGGGCAGCATCAACTGCTTCATGCTGATTCTTGGGTTGCTCTTTTTCAAGATAAAAGCGCTGATCAGTGCATTCAGCCGCTGAAAAAATATATTGTGCAATACACAGGGAATTGAAGTAAAAAAGGTTTTTAGCAGAGGCAAAATATGCATTTTAACTAATTTCACTCTCCCAATTATGGCGATCAGCACCCTCCCCCAGCAATCCAGTATTTTCTGAATCTTAGCAAGAAAGGAAAGGTAGTTTAAATCATATATATATTTCAATCTCTCGGAGACTCTTATACCCAAGTACCTAACTGGCTTTTTCTGATAAATATTCTTCAAGTCTTAAGGTAGAACTGCAGCATCCATATTAAAAAGAAGAATCTCGGTTTTGGAGATATTGACCCAGTAGCCAGAAAACCTGGAGAATTTAGAAAAAAATATCAATCAATTCTTGAAACACCCTCGTCTGACATGCCACATATAACAGTAAGTCTTCCCCATATAGTTTAAGTTTTGATATTTCAGGGATTGTCGTTTTCACCCTCCTACTCTGGCATAGAAAACAGGTCAGGGGCTCAATAAACAGGGCAAAAATAATTGGTGACAAAGGGCACCCCTGGAAATCTGAAAAACACACCATTTAGAGATATTGCAGCAGATGACTCCTTGTATATTGCCGCTATTGACCTTGTGAACTGTGTTGGAAATCCCATTACCTCCATTAATTGAAACAAATAATCACAGTTCACATGGTCAAAAGGTTTCTCAGAATCTATGAACAGGACAGCTGCAGGAGTCTTGCTAAGATTAAAGTAATCAATTTCTTCGGTCAGATAATGTGTATTATAGTACAGTTGACACCCAAGAATAAAACCAGTCTGATCTTCCCAGATTAAAAAGGGTATAACCTCTGGCACCCTAGCAGCCAATATTTTCATTAAGATTTTATAATCTGCATTCAGCAGGTCTTTGTCCCCCAGATGCCCATTAACCGCATTCTGGGAAATGAGTTGCCACCGGTGTTAAAGGAGCTCGAAGGATGGTCTGCCTAGGATGCCCTGAAAGCTCCGGTTTCTGGGGGCACTACTCCCACAGGGAGGGTACAAAGGTCCAGATTGAGGGGGAGGAGGAAAGGTCCACCCCTGACTCCTGTTCAGCCCCAGGGGACTGAAACTATGATGGAGAACCAGTCTCAAGCTATCACGTCTGGACTGGTAGGGAAGTGAGTGGAAATAAGGTGCCTAACAACTGGGGCTGTTGCCAACACTCAGAGGTCAGAGACCCCTGATTGACCTGGGGCCGGGCTCTGCACACTAACAGCTGTGCGGCCTTTGTTGGATGCTGCCCTAATGGGCAGAGCTTTCCTTGGGTTGGGGACAGGAGTCTGATTCAAAGGGTGGAATGGGCTACATCACTTTGTTGGCCATGGTGGCAGTGTCTGCCTACTGGGATGCATCTGTGAGCAAATTAAGGTTAGATGCTGCACAGATTGGGTACTCAGGTGAAGAGAAGGGTTCCCTATGGGTCAGTGCAGTGGCCCAAGAGAGTGTAGACAGAGGGATACAACTGAGTTCAGAAGGAAGTAGAACTGACAACTGGCTCTGCAGTAGAGGACCATTACCCACATTTTATTGCCTGAGCAGGTAAGCCGATCTTAGGATGGAATAGTCTACCCTGGCTTTAGGCAGGAGGGTGGCCGTGTTGGACTTCGCCCTCCCTGCAAGTTCACTCCCAAACCTTTTGCCTTCATCGTTATATTTTTTCTGAATTAGTTTTTTTGGCCTTAGTAGTCTGCACTGTACCACTGAAAACCAGTGCTAAAATGCTTGTCCCTAAAACATGATAAAATTAGCCAAATATGATTGGCATATTTAATTTACTTAAAAGTCCCTAGTCAAGTGGTATACCATATAACCAGGGCTGGTAAATTAAATGCTACTAGTGGGCCTGCGGCCTGAGTAATTAGCACTGACTGAGATTAATTCAAGCTTCCCATCTATCACTTTTTGTATACTGTTGTATCAATCAATATGTTATATATATATTTATAACGCGCACAGATACTCGGCAGAGTGTCCCGGCGCGTACTTGACAAAAAGAAACATAGGTCAGAGCATCAGCTAGAAGAGAAGGGTTTTTAACTTTTTCTTAAAGATCACCGGATCCTGGATGCCACGCAGCTCCAGGGGCAGTGCATTCCATGCCAAAGCAGCTTTCCGCACAAAGGAGCTCCCACCAAGCCTTTGGCGGTTGAACCTAGGGGTCTGCACCAGAAGTTGAGGAGGAACGCAACTGTCTTACTGGGTTGTAAATACGGATTTGTAGAGCGCACTAATCACCAAGAGAGTATCCAGGCACTGGGTCCAGGCTGCTCGGGGTCTCAGTCGAAGAGCCAGGTCTTGAGTCCCTTTCTGAATTCCAGAAGGGAGGGAGATGTCCTCAGGTGGATGAGTTTCGTGGTGAGTTAGGAGAAGGAACCATCACCACTGTTGCTGCTTTGAATGCGGGGGTTGTGGGTGAGGGAGAGAGAGAGGCATAGTGCAGGTGTCTGGAGGGTCAGTGGAAGTTCAGGCGGTGGTTGGTGTATGCTGGTCCTTGGTTGTGCAGGGCTTTGTAGGCGTGCGTCAGCATCTTGAATTGGCATCTCTTGTGTACGGGGAGCCAGTTTAGCTCCTTCAAGTTGGGGGTGTGTGGGTTCATCTGGGGAGGTCGAGAATGAGTTTGGCTGCTGAATTCTGGATGGTCTGAAGTCTCCTCAAGAGTTTTAATCTGATTACAGCATAGGGAGCGTTGCCATAGTCCAGGCGGCTGGTGGCGAGGACTTGGGTAATGGTATGTCTGGTGGATAATGGGAGCCATTTGAAGATCTTGCGGAGCATAAAGAGGGTGGGGTAGCAGGTAGACTGTGTTAATCTGTTTCTTCATTGTGAGTTTACTGTCCAGGATGATTCTGAGGTTCGAGGCCTGGTCTGTGGGGGCTGGAGGGGGTCTCAGGTTGACCGGCCACCAGGAGTCGCCCAAAGCGAGATGATGCTTCAAAGCGTAGCACTTCCATCTTGTCTGTGTTGAGTTTGAGGCACCCATCTTGCATTCAGTTGGTGAAGCTGGTCATGTAGAGGTGGAAGTTTGTCTGCATGGTGGAGGGGTCCTCAGAGAGGGATAGGACAAGGTGGGTGTCATCCACATAGGAGATGATGTTCAGTTTGTAGTTTCTGACAATGTTGGCCAGGGGTGTCATGTAGGTGTTGAAAAGGATGGGGCTAAGAGATGAGCCTTAAGGGATGTCGCAGATGGTTTTCTTTGGCTCCTAGGTGAAAGAAGGGAGGTGGACCCTCTGAGTCCTTCTGGAGATGAAGGATGTGATCCATTTGAGGGCGTGGTCTTGGATGGCAATCTGATGGAGCCTTTCGATCACTGTGTGGTGCGAGACAGTGTTGAAAGCCACTGAGAGGTCAAGGAGGATTAGGCTGGCTGAGTCTTCTTTGTCCAGGAGGGTTCTGATGTCACCTGTGGCAGCGATCAGGGCAGAATGTCACCCTTTGTGGGACGGGTATGCCCAGACATGGGTCCCGTGCATACTGTGTCACTGGAACAAAGGTATACCTAGCTAATGAGCCCATAACAAGGGTGAAACTGATCCTGGGTTGTTTGTGCTCTGGTTCAGGGAGGCCCTATCCTGGCAGTTTGGACTGGACTGTTCCCATTGGAGCAAGATTAAGACTGATCTGCAAATACCTGGGTCCAAACTGAGGTGGCATAATGTGCAAAAAACCAATGGATTGGGATGAGGCCCGAGTAAATACCAGTGGCTGAGATGAATTCTAGCATTCCTTCCATCACTTTTTCTATACTGATGCATTTCACCCTAAGTTGAACTGGTATGCCCAGACATGGATCCTGTGTACACTGTGTCACTGGAACTAAGCTATACCTGGCAGATGAACCCATAACAAGGGCGAAACTGGCCCTGGGTTGCTTGTGTTCCAGTTCAGGGAAGAGATGGCTTGGCAGTTCGGGCTTGACTGTTCCCACTGGATTAGGGTCATGAATAATTTGTATATAGGTGGGTCCAGACTGAGGTGCCATGGTGTGCGAAATAAGGATGGATTGGGATGCAACCCTGTTAGAAATGGGATTCCTAGTTGGCTGAGGTATGCACCCAGGCCAGGCATGAACCACCACTCTAGTCATAGTAAGTTAGATACACACTAAAAGATTACCTGTGGTAATCCTCTGGTAGCTTGGCACACAGCAGTCAGACTTATCTAAAGAGGCGATGTGTAAAAGTATTTGTGCAACACACACACACACACACACACAGAGTAACACAAACAATACACCACAAAAAGACTCCAAACAGGTTTAGAAAAATAGAGAATATTTATCTGAGCAAAATAAGACCGAAACAACAAAAATCCAATCAGTAGAAGTAGAGATATGATTTTTTAAATATTAAACGCAAAAATAGCACTTAGATGTCACTAGCAGTCAAAATGTTACTTGAGGGCGTGAGAGACGGGTGTAAATCCAAAGATCAGGCCGACCACGATGGAGGGGCAGGCGTGCTACAGGACCCACGCAGGGCCCGCTTATAAAGTACCTTGGATGGAACAAAGCGTCGATACTGAGGGCTTGATGCATCGATCTTTCCCACGCAGTCACGTCGCTGTGTCATCATCAAACTTAACTGAAGTGAAGCCACACAGAGGGTCATCATCAGGCCGCTCAAGCTGTAGAACCGTTGTCATCAAACAGCCTCTGCGTCGGCATCGAAGGGCGATGCATCGGTTCCAAACGGCGCAATAGTGAAGATGCAGCGGTTTTGAGGAAAGCAGCTGCAGAACCCATTTCTGAGGCTCAGAACTTGGAGAGGGCACCTCAGGCAAGTGTGTAGGACTCACAGATGGCACAGTCCAGCAGCACCAGCAGAAATGTAGGAAGTCTTTTGCATCCCTGAGACTTGAGAAAACAGGAGGCAACCCAGCAAGACCTTGGAGATTGCTTGGAGGGAAGGCAGAGTCCAGCTCTCCTTTAGCAGAGTCAGGGAGCAGCAGGCAGCAGTGCAACAAGCAAAAAGCAGTCCTTCCAGAAAGGCAGTCCAGTTGAGTCCTTTAAGCAGCACAACAGTCCTTCTAACAGAGGTTCAGTTCAAGATCCAGAAGTGTCTGATTTTAGAGGGTCAGAGACCCAGTACTTATGCCCAAAAGTGCCTTTGATGTAGGGGGTAACTTCAAAGCAGCTCTCTTAAGTACACACGGATCCCTTTCAATGCAGTGCTCTCTGCCAGGCTACCAGTGTGGAGTAAATCAGTGCTCTGTGTGTGGACACAACACTACCTATTGAAGTGTAGGTTTCAGCCCCTCCCCTTCCTCTCTGCCCAAGAAGACCCATCAGAATGCAGATGAGTGCTCAGAATGCAGACAAGCCTCGCCTCCCTGTGTTTGTGGCTGTCTAGAGGGAATACACAAAGTGTAGCTGTCACCCAACCCAGACATGTATTGGAAACAGGCTGTCAGGCACAAAGAGCAGTAAGTATAGAGAAATGTCCACTTTCTAAAAGTGGCGTTTCTAAATCAGTAATATTAAATCCAACTTCACCAGTAAAGAGAATTTATCATTACCATTCCAAACATATGAAACATGAAAAATGTACTCCTCTCTGATCAGGAATTACAGCTTAAAAGTGTAATAAGGAATTCTCAATGCTGACCTATAAGATGGGTTGGCCAAACAATAGTGAAAAACGAAATAGGCTATTTGTCACTACCAGGACATGGTAAACATACAAGTACATGTCCTACCTTTTACTTACATGGCACCTTGCCCTTAGGGTTACATAGGGGCTACCTTATGGGTGACATATGTAATAAAAGGGGAGTTTAAGGCATGGCAAGTAGTTTTAAATGCCAAGTCGAAGTGGCAGTAAACTTCACATACAGGCACTGCAGTGGCAGGACTGAGACAGGTTTGAAAGGCTACTTCTTTCAAATGCCCATTAGTAGCATTTGAAGTGCAGGTCCTGGGTATATGGGATACCACTTTACAAGGGACTAACACAACAAATATGCTAATCAGGTATCATCATGTTAAGGGGAGAAGCACATGCATTTTAGCACTGGTTAGCAGTGGTAAAGTGCCCAGAGTCCTAAGGCCAACAAAATGAATCAGCAAAATGTGGAGGCAAAAGGCAAAAAGTTCAGGGGAAGACCACCCTAAGGAGGCTAGCTCTAACAGACCCCGACAAATTACTAGTGGACGAGATTAGTTCAATCATTCCATCCATCACTTTCAGTATACTGAAATATTTTTAAAGCTCAGTCCATGCACATGCTTTCCATTACAGACCCTCTGACCTTTGGACTGGCTCTCCCTGTTAATTTGTTGTCTAACCCACTTCTACTAAGCAGAAGGTGGGTGAGGTGAAGTAAAAACTCCAGCACCAAGGATGCTGGTTTGGGAGAATAGAAAGAAAAAACTCAGTAATAATAACTCCTGGGGAGCTAATACCAACATAAACACAGTTGTGCAGCAACATGTCTCTGCAAAAAAAGATCTCACTTCATCTTACATAACACAGAGTCATTCATTGTATCCATTTCAGAAGGATGAGTGGCTGAGCAGTCCATCCAATATTCAGACTTGACGTGAAGATTGAACACTTGTCTAAAGTCTGCAACCATGTTTTTTAGCTTGGTCGGAGTCCCTCATCTACTTTTGTCCAGTGCATGGTCTCTGTATTGATACACAATCCTGGACAGAGCACTGAGACACTGCATGCAAGGCCTGACAAAAGCAGCATGCATGTGCCTGGGCTGTATATCCTGCCTTGTAATCAGTCAATGACAATCATACTATATCAGTGACTGAAAACACAAGTGTCAGCTCCAATCTGATTGGCTGATTGCAACTTGGGCTCCTCAGTCTGAGCCTGCAATGTAATCCGCCAATCACAACAGATCAGAGTGAGGGGTGGGGGAGTCCTGCTATCAATGGTACATTACTGAAGTGATAGGTATGATGAAAAATCCAAGTATCACTCAAAGAGCAAGTATAGCTAATGAGCCACATCCATGCAGCAATAGAGTGGTAAGGGTGTGGTATGTAGCTGGTGGTGCATTTTGGATCACAGTGCCACAAATATATTACAGTAGCTTGATGTGGTAGAGCACTGTCATTTACAGACAGCACATTATTGATTGAAATGGGCACAACATTTCCCACTGACATGCAGTTTTACTGATAAAACTACATAGCATGCAAACAATATATGTGGGGATTTTGTTTCAGCAAATATTTATCATTTGCACATTACCAAGTAGTGTTATGGTTTGATGTAATCCTATTAAAATGTTTGTTTCCATCACACTTAAATCTTAGAAAAATATGCTTTCCTGACTGCTGATATATTTTGTTTTTTTATAGTTCATTCACAAGCTTTTTAAATGTGTGTTAGAAAAAGAAACTGGCGTCCTACAGCTTTCCTTCCTCACTCCCTGAACCTCACCACAATTGTCAGACAGTTTACTTTACAAACTCTCTCACTTTGCATTAACTTTGCACTCAAATAAAGAAAAGTAAACAACAAGGCATAACCTGACAATTGACCTCTGTCTTTGAATGAGCAGCAAATGTGACAAGATAGAAACAACATATAAAGACATCTTTAGTGCTCGATCACTTTCTAAATGAACAGGACACCTGTTTTTTCCCATCCCGAGCTCTTGCTAGAAGGGACCAGAGGCCCTAAAAATAGCACACTCTGATAAAAATGAACTCACCTTAGCAAGGGGGCAAGTAGATTTTTCTGAGGCCTGACTAAGAGGCAAGTCAGTAGTCATGTAAACCCTAAACATGGCCCAGCTGGAGCAACATTTTGGTCTATTAAATAAAACATAAGAGATGCTTCTAGAGTGCATATCCTGAAGACAAGTCTATAAAAATGCACTCATATTTGATCAAGAAAAAGGAGGCTCTGTGAAATAAAATATTTACCTAGACTTCCATAATTAGGACAAGCACAGAAGCCAGTATTGATTCCAGATTATCTGGTTTCATATTTTGCACTTCAGTTGCCAGATGGGTATCATAGTCTCTCTTGTTCATATCAAAGGTCACTGTTTTGTCTTTCATTTTTGGCTTATTTGAGGGGTGTCACACCCCAGTACTCGCCCACCTCCAAAACTACACCCCTTTATGTCTATTATGAAACAGTGAAATAATTACCTCTGAAATATTTTCACCCCCAAGATAAAAAAGAGAAATATCGTTCCATGATGCAGCCAGCGAGCGTTATCAGTGGTACAATGTAATGTCTGCAAATAATGTAGGCACAAGATATTTTTGATAGGTTCCCCTGTTCAAAGAGAAGGTTGTGCAGCAAGATTCTCGCTTGTTTAAAACAAGCATATTTCCACATCATATTCAGGGAAACAGCTTCACCCTCAGACTTAGGCCAATCTTCTTCTAAAACTATGCACAAAGAAGTGTTGCACAGACTTTCCTATGGCTTTGGAGAGAATATGGCAGATCCATTCATGAGAATTCAAGAACGTGTAAAACTGAGACATAGGTGCCAACTTTAGAGGTGTGATTGTGATCATGAAAGTAATATATATTTTGTCCCTGATCATAGAGACATTATAGGGATGGACAAAGGTGGGAATTGCCGGGGCCCCCACCTTGAAAGGGGGCCCGGCAAAGTGAACTTTCTCTGTAGCTCACTTCGGTGTATTTTTGAATCTTAATCTTTAATATATAATTCAATATTTTAGGCAACATAGGGCTTGAATTAGCAACAAAAGGTTAAAAAAATTCTAAGTTGTTCCAAATAGGGGCCTTCAAGAAATTTCCTGCTCGGACCAGCAAAAACCTTAAGATGACACTGCCTGATCATGAGTGGGCCAATGGGGTGAGATACTTGCTGCTACAAATGAATACCCCGGTGTGCATTAGTTACAGGGTGCATTAAATACCTCATATTCCCTGTTATTGCCTCGAACATAGGCCCAGATTTACTTTGCGTATGATAAGGGAGCGCTGTCTGAAAAACTGCAGTGCTCTCTTGCACAGAGAACTCAAACAACCAATCACCAGGTTTAGTAAGAGTCGCCTGCCAGTGATGCCATCAGTGACATTCATGCTAAATCTGGCTGCACTGTGCCACATTGAGAGCCATATTTAGCAAGGTTTGCTTTGCTTTTGCACCACGCAATAGGGTGCAAAAGCGGCGCAACCCTTGAGATGCGATTTATCAAGCCACGCGTGGCCCTGAGTGGCTTGAGAAATACAGAGTAACACAATGAAGTCCAAATCACTGTGCTACTCTGCCCCAAGGGGGTGTTCCATGGGTGGTGCATGGGTGTTCCAATGCAAAATCCATGAATTTTGATGCATTCCCATGTACCATAAGTGGTAGACCTGGGAATGCCTCAAAACTGCTGCGCCTCCCCAGGTGAGGCGTAACGAGGAGAAATATGTTTCTCCTTGTTTTTCCTTTTTCTATATGTGCTGCATTCTGCAGCACACATAGAAAGACGAAAATGCCTTAGACAATTGTTTTTGTGCAGGAAGGTGCCCCGTCCTGTACAAAAACACTCCTGCTTATAATGTAGGCACTCTTGCATCATGGTGCATTGGCGCTAGGCAGCACATTTTGCACCACTGCTGGAAAAAGGCAGCAATGCGAGGTAAAATGTACGGGGCATGCCTGCCCTTTTCCTATTATGCTGCGTGGCAAGGTGACTTGCGGCGCTGCGTGATATATTGATAAATATGCCCCAGAGCCTCACTCTGTGCCCCGAAGACGATTCTGAGCTGTCAAGCCTGAGGTGTGTCATTGTCTTGAAGGAAACACTGCTTTAACTGGAGGAGGACAAAATAAGTGCCATAAAATTCAAAGTCCAGTTTTGTTAATTTGCGGATCAGTCTGAAAACGAAACCATGGTCCAATGCGAAGCCTGCCGCCTTCAAGCATAAGTGACAGGCGCCAGCATAAAAAACTGTTATGCTCCCAAAACATTTGTTAAGGTTATCTTTCATTTTAGTGAATTCTTTATTTGACAAACGTGATATCCTTTTATCATTGGTCAGAGAGAATTGATCACAAAATATTGGTTACGACGCTGTTTCTTGAAGAAATCCCATTAGTGATCATAAGCTACCAATCCCGAGCTGATGTGTACAAAAGCAGTAAGATGGCCTTAGCGCCATCGAGGGTACAAAGCCACCCTCGGCTGCTGCTGACACCAACCTCCCCAGGATCCGTATGTTGAAGTGTCCTTCAGCGTCAATGTCAGAACAACGTTCCCCGCAGTCTGCATCTCACATTGAAAAGCTATTGATTAAGCTTTTCTGTGACTTCATTTTTCATGAGAGGACCGCGGTTAGGAGGCAGTCAGGTTAAAGGATGGCTTCTCTACTGCAGGGAGGAAGGGCAGGCATTGATTGACACACCATACATTTGACCAAAATCATCTTATTTTAAGTGCATCGTTGTCACTTCAAAAGCTGTTTATTATACCAACAAGTAAAAACGTAAAAGAAAGGTCTAAAATACACACTGCAATGCCACACTAATTAAAGAATATTCCAGTGCATAATTTGAGCCGATGGTTGCTAGTAGGGGCCTCGGCACTCATTTTCAGGGGCCGGCAGTAATTTTTCCACATCAGACATTTTTATAGAGAAAAACATACAAAACGGAAAGACAGAGGAAGAGAAAGTCGTAAAAACGCCACAAAGAGAGAAAGCAGGAACCTGCAAGAGTGAGGTAAAGTGGCAGGGAGTGTGTGGTAGTGAATTAAAGAGGCAGGAGGTGAGTTCAAGAATAGGCAGCCTTGGAATTAGGCGCGCTGCTATTGAAAGGCTGCTATTGAAAGGCTGCGGGCTTCTAAAGAGAGCCTTGAGTATCAGTACTTATTGTTTTATAAATTAAGCACTATTATGCTGTACATCTTGAACTGTGTACAGTCGCACAGCATTTGCTGCAAAATTAAATAAGTCAAACACGCATGGGGTCACCCTTGCAACATGCTCAAATCCAAGTTTTATTCCTTCTTCTCTGTTCCAGAATAGATCATTTTGGTCGATCATTGATCAATCAAACATTCATTACAAACACTATATTATGCAATAACCTTCATTAGTTCGATTAGTGATATTGTATTTCATGATAATGCTTGAGCCAGTTAGACCGCCTTAAACCGTAATAGGTGTTGCTGTTTATAAGAAAGAAAGAAAAAAACAAACAAGGAACATTTGAGAATAAAAAACAAATGTAAATGAAAGACTAGAAAGAAAAAAGAAATGTAGAAGAAATGATAGGAAGAATAAGTGAGAAAAGAAATACAAGAAAGGTAAAAAAAGGAAACAATATGAAGAAAGACTAAGAGAATCATAAAAGGAAGAAAGAAGAAGCAGGGCCAAGAATGTAAAAGAAAATGAGGTAGGAAACACAGAAGAAATGGGGGTAGACATAAATGCAGTCACTGAAGTGAAACGATTGGATTGAGACAACACTGAAGGAGTGGAGATATGGAGTGAGGGAGGAGCAACACAGATGTGAACGAGGCCAATGAGAAAAAAAGATGGAAAGTGAATGTCAAAAGACTAAGAATGAAGAGCAATGAGAATAGTGCAAAGAATGATTAAGAAAAGTTGGGACCGAACAGTAGTTTGTGGAAGCAATTTAATGAAAGTGAAATAGTGAGAACTTTTGAAGTGAGAGAGAGGCTGCAGATGTCAGTGAAAGAAACAGAGGAGATTGAATGTGAGAGAGGATACTAGATGGGCGATTGAGGTGACATTGACAGTGGTAGACACTGAGGGCTAGATATAATATGGAGTTGCGATGTCCTTGTGCCCGGCAAGTTGATGCATGGCAGAGCAATTCCTTAATTCAGATTATCAAAGCCATGCAAGGGGCGATTTGTGCTGCCTTGCAAGTCTTTAAAGAAATGTAAGACAATGCAGCTGCTTTCGCTGCATTATGTTACATTTCGAGCTGGGAGGCGTTCCATGGCTGGTACTTAGGCAGTCTTGTGCATCCACCCACGGGTTGACATAATTCCAGATTTACAAACATTTGTAAATCTGGAATGGGGTCAAATCTATAGCCTCCCAGAGAATGGCATACAGAGAGAACAATCTTTTGCATTGCTGAGCTGGTATTGGGTTACTGTTGGGGCAGGAATGTTTCAGCATGGTGTACAGCTATGACCCTGCTTTGAGTGCCCAACTGCGAGTCTCTGTGTTAAAATTAAGGAAATTGCCACAAGGGTTGATGTTAGATTTGGGGGTCTCTAGTTGGCAGAGGTATGTACCCTTGTCCAAATAGGGACCCTTGCGTCTAGTCAGGGAAAGTAGGTACACTCCCGAAATAACCCCTGCTCACCCTCTTGGTAGCTTGGCACGAGCAGACAGGCTTAGTTCAGAGGCAGTGTGTAAAGCATTTGTGAACACATACAGTAATCAAGTGACAACACTACAAATGGACACCACACAGGTTATATATTTATAAAAAGAGGTATACTTTATATAGATTTATCACAAGACCATAAACGACAAAAATAATCCACAATACTGTTAAGAATACTTAGTTCTGATCAAAAAGGCTTAATTCAAGGTTCTGTGCGAGTCGGTAGCCTCCTCCGGCTACGGCGATGTCGAGAACAAACAGAGTCTAACAAATCCAGCTGACCGCGTCGAGACGGGCCAACACAGCGTAGACAGACTCGGTCACAGTACCTTTTACTTGAAGCGGCAGGCACGGGCGTGCGAGCCGGATGGCTGTTCGTCGCGGTCGCGATGCAAAATGGAAGCGTTGCAGGACGCGTTGTCCCTCGATGCGGTGCAGGCAGCGGCTCGTTGACGTCGTCGAGACGGAGTCGGTGAGACCAGGGCCGTGCGTTGCAGGGCGAGACGGTGCTTCGATGCGGTGCTGGCAGGTTGCGGTGCGGCGACGGAGCCGGATTCAGGAGCTGGCGTCGATCAGTCCGGACGGCGGTGCGAGTCGGGCGGTGCGTCGCAAAGCGTGCGAGCGGTGCCCAACTCCGGTGCGGTCACAGGACTCGAACTCAGCAGCAGTGACCGTGTCGGTCGGACCAGTTCGATTCGGCGTAGCGAAGCGTTGCAGGACGCGTTGTCCCTCGATGCGGTGCAGGCAGCGGCTCGTTGACGGAGTCGGTGAGACCAGGGCCGTGCGTTGCAGGGCGAGACGGTGCTTCGATGCGGTGCTTGCAGGACACCGAGTCGGTCGTGAGAGTCGGTCACAGCTCCCTACCTCTGTAGCCACTGAAACAGAGTTTCCAGCAGCAATTCACAAAGGGGTGAAGTCCAATGGTCCTGGGACTTCGGTCAGGGGGCAAGCTCTCTTCCAAGCCCTTGGAGATCCTTCACAAGTTGATGAAAGTCACAGCAAAGCAAAAGTTCCTTTCTCCTCTCTTTGGCAGTCAGGCAAACCACTGCAGGCCAATCCCCCAAGCAGCACTTCAGGCTTAGGGATAGTTTCTCCTCAGTTTCTTCTTGGTTCCGCTCCTCAGTAAAGGTTTCTTCTTGTTCCCAAAAGTGATCTAATTTTCCTGGGGTCTGGGTGCCCCTCTTATACCCTGATTCTCTTTGTTCTCTGGAGGCAGAGAGGCCTCTGCCTAGTCCAAAACCAGTTCTGGTCAGTCCTGGAGCACTTTGTTTTTCTGACTCCTTCTTTCCTTTCAGAATGTGGGGCAGAGTGCTCAGCCGCCCGGCAGGAGGTGGAGCCAGCATTGTGGAAGGCAGGCACAGCCCTATTCAGACCCAGGTGCAACTCCTCCCTCCACTCTGGATGCAGATCTTTCTATTCAGCCCTGCGCTGACTCACCCTGTCTCCGGTAGCCACCCCCAGCCCCTGTCACTCAATCTCCAGACAAGGAATACACAACCTAGCAGAGGCAGGCTTGGATAGTTAGGCAAGAAAATACCCACTTTCTAAAAGTGGTATTTTCGAACACAGAATGTTAAAACCAACTTCACTAAAAGATGTATTTTATCATCCTGAGTTCAGGCATACTAAATTCGTTTTTCTACCATGTTCCCTGGGTCAGTTCTGACTATAAGGTGTAATAGTCAGTCTGCCCATTCTGGCCTATGGGGAGCAGGTAGCCTTGCAATAGTGAAAAACGAAAATGGCTGTAATTCACTATTAGGACATGCCACACACACCAGGGCATGTCCTACCTTATACTTACAATGCACCCTGCCCTAGGGCCTACTTTAGGGGTGACCAACATGCAGTAAAGGGAAGGTTTTAGGGACTGGTAAGTGGGTGTACTCACCAAGTCGACATGGCAGCCCTAGGCTGCACACAGGCTCTGCGATGGCAGGCCTGAGACACATTTTACCAGCCGCTTCTGTGGGTGGCACAACCAGTGCTGCAAGCCCACCAGCGGCATTGGATTTACAAGCCCTGGGCACACTGAGTGCACTGTACTAGGGACTGACAAGTAAACCAATCATCCAATCATGGAGTCACTAATACATATATCAATTAACGATAGGGAGCACTTGCACTTTGGCGCTGATTAGCAGCGGCAAAGTGCCCATGAGCATCTAGTCCAGCAAAAACATATCGGCAACAGTGGAGGCATTACGAAAAATGGAAGGGAGACCCACGCCAAGGATGCCAGGTCTAACACGTGTCCCCTCCAGCTGAAATGTGGGGAGAACTATCCTACCCCTAGGGAGTTCTCATCGCTAAGGCGGAAAAATCTGGACAGTCCATCAGCATTGGCGTGTTCTGTACCAGGGCGGTGTTCCACCGTAAAGTCCATCCCCTGTAGGGAAATGGACCACCTCAACAGCTTTGGATTCTCACCCCTCATCTGCATCAACCATCTGAGGGGCCTGTGGTCTGTCTGAACCCGGAAGTGAGTCCCAAACAGGTATGGTCTCAGCTTCTTCAGTGCCCAGACCACAGCAAATGCCTCACGCTCGATAGCACTCCATCTCTGTTCCCGGGGAAGTAACCTCCTACTGATGAAGGCTACAGGTTGGTCTAGGCCCTCCTCATTGATCTGTGATAGAACAGCCCCTACACCATGCTCTGAAGCGTCGGTTTGAACAATGAACTCATTGGAGAAGTTGGGTGCCTGGAGCACAGGCGCCGTGCACATGGCAGTCTTCAAGGTGTCAAAAGCTTTTTGACAGGCGTCAGTCCAAATCACTTTCCTGGGCTGCTTCTTGGAAGTCAGCTCGGTCAAGGGGGCAACAATGCTGCCATACCCCTTGACGAATCTCCGGTAATACCCGGTGAGTCCTAGGAAGGCTCTCACCTCTGTCTGGGTCTTGGGGGCTCCCAAGCCAGAATGGTATCAATTTTCGGTTGGAGGGGCGCCACCTGGCCGCTCCCAACCTGGTGTCCCAAGTACACCACAGAACCCTGCCCAATCTGGCACTTACTCGCCTTGATTGTGAGGCCTGCCCTCCGCAGCGCCATCAACACTTCCCAGAGGTGGCGCAGATGCTCTTCCCAACGGGCACTGAACACTGCGATGTCATCCAGGTAGGCGGCACTGAAATCCTCCAGTCCAACCAACACCTGGTTGACCAACCTCTGAAAGGTGGCAGGGGCATTCTTCATCCCAAAGGGCATCACCCGGAACTGGTAGTGCCCATCTGGTGTGGAGAATGCTGACCTCTCTTTGCCCCATCAGTCAAGGCGATCTGCCAGTATCCAGACGTTAAGTCAAACGTGCTGAGGTACCGCGCAGCCCCTAACCGATCTATGAGCTCATCAGCTCTGGGGATGGGGTGGGCGTCAGTCCTGGTGACGGAATTGAGTCCCCTGTAGTCCACACAGAACCGGAGTTCTGGTGTGGCACCAGGCGCGGCAGCTTTTGGAACCAAGACCACGGGGCTGGCCCAAGGGCTGTTAGAGGACTCAATCACCCCTAGCGCAAACATCTTGGAGACCTCCTCCTTGATGCAGGCTCTGACCCTGTCAGTCACCCTGTAAGCCTTGTGCTTCACAGGAAGACTGTCCCCAGTGTCCACATCATGGACGCACCAATGGGTGACACTGGGAACCAGGGAGAACAGGTCAGGGAACTGTCCCAACAGTTGGCGACAGTCACCCTGCTGCTCAGGTGTCAGGGAGGTAGAGAGGTTTACTCCCTCCACTGATCCATCTTGCTCTCGGGCTGACAGGAGGTCAGGAAGAGGCTCGGTCTCCTCCTCCATTCCATCATCTGTAGCTAAGAGCATGCCCACTTGGGACCTCTCCAAGTGGGGCTTCAGGCGGTTCACATGCAGGACCCGCAAGGGGTTCCTGGGAGACTGCAAGTCCACCAAATAGGTAACTGGACTCTTGCGCTCCACCACCGTAAAAGGGCCGGTCCACCTGTCCTGGAGCGCACAGGGCTCCACAGGGGCCATGACCCACACTTTCTGACCAGGCTGAAGCTCTACCAGAGTGGCATTCTGGTCGTACCACCGCTTCATCTCCTCCTGGCTGGCTTCCAGATTTGCCTCAGCAAGCTCTCTGAAACGCCTAGTCTGGTTCCTGAAGGCCAGCATGTAACTGTATACATCCTGGGGAGGTTTCCTGGGAGATTGCTCCCAGCCTTCCTTGACCAAACTCAGAGGTCCTCGCACCGGGTGTCCATAGAGGAGCTCAAAGGGACTGAACCCTAGAGACTTCTGTGGCACCTCCCGGTATGCAAACAACAGGCATGGTAAGAGGACGTCCCATTTACGCCTCATGGGTTCTTCCAGACCCATAATCATGCCCTTGAGGGTCCGGTTGAATCTCTCAACCAGACCATTTCCTTGAGGGTGGTAAGGAGTGGTGAACTTGTAAGTTACACCGCACTCCTGCCACAGGGACTTCATGTACTTGGACACGAAGTTGGTACCTCGGTCAGACACCACCTCTTGAGGGAATCCCACACGTGAGAAAATTCCCATCAGTGCCCGTCCCACCACGGGGGCCGTCACTGTCCTCAGAGGGATGGCTTCAGGGTACCGGGTGGCATGGTCCACCAAGACCAGGATAAACCTGTTGCCCATGGCTGTCTTGGGGTCCAGTGGCCCCACAATGTCAATACCCACCCGTTCAAAGGGGGTGCTGACCACAGGGAATGGCTGGAGAGGAGCCTTGTGCTTCCTCCCACTCTTTCCACTTGCCTGGCAAGTCTGGCATGTTCTGCAGTGAGTGGCGGCACTCCTGCGCATCTGGGGCCAATAGAAATGGGTAACAAGCCTGTCAAAGGTCTTGTCCTGCCCCAGATGTCCCGCTAACGGTACATCATGAGCCAACCCCAGTAGGAAGGCTCTGAAGCGCTGGGGTACCACCAGCACACGGGCTGACCCAGGCTCAGCAACCTTAGGCTCTGAATACAGGAGACCATTCTCCCAGTAAACCCAATGTGATCCAGACTGAGCACCTGCTGCCTGGTCTGTGGCCTGTTGCCTCAGACCCACGAGAGAAGGGCATGTGTTCTGCTCCTTGCAGAACTCTTCCCTGGAGGGTCCTCCTTCTTGCTGCCAATGGGTCAGCTCAGGTAGGTCCCCCAGTTCAGCTACCTGTTCCCCTGTAGGCTCCAGGGCATCCCCCTCAGGGTCTGCCTCCTCCTGGACCGTGGGAACCTCGGGGGCCGGTTTCCCGCGCCCCTGCCTCCTCTCTCTCCGGCAGGCACCTGGGCCTCCCTCTCAGGCTCCAGGTCCTCTTGAACACCTTTAGCTGCCATTGACCGGGTGGTCACACATGCCCAATCAGGCAAGCCCAACATTTCTAAATGCGCACTCCGCTCCACCTTAGCCCAAGGTGAGCTCTCCAAATCGTTCCCTAACAAACAGTCAACAGGCATGGCTGGCCTCACAGCTACTTGAAGAGTACCCGAGACCCCCCCACTCAAAGGGAACCTGAGCCACCTTGCAGTGACTCTCTGTGTTGTCAGCGGCAACAACCGGATAGAATGCATCAGGGATAACCTGCTCTTTAGACACCAGGTGACACTTGACAGCTGTCACACTGGCTCCTGTGTCTCTCAGAGCCTCCACCCTATGGCCATTGATGGTCACCCACTGCCTGTATTTCTTAGTGTTCTCAGGCAGCGGGGTCCTAGGGACCATCTCAGAGTCTCCTAATGAGACAAGGGAAAACACTGTGGGATCCCCCCACCTTGGGCACCCAACTCCTCCCCCAGGGCTACACTAGCCAACTGCCGGGGGACTGCACTGGTGGGTGCTGGTTTTCCATGCAAAGGGCAACGAGGATCGTTTGCCTTGTGGCCAGGGGCGCCACACTTGTAACATACCAGTGGTCCCTGGTGAACAGGGGGCCTGTCAGGGCCACTGGCTTCTTCTCAGGGGAGGCTGGGAACCTTTCCCTTGGTTCCCTGGGGGTCTACTTTGGGGCCCTTTATGGAACTCCTTCTGTTTACCCTTGTCCCCCCACTCTTCTGCTGGGGACCCTGCCCACCCTTGGCGGAGTCTCCCACGTGACCCTTGTGGACCCGGGTACTCACCCAGCGGTCCGCCTCCTCAGCAAGCTGCCTAGGGTTAGTCAGCTTACTATCAATCAGGTGCTGGCGTAGCTCAGGAAAACAATTACTGGACAAGTGCTCCCAGGCAATCAAATCAAAGAGCGCCTGAAAATCAGTCGCTTTGCTACCCTTTACCCAACCATCCAAGGCTCTGCAAAAGAAGGTCACATATTCAACCCAGGTACTGCTTTCAATCTTACTACAGTTCCTGAACCTTTGCCTATAAAGCTCAGGGGTCAAACCATATCTAGTCATTAAGGCATCCTTCATGTGGCTGTACGAATTATAGACTTCAGAGGGCAAATCCAACAAGGTATCCCGCCCTTCACTGAGGAACCGTCCCCACAACCCCGCTCCCCAATCCTTCTCAGGGACCCGGTGGGAAGACATGGCTACCTCATAGGCTTTGAACCACTGCCCTATGTCGTCATTTTTAAAAAACTCCTTCACCACATCTTTGGGAATATACACCCTAGCTTCAACAGGCACAGGCGGTACACTGCCACCAGAGGGAGTAATCTCTAAGCTCTTGGCCTTCAATTCCAACTCCCTCAAAACTTTCTCATGTTCAAACTGCATTTTCTTTTCCTCTAGGGCTAATTTCCTTGTTTGCATTTCGAATTCTAACTGCTTATTCAGCTTGAGTTTGGTCAACTCCATTTCGTGCATCCTACTCTCTTTCCTGTCCTCCAACTCCTCTGGAGACAGTCCTCTGGCAGAAACACTGCTACCTACTGGGGAAGGTGGTCTTCTAGCCCCTAGACCCAATAGCCCCTCCAGCTGCCCTTCTGCATTCTCAGCCCCCTCCACAGGGGCACTCCTTGATTCGACCCAGGCCCTCAGCGCCTTTTGGAGGTCCTCCTTCCTGGAGATCCCGGTCATGGACACTTTAAACTTTTTGCAGAATTGCTTGAGCTGCTTAAGGGTGTAGCATTCTAGCCTCTCTTCTTCCCAATCACATTCAACAGAGGCTACTGATGCTGGTTTCTCCATAGTGACTGAACTTGGCATTTGCAAAAATAGGAAATCCCAGAAAAAATGCTATTAAAGTATGTGGTTGCGTTTTGGTCTGCACTCACTAAGTAGTGTTCACCAATCACTGTACATGAGTCACAAATGCAAGTCCAGAATTCCCACCGCTGCCACCAATGTTAGATTTGGGGGTCTCTAGTTGGCAGAGGTATGTACCCTTGTCCAAATAGGGACCCTTGCGTCTAGTCAGGGAAAGTAGGTACACTCCCGAAATAACCCCTGCTCACCCTCTTGGTAGCTTGGCACGAGCAGACAGGCTTAGTTCAGAGGCAGTGTGTAAAGCATTTGTGAACACATACAGTAATCAAGTGACAACACTACAAATGGACACCACACAGGTTATATATTTATAAAAAGAGGTATACTTTATATAGATTTATCACAAGACCATAAACGACAAAAATAATCCACAATACTGTTAAGAATACTTAGTTCTGATCAAAAAGGCTTAATTCAAGGTTCTGTGCGAGTCGGTAGCCTCCTCCGGCTACGGCGATGTCGAGAACAAACAGAGTCTAACAAATCCAGCTGACCGCGTCGAGACGGGCCAACACAGCGTAGACAGACTCGGTCACAGTACCTTTTACTTGAAGCGGCAGGCACGGGCGTGCGAGCCGGATGGCTGTTCGTCGCGGTCGCGATGCAAAAATGGAAGCGTTGCAGGACGCGTTGTCCCTCGATGCGGTGCAGGCAGCGGCTCGTTGACGTCGTCGAGACGGAGTCGGTGAGACCAGGGCCGTGCGTTGCAGGGCGAGACGGTGCTTCGATGCGGTGCTGGCAGGTTGCGGTGCGGCGACGGAGCCGGATTCAGGAGCTGGCGTCGATCAGTCCGGACGGCGGTGCGAGTCGGGCGGTGCGTCGCAAAGCGTGCGAGCGGTGCCCAACTCCGGTGCGGTCACAGGACTCGAACTCAGCAGCAGTGACCGTGTCGGTCGGACCAGTTCGATTCGGCGTAGCGAAGCGTTGCAGGACGCGTTGTCCCTCGATGCGGTGCAGGCAGCGGCTCGTTGACGGAGTCGGTGAGACCAGGGCCGTGCGTTGCAGGGCGAGACGGTGCTTCGATGCGGTGCTTGCAGGACACCGAGTCGGTCGTGAGAGTCGGTCACAGCTCCCTACCTCTGTAGCCACTGAAACAGAGTTTCCAGCAGCAATTCACAAAGGGGGTGAAGTCCAATGGTCCTGGGACTTCGGTCAGGGGGCAAGCTCTCTTCCAAGCCCTTGGAGATCCTTCACAAGTTGATGAAAGTCACAGCAAAGCAAAAGTTCCTTTCTCCTCTCTTTGGCAGTCAGGCAAACCACTGCAGGCCAATCCCCCAAGCAGCACTTCAGGCTTAGGGATAGTTTCTCCTCAGTTTCTTCTTGGTTCCGCTCCTCAGTAAAGGTTTCTTCTTGTTCCCAAAAGTGATCTAATTTTCCTGGGGTCTGGGTGCCCCTCTTATACCCTGATTCTCTTTGTTCTCTGGAGGCAGAGAGGCCTCTGCCTAGTCCAAAACCAGTTCTGGTCAGTCCTGGAGCACTTTGTTTTTCTGACTCCTTCTTTCCTTTCAGAATGTGGGGCAGAGTGCTCAGCCGCCCGGCAGGAGGTGGAGCCAGCATTGTGGAAGGCAGGCACAGCCCTATTCAGACCCAGGTGCAACTCCTCCCTCCACTCTGGATGCAGATCTTTCTATTCAGCCCTGCGCTGACTCACCCTGTCTCCGGTAGCCACCCCCAGCCCCTGTCACTCAATCTCCAGACAAGGAATACACAACCTAGCAGAGGCAGGCTTGGATAGTTAGGCAAGAAAATACCCACTTTCTAAAAGTGGTATTTTCGAACACAGAATGTTAAAACCAACTTCACTAAAAGATGTATTTTATCATCCTGAGTTCAGGCATACTAAATTCGTTTTTCTACCATGTTCCCTGGGTCAGTTCTGACTATAAGGTGTAATAGTCAGTCTGCCCATTCTGGCCTATGGGGAGCAGGTAGCCTTGCAATAGTGAAAAACGAAAATGGCTGTAATTCACTATTAGGACATGCCACACACACCAGGGCATGTCCTACCTTATACTTACAATGCACCCTGCCCTAGGGCCTACTTTAGGGGTGACCAACATGCAGTAAAGGGAAGGTTTTAGGGACTGGTAAGTGGGTGTACTCACCAAGTCGACATGGCAGCCCTAGGCTGCACACAGGCTCTGCGATGGCAGGCCTGAGACACATTTTACCAGCCGCTTCTGTGGGTGGCACAACCAGTGCTGCAAGCCCACCAGCGGCATTGGATTTACAAGCCCTGGGCACACTGAGTGCACTGTACTAGGGACTGACAAGTAAACCAATCATCCAATCATGGAGTCACTAATACATATATCAATTAACGATAGGGAGCACTTGCACTTTGGCGCTGATTAGCAGCGGCAAAGTGCCCATGAGCATCTAGTCCAGCAAAAACATATCGGCAACAGTGGAGGCATTACGAAAAAATGGAAGGGAGACCCACGCCAAGGATGCCAGGTCTAACAGTTGAGATGAAGGTTTATTCAGGTTAGGCGTGGATTCAGCACCAACAGTCCGGCACGATGTCCAACTCTGGAATGCGGTGATTCACGAAGCCTCGTGCATCACTGCATTCCATGACACAGTGACATTCCAATTCCCCTGCCCTGATACCACCCTAGATTACAACACTCTGCTATCCTCATTTTTTTATTTTTGGCCTAGCCTCATGCTAATCTAACACATGTGAAAAGTCTTAGACCTGTCCCCAAACCGGTCTTGGTCCTGCCGGGTCGCACCAAGTGTGCTCTCCGTAGTGACAGAGGGGACCACTGTCCCTGCCAACGTTTCAGAATTGCAGCATGGTAGTAGAGCAACAGTTTTTATAATAATGATAATGTGACCACACCATTTTATCTGTGTCACACATATAAAGTTCTGCTTCTACAGGTGATTTAGGACCCCTTTACTGATATCCAAAGCACGTGGGTGTGTTTATGTATATATGTGTGGTCTGCATATTACAGACATTGTGCATGTGTGAGCGGACCAAAGTGATAGAAGCCTGCAGTTTGCAGGTTGGAAGCACCTGCTCTATTCATGTGGACAAGATGGAGGTGAGTCTGCTCTTACAGACAGTGGAAGTTTAATGCTAACATTCTTGAGACTGAAGTGGGAAAAGTGGAGACAAGCTCCCTGTAGATCTCTGCGTGTTATTCACTCTTGGACAGAGTGCTGAGGCATGACACGAAGGCCAGGCAAAAGTAGTTTGTATGCGTCTAGGGCTGTATATCCAGCTTTGTAATCAGGGCTGTATATCCAGCCTTGTAATGAGCCAATGAGAAGCACACTATATCACTGACCGCAAAAGTGTGAGCAACAATCTGATTGGCTGACTGTAACTCGGGCTCTTTAGTCTGAGCCCCCGTTGCAATCACCAATCAGAACCAGTGGTGCTGGAACAATTTCAGAGTGGGGAACTCTGCAATCAATGTTGCATCACTGAAGTCATAGGTATAATGAAAAATTCAAGAATAACCTGAAGAGCAAGTATAGCAAAAATGCCACAACAGTGCAGCAGGAGAGTGGTAAGGGTGTGGTATGTAGCGGGTGGCACATTTTGGAGCACATTGTAACAAATATATTACTAAAGCATGATGTGGTAGCGCACTGCCATTTACATACCGCACATTTTCCATTGATATGGCCACAACATTTACCTATCACATGCAGTTTTACTAATAAAACTACATAGCATAAAAATGATAATGTATGGATATCGTGTTTCAGCAAATATATATCATTGGCACATCACGAAGTAAAGTATTAAGATTTGTTTTGATTCTATTAAAATCTTTGTTTCAATCACACTACAAAATTACAAAAACGTGCTTTCCTGACTGCTAATATATTTTGAAATATTTGTACAGTTCATTTACAAAATATTTCAATTTTGTGTGTTAGAAAAAATGACACCCTACAGCCCTTCTTGTCACACTCCATGAACCCTAGCACAATTGTCAGACAGTTCAGTTGACAAAATCCTCTAACTTTGCAGTCAGAGAAAAAAAAGTAAACACCAATCTCGATGGTAAAATAGGCATCAATTTTTTTAAGGGTCGTAACCTGAATTTGTCTTCTGTCTTTCTACACACAGCAAATGTGACAAGATAAAAACAACATTGAAAGGCATCCTTAGTGCTCATTCACATTTCGTATGAACAAAACATCTGTTCTTTTTCAGCCTGAGCTCATGCCACAACTGACCAGAAGGCGCTCAAAATAGTTTGTCCCTATGAAAATTATCCCCCATAGCGAGTGGGTGGGTAGATTTTTCGAGGCCTGTTGAGCAAGAGATATGTGGAACTTCAGTTAACCCTGACCACTCATTTTAGATTCCCAAGCACAATGCATGACTGAGAATCAATTAAGGAGGATCGAAAATGGGCAAATGAAAGGAGTTTAGGAGTGTTAAAACTATCTTCGCATTTGTTGTCTACCTTAGTCCTGTAAAAATGTTCCCATGAACCTGATTTACTAAGGTTTGTGCTTGAAACTGGTTATTTATCATTGAAAGTATATGTTTTCCATTTGTGCAAATTCCTGCTGTTCTACAACTCCAAAAGAATTTCATGAGTAGTAAGGGGAACCTATGACAATTGAATGTTGCAATTAATAATTCGATTAGTACACATATGAATATGAAATAACTGCAATTCTAACTGTCTGAATTTGTTAATGAAACATAAATGTTCATTTACATTTTTAAACTTGTTTTGTTGACAAAAAAAATTCTAGTGGATCACTTTTACGTACACTCCAAATTATTTGTTGGTTGTTGCATACCTAGTCTCACCCGATATTCTACAGTGTTTGAGTGGAATAAACCTTAATTCATATCCAATTTTGGCACATACTTTCCAAGGTTTGTGAATGCTAGCATATCTACTTTGCCAGGTGTATTTGAACTGAAATAAGCATAGGAAAGATTGACTTGAATATGCTATCATAAGTCAGGGCATTCATTCAACTAACTACCTAAATGCACAATATTTTTCTGAATTAGGGCCTATGTGAGATTTTATCAACTAAAAGATAGCTTTGGTGCAACTAAGACATATTATTAGCATGCAGATAAGGCAAAGGTCTTCATGTTTGGGAAACATATCTTTTAGACCTGACAGCCTTAGGGTGGTCTACCCCCAGCTTTTTGCCTACCTTCTCTACTTTTCTGACCTCGTTTTTGCTGACTTTAGGACTCTGGGCACTTTACTACTGCTAACCAGTGCTAAAGTGCATGTGCTCTCTCCACCAAACAAGGTAATATTAGCTCTTCTCCAATTGGCATGTTTAATTTACTTGTAAGTCCCTAGTAAAGTGCACTACATGTTTCCAGGGCCTGTAAATTAAATTCTACTAGTGGGCCTGCAGCACTTATTGTGCCAACCACTTAAGTAGCCCTCTGACCATGACTCAGGCCTGCCATTGCAAAGCCTGTATGTGCAGATTATGTTGCCATTTCGACCTGGCAAGATTGCCAGGCCTAAACCTTCCCTTAGTTTGCATATAAGTCACCCCTAAGGTAGGCCGTGTACAAGCCATAGTGCACGGCGCAATGCATTTAAAAGGTAGGACATGTACTTTTAAGTTTTACATGTCTTGTTAGTGAAAAACTCTAAAATTCGTTTTTCACTACTGCAAGGACTATCTCTCCCATTGGATGACATTGGACTTACCTTATTACACATTATAAGTGTAATTCCCAATTCCGAAGAGATAGGCTTTTTGAGTTTGGTTTCTCTTGAGTTACAATTTAAAATCCAAATTATAGTGAAGTCCGATTTATATTGCATTCCTGAAAATGCCACTTTTAGAAAGTTGAAAAAACAAGTTGAGTATGCACTCCTTCTCTTACAAAAGACACCATGTTTAAGGAACTTAGTTTAAAGAGTGCGTGCGAACAGTAAGGTGGATCGCCCCAATCCACAAATTGAAACTGCAATGATGAAAAACCGAGCTCTATCCTTGCGCTCTTTTACTGTCGCACTGCGATAAGCGGGAACAACTCCCTCCAAAATATCATATTCATCCTGGTATTCAGCAGTACTCCTTTTAAACCAACTTTTTATTTGCCTTCATATTTTCAATCTTATTCTTTGTAATCTTCACCACAACGGAGACAGAAGGATAACTTCTATATTCTTTATTTGACATTTCTAATACTTGCTGTACGCCATTCCAGACTTTATACAACAGTACGACGAATCAATCCACATATGAAATGAGCTCTACTTATAATGTCCCAATGCATTTCGAGCCTGAGAGGCTCTTCGTCAGGGGAATCTAAAACACATAAAATGAACAATGTGACTGAACCAATTCAATGCAATTTATATCTATTATCAAAAATAAACAAATTATTATTGAACAGTGATACACAAAAGCACACCTCCTACTTAAAACCCCTTACCCTCATTCATGGTGGCAAATACAACATCCTACTGTCCTCCCATCATACCCAAGCCTGCAGTCACTCTAATCTTTGCAGCAATATCAGTAAACGCCTACTTACCCCTTCCTACTCGAGCTCATCTCACCTCATGTTATACTTCTCATACCTCTCCCTACTATCTCTCTCTCTTAACTCACCATTAACACTCTCCTGCCTACTCATCACTCCCAGTCTTTCATCCTATCCCTCTATGTTATGCAAATAACTCCCTTCATCTCCCTCTATCACTCACTGATTCCACATACATCAATCCTTATTCCCTTGTTCACCCTATACCTAGCTATCTGCATATAAACACCTCCAACAATCTCACCTCCTTTTGCTCATCTACGTGAAAACGACTCCTTCGTGCTTCTGAGTTGTTAACCCGTGAATTTGTGCTGGCTTCCTCTTAAATACCGTCCTCCAAACTCATTAACTGCTTCCACGTGACCGCTTCCCCCACCACCTCCTCACGATGTTTTCAAAGGGCTACACCTGAACTCTCCGCCTAAAAACTTCAACACCCATAATGCTCTGCCTTTTCACAAGAAAACCTAAACCCACTGCATTCTCATGAAACTCCAACCCTCCCGAAATTTGACTAAAAAGTAGAAAGAATACCCCTCAATGTCTCTGAAATAATACTATCAGTAACATACTGTGCTATCTTACATAGCCCTTGTAACTACACAACGTAGCTGTGCTCAATAAAAAATAAAAAATAAAAAATAACCCTTTTACAAAACGTGCTGTGAAACGAAAATAAAAATACATGAATCAGCAACTCTTGTTCGTTTTAAATGTCAAGAAATAAAACAGTCCTTTTCATTTCATTTTGCTGTCTCCGCGGTGACGAACTTAATCTTGTGACTTTCTCCAATATTCCATCACGTGTATATGACCACCGGGGTGCAAAAACTCGATGAGGCGATGATGCTTCAAGCAGAAAAAACAAGTTGAGTATGCACTCCTTCTCTTACAAAAGACACCATGTTTAAGGAACTTAGTTTAAAGAGTGCGTGCGAACAGTAAGGTGGATCGCCCCAATCCACAAATTGAAACTGCAATGATGAAAAACCGAGCTCTATCCTTGCGCTCTTTTACTGTCGCACTGCGATAAGCGGGAACAACTCCCTCCAAAATATCATATTCATCCTGGTATTCAGCAGTACTCCTTTTAAACCAACTTTTTATTTGCCTTCAGATTTTCAATCTTATTCTTTGTAATCTTCACCACAACGGAGACAGAAGGATAACTTCTATATTCTTAATTTGACATTTCTAATACTTGCTGTACGCCATTCCAGACTTTATACAACAGTACGACGAATCAATCCACATATGAAATGAGCTCTACTTATAATGTCCCAATGTATTTCGAGCCTGAGAGGCTCTTCGTCAGGGGAATCTAAAACACATAAAATGAACAATGTGACTGAACCAATTCAATGCAATTTATATCTATTATCAAAAATAAACAAATTATTATTGAACAGTGATACACAAAAGCACACCTCCTACTTAAAACCCCGTACCCTCATTCATGGTGGCAAATACAACATCCTACTGTCCTCCCATCATACCCAAGCCTGCAGTCACTCTAATCTTTGCAGCAATATCAGTAAACGCCTACTTACCCCTTCCTACTCGAGCTCATCTCACCTCATGTTATACTTCTCATACCTCTCCCTACTATCTCTCTCTCTTAACTCACCATTAACACTCTCCTGCCTACTCATCACAAATGCATTGGGACATTATAAGTAGAGCTCATTTCATATGTGGATTGATTCGTCGTACTGTTGTATAAAGTCTGGAATGGCGTACAGCAAGTATTAGAAATGTCAAATAAAGAATATAGAAGTTATCCTTCTGTCTCCGTTGTGGTGAAGATTACAAAGAATAAGATTGAAAATCTGAAGGCAAATAAAAAGTTGGTTTAAAAGGAGTACTGCTGAATACCAGGATGAATATGATATTTTGGAGGGAGTTGTTCCCGCTTATCGCAGTGCGACAGTAAAAGAGCGCAAGGATAGAGCTCGGTTTTTCATCATTGCACTTTTAGAAAGTTGGCATTTTAGCCATTTGGTGCCTGCTGCCTGTCTCTGATGGAGAAGGGTGATATCTGGTCTCTGTGTATTCCCCCTAGACAGTCATACACAATGGGAGCTTAGGTGTGACTTTGTGGGCCGTTCAGGGAGGATGGGAGGGATGAGGTAGGCATAGCCTCACATTAACACCTGAATAGACTGTGTTCTGTCCCCACACAAGCATCTGAATACCCGCCGTAATGAGTCTGGAGCCAGGGCAGATAGAGAGGACATTGGTGCACTTCATAGACCTGCCTTTGAAGTCTCCCCAAATTCAAAGGCATGACTGGGTATAAGTACTGGACCTCTGACAGCATCACGTCTGTCCACCTCTGGACCTATGAAGACTCTAGAAGGAAAGAAGGCCACTCTGCTGGACTGCTGCTTTGCTAGACTCGTTCCTTGCTGTGCTGCCCTGCTGCCTGCTGCCTGCTGTTCCCATGCCTGGATGAGAAGACTGGACCTGCATCACATGAACCCAGAGTGACTCAAGGACTAGCTAGCTTGCCTCCTGATCTGAAAAATCAGGGACTTAAAAGACCTTCACCTCTTCTGCTGCTGCACCTGGATTCTGCCACCTATGAGTCTGCCTTGACAAGTGGTGCCACTTCAGTCCTGGACCCTTGAAAGTGAAGCCTAAGGTATTTGCTCCAGTGAAACCCACATAACCTCTCTCGAATCAGCACGTTGGCACTGTTGCATGGATTGGAACTGGTGCATCTCCCCCTGTTGCAGGGCCAGAACCGGTGCATCACTTCTGCTGTGTGAATCGACCCGACACATCACCTTTGGAACCAACATTGCCTGATGCTCAACTTGAGGCCTTTGCATCTAAATTGACGACAGCCTTGATGACAAGATCTACGCATCACACCCCCTGTGCTCATCGGAGCTGATGGATTTCAGCTGTTGTGCAGACCAGCGCACTAAGGCACTGCCTGGCTGGGTGGGGGGCAGAAAGGTTAGTGATTTAAATGGACTCCCACAAAGGTGTTCAGGGTTCCAACCAAAAGAAAGAGGGGGGAGAAAAACATGAAATAAGGAGTTCTCAAAAGGCTCCAAAAATCATTTTCAAAGAGTAGTGGTAACTAGTGAAAGTCTGATCCTAAGAAGAAGGGGTCATTTGATCGCAAGCCAGGGAGGTTTGCACCCCAATATACAATTGGTTTGCACCCCAATGAGTACTACAAGTATGGGCACTCCAATGGTGACTCCACATGTCCCAAGAGGGCACAGCCCCCCACCGGTAGGCAGACACCAGGTTTGGCAAGTGTAGCTCTCGGGGGGGAGGTGGTCCCAGTTAGTTTTGAGGGACAGACAGAGGTGACCCTAGTTTCCCTGGAGGATAAAGAGAGGGTGCCAAAAGCCTATATGCCTGGAGATACTACAAAGTTTAGTCAATGAGTCACCATTAAAGGGTAAAAGGTGGAGTCTCTCCGAGACAAAGGATCCAGCATGACTACTGTCAAGTGTCAACAGGTGTCTGCAGAGCAGGTCCTACCAAACACATCCCACCAAGTCTTAGTCACCGATAATCAAGACAGCCATCTACCGGTGGCTCTGGTTTCCTATGAGTGTGGGGGAATCTCAGGTTATCTGAAGGTTGTTGTGAGCCATGCCATGTCTGTTTATTGTTTGCTAGGCAACAACCTGAAGCACACTGCCTAGAGGGAGGTAGAGCTCAAGTTACAATTGGAGATGATGGGATTGCCTGAGTGGGTCTGTATGACCACACTGTCCATGGGTGCCCGGAAAGGGAGTCAAGGATGTCTGGAGCCTGGAAGAATAGCCCAGACAACTGCTATGGAGAGGGGCAAGGGACATGGGAAACCAGCCCCTGAAGTTCCCACGTTGGAGATTGACATGGTCCCTGAGGAGAAGGACCCTGAGTCAACCGGTCAAGACCTTGTCACCTTAGATGACCTACCTGAGCTTGCTAGCTGGCAAGTTGAGAGTGTGCCCACAGAGTGCAGAAAGAGTGTGTCCCACTCGTGAGTGCTTGAGGCGACAGGCCTCAGCCTATACAACAGGTAAAGACTCTGGGGATCACCTGATCTACTGGGGGAATGATCTCCTTTAGAGTGAGCCTACGGCGCCTGGTGCTGGGGCAGCCCATGTACAGGTGGTCCCCCAGTGTTACAGGACCTTTTGACTGGGTTTGGCTCACTACACCCCCTTGCAGGACATTTAGGGCAAGCCAAGACCTTTGGCAGGCTTGTCTCCCACTTTTATTGGCCAAAAATGAAGACAGCCTCATATGCATTTTGCAGCTTCTGTCCCACCTGCCAGGCCCATGGGAAATCAGAGAAAAATCAGAAAGCTCCCCTTGTCCCATTACCAGTCATTGCCCACCCTTTGAAAGGGTGGGCATTGATATCATTGGACCCTTGGACCACTGAACAGCCTTAGGCAATGGATTTGCACTGGTCTTGGTGGACCATGCCACCCAGAACCTAGAGGCCATCCCTCTAAGGTCAGTGACTGCACCTGTGGTGGCCAGAGCTCTGATGGGGATCTTTACCCGTGTTGGGTTCCCTTAGGAAGTAGTATCCGACAGAGGCACTAACTTCATATCTGCCTACATAAAGTCTAGGTGGGATTAGTGTGGTGCAAATTACAAGTTTACCACACCCTACCTCCTCAAACCAATGGTCTTGTGCAGAGATTCAAGAAGACCTTGAAGGGCATGATTATAGGTCTCATTGATTCCATGAGGTTTTAGTGGGGCCTCCTCTTGCCATGCCTTCTCTTTGCCTACAGGCATCTCCATTGATGACAGCCTCAATGACAACTCAGAGAACTCTGCATCGCAGCCCCTGCGTTAATCAAAGCAAACACTTTGCCGCTGTTGCGCGGGCCAGGACCAGCGCATCGCTGTCATTGCGAGGATCGACGCATCACTTCAGCTGCACCCCACATCCTCTTCGAAGTCGATGCAGTCAGAATCAAGGTACTTTTGTTCAACAGGCTTAACTGAGTCCCTGTGTCTGGCCTGCGCTCCATCGTGGTCAGCCTAAACATTTGACTCTGTCCAGGTCCAGTGCAACTAGATAATCCAAGTGAGCGCTTATTGCTTTTAAGCGGTATTTTACAGTTTATTCTTTAAAAAATCATATATTAAGTTCTACTTATTGGATTTGTGCTGTTTTGGTCTTGTTTTATATATTAAATTAGGTTCTATGTTTCTAACCTGGTGTGGAATCTTTATTGTGTGGTTCTCTCACTGTTTTACTGTTTCAAGTGTTGCGCAAATACTTTACACATTGCCTCTAAGTTAAGACTGACAGTTCTGTGCTAGTCTACCAGAGGGTGAGCACAGTTTATATTAGGTTGTCCTGCTTCTTACCCTGACTAGGCTTGCGGTTGCTGACTGACTTGGGCTCATACCCTAGTCAACCAAGAACCCAATTTCTAAAAAATCATAGCAAATTGAGCCTACATCTGAACATTTTTCAATGACATAACTACAGAACAATGTACGAAAAAAAGTATCTGCTCTGTTCTCAATATGAAAAAGCTACCAAAAGCAGACTTTTGGGATAAAAAATGGTTTTCAGTTAAATGCCTTTATCTAACACACTGCAAGCCATTTTAGTTTCTGAGTCCTGTAATGGCGGATGAAACATTTTTCTGTGGGTTGCGGCCAGATAACCAGACAATAGGACAGGTTTAAGCCTTGTGGTAGTGAAAGAGTTAAAAAAAAGTTCTCTCAGTCAATCAGAGGTCCCTACTGTTTTCATTTATGGTACCACAGGACTCTCATGGGAGTCCACAGGACCAGCAATTGACATATACCTGACGACACCTTACTGATATCCATATCCTCTATGGGTATTCAAAATCTTTTGGACCAGTTTAGTGTCTTCTGCAAACAGAGAGGGCTTGAGATCAATCTTTCAAAAATGAAGTATATGGTTTTTAATCCCAGCCACACAAATCGCCCAAATCCGTCCTTACACAGTTTTCCCCTTGAGAGTGTCTGTACTTTTGAGTACTTGGGACTCACCTTGATGGAGAATTTTGGCTGGTCTGCTCAGATCCGCAAGAGCAAGTTAAAGCTTGAACACTATGCAGGGGGCATTTTGAGGGGTTTCAAAGTCTCCAGCTTTTGACCTGTATCCACGGCCATCCAAATCTTTAACTTGCAAGCATTAGGCAGGTCTTTGTATGGGGGAGAACTGTGGGGACATAAGAAGGTCACTGCACTAGAGGTGGGTGAGAATCAATCCTTGACAAATCTCTCCCTACCAGCACCTGGCTTCTGCCATTGCGGCTGGACCTAGGTCGAAGGTCCATCGCTCAAAAAGCAGCTCCTAGACCTTTGTTACACTGGAGACGGCTATGGGCCTCAGTGGACCTATCCACATATTGGGTGAGACCAGAGGAGCTCCGTCAGCAGCCCAGAGTCTCCAGGATCCCCTGAATATGGTATATTAAGACCTTCCTGATAAAGATAGGATGTGAACATCTATGGACCAACCTGGGAGCTGTTAGTGGCATGTCAAAGGCTGTACATAAGAGGATGTACTGGAGTTACATAGATGGAGAAACTAGCAGGAACAGGAGTTTGGGCACCTTCACATAAGCCTTCCTGGAATTCAAAGATATCTTCTGTATGAAAGAATACATGGATTCCATTGAACCCCCATTGGTAACAATTCTGTATATTAAGTTTAGTTTTGGGACTTTACCATTGCGCACTTTTAATGCTAACTGGAAGTTATTTGACAGTGATCCAAATCTGACCTGCCTCTTTTGTTCCCAGGCGAAAGAATGCATTAACCACATATTATTTTTCTATCAGCACTACCTAAACAGCAGAAAGAAGTGGATACTCCCCCTTTGTCGGAGTGTGGGGATTAGGGACTTCAGGGATGTTTCCAGAATCTTTAGATCCGACAAAACACAATTGATTGTGTTTGACATGTCCCGTTTTTTAATGGGAGATTGGAGAATTAGGCAGGACAGTGTTGGATCCTGAGTATTGTATTGCTTTTTATTGTTGGTGATAATGGGATCTGTATAAACATCTTTAACCCAAATATTGGTCCCAGCCACACTGTGAAACTCCATTGTTAGCATTACATTCTGTTAAGTTGTTAAACAAGAAGGGGCATATTATCAAGCCCTATCACCACCACAACGTCACTTTTTGTGACATTGTGGTGGCGATAGAGTCAGCGCCGTATTATCAAGGCAGCGTTAAGCCAATTAACGCGGCATAAAGCCACGTTAATTGGCTTAACGCTGCCTTGATAATAGGGCTCCTTTCACGCTAAACTTAGCGTGAAAGGGGGCGTGCAGTGGGTGCTGCGATGGGCGTTCCACTGCAACACCCATTGAAGTCGACGCTGCCACCTATTATCAAGTTTGGCGATAATAGGTGGCAGCGCCGAACTTAAGACCAGAAAAATCCTGGTCTTAAGGTGGCGAAACGAGGAGAAATGCTTTATTTCTCCTCGGTTTTGCTTTTTCCATGTGTGCTGCCTTATGCAGCACACATGGAAAAGCAAAATGCCATGGATTTGTTCATGTACAGGAAGGTGTCCCTTCCTGTACATGAACAAACCGTTTTAAAATGCCATTTTTAACTTCCATGTGTGCTGCACGAAGCAGCACACATGAAAGTTACAAAATGGCATTTTAGGTTTGTTTATGTGCAGGAAGGAACTCCTTCCTACACATAAACAAACCTCCCTGCTCATGAACACCCTTGCACTCTGGTGCAGGGTGCCTGCGCTAGCGCTAAGTTGTGTAACTTAGCGCCATCGCAGGGGGTAATGCCAGGCTGCACCATATCCTTGTTAACATGGTGCAGCCTGGCGTTTCCAAAGTGGCGGAGAGAGGCATTAAGCCAAGACGGCTAACGCCTCTCTCCGCTACTTCCTTGGGCATATGCCCCGAAATGCCTGTTAATGTCTTTTATCATGGTTTTAAGGATTTTTGCGATTTTATTATTTTAAAGTTCACGTGAACTGCATTTGTGTGTATTTTGTGACAGCATTTGCTGCACAAAAAAGATAACATTAATTCCTGAGACGGGACTATGAATACTTTTTTCAGCTTAGCCTCATTTAGGATTCTTAGAGGTTTATTTGCTGTTTCATGGCTTTACTTGCTTAACGGGAAGTTGACTTCGTCTTTTAGGGTGCCTTGTGTTCTTTTTGCTCATTGTTTGTATTAACATGTATTGGTTGGATCTGCATTGCACACTTTTATGGCTCTATTGAGCTGAATAAAATTTATTATGGATTATGGATATACCTACTTTTTAACCTCTTCAAGCCCAACTTGACCATGTTGTTAATTTCAAATTTCTCCTAAACAGCTAAACGAATTTACACCGAATCACACAAATCATGCTTTCTAAGTCAGGTTTTAAGTCTTTGCCAAATTTGGTGTAACTCCGGACAGCTGCTTTTTCTGTTTTGGATAATCACCTATGGGAATTAAGATGCGAAATGAACATTTTGGGAGAAGAACATTTTTCTTTGTCAATGCTTGATAGCTTGGTGTGAAACTTTCAAGGAAGTAGGTGGATGAACCTTTTTTAGGAAGTTTTATACAAATTTGTCAAATGGTGCCAAATCAAAATATACTCTATGGAAACTCAGACCTAACTATAACTTCTAGACCAGGGCAAGATTTTGGAAATTCTGTGTCACTCTCTACACCTGCTTGCATAATTAAGAGAAAGTTGGGGAAAGAATACTGTCGCAGGAGCACAGAAACAACAAACTAAGAGAGTGCATTCTGTTAGCTGTCAGATCGGATTCTCACCAGCAACCCCAAGCCATAGGTTACTCCTCAACCTTGGCCCTCCCGTACCTGAATCAACGTACTCCTGTTAATTATCTGAGAGCCTGTGAGGCCCACTCTCCTTATCATCAGCCTGAAGCCTTCTCGCTGTTCTTGGTGCTTCCCCATCGCTGTATCATAGTCCTGATGAAGACCCCGTCCGCAAGGATCAAAGCTCCCTGCCTTCCATAGGGGTCGAAACGTTGACAATTGTTTTCTCTATCAAACGCGGATGACAGAGATTTGTTATCTGCATCCCTCATTGTGTTATGATTCACCATATATGTAGAAGCCAGTCATCTGGCTGGATAGGTTGTAAATATTGACTGTTGATGTCCACATGTACACTACCTTTCCCTTCCACATCACGCACTTATCACAACCCTTCCCCTTCTTCCCAGGTTGCACCATTCTTAGAACCATTAAGATTCACAAGCATTGTATCTTATATGAATTGATTGACTCAAATTGGTGATGTAATTAAATCACAACCATTTGATGGTATGTTTCAAATGTGGTGTTGTCAATTGCTTTAGCGACAAAGATCATTTGTGTATATTGTTGCATATTATGTTTAATTTTCTTCCACTGTGACATTCCTTTTTGTACCGATTTGCACCCGAGTCCAGTGGATTTACGGGTTACCCCATTGATACTTAACTCTTACTCACATTGCTGGGCACACTTTAGATCTTCTATTCACAAACATCCACGTTCTAGAGGGAGATGCCCCACCTCCCCTAACCTGGTCAGACCATTCCATGATACCCTTCCGACTCCCTAGTGAAGGTAAACAGATTTGCTGGAAAAATGACGCCTACACAAAAAATGTCTCAGACCCCTCTTTCTCACCTATCTTCCTCACCTTAAATATCTCTGACCCCTCTGACATTTCTAGTGCTTACAGTTTTCTGAGAATCTTTTTTCCAGACCTTGGATTAAATCACCCCTCTTAAGTCCAGCCGCTGTAACCATGTAAGACCTCAGTCCCCTTGGTTCTCAGAAGAATTGAAACAAGAAAAAGCCACTTACAGGAAATTGGCGCATCCCCAAATCCCTCCACGATAGAACCTCTTACAAATCAGCTTTAAACCCTTATAATAAAAAAATCAAATCTGGCCGGAAACTACACTTTATTAGCAGAATATACAACACAGGTAACTAATATAAAAACTATTTAAAGTTCTGAATGAGTTTATGAAGTCCACTGCCTGCATCTTACTGGTACCAGCCTCTAAAGAGCTTTGTAATACACTAGCAGACCACTATGAAGAAAAAATGACAACAATATATAAGAATCTCAACCTCTGTCCTCTCCTTTCCTCTCTGCCAATTCCCCCACTGTCACTATCCCACCCCACACCTCTTGTTTCCTTTGGAATACTTTCAACCCATCCACCCGGAACTTGCTATGAAAAATATGAGCAGATTCAAATCAGGATCTCCTTTGTACCCTGCCCCATCTCATATCATGATGACCTTAGCTAACATTTTGCTCCCTCCCAGACATCACTGCATTGTTCAACCTTTCTTTGAACACTGCAACTGTACCCCATGCCTGGAAAAATGGACAGAAGATGACAATTCTTAAAAAACCCAATGCAGATCCTCTAAAACCCACCAATTACAAGCCCATTTCTCTTCTTCCATATCTCAGTAAAAATATAGAATGTCTAGTGTATCAACAACTTTCGAGCTACTTAGATTCTAACCCCATCCTAGACCCTTCCCAGTTCGGCTTTAGAGTCCCTCATGGTACATAAACAGCTGTAATGGTGATATTAGACGACATAAGATTCTCCCTTGATGGCTTCCCAGCCACGCTGGTACTACTTGATCTGCCCTCTGCCTTTGACATCATGTTACATTCGATCATGGTCCAGAGACCGGTGCCACTGGGAAAGCATTGGGAGGGCTACATAGCTTCTTCACCGACCTTACATAGATAGAAAACTTAGGACCATTTAAATCACGTCATGTCTGTGGACAAGGGGGTACCACAGGACTCATCCTTGAGCCCCATGCTTTTTAATATATATGTTGCTCCTTTGGCTAGAGTCATAAGATCCTGTGGTCTGGAGACCATCTCATATGCAGATGACACACAGCTGTGGATATCAATGGTTCCTTACCCCAAACTTATAAACACTAAATTCGGAGGCTACATGAGGAAAATTGCCTCCTGGATGTCTCAAAACTGCCTGCAGCTGAATAGCAAAAAAAATGAGATCTTGCTGTTCGGCAATGCCTACTCCTACTGGACAGGTGATTGGTGGCCACCCAAACTAGGTGCTGCCCTGCAACGTAAAAAGGTATTAAAACACCTAGTCATCCTGATAGACAATAACCTCACAATGAAAGAGCAGGTTGGTTAGGGCCAATTTCAGAACCATGTGAATGCTTAGATAGGCATTTCAATGGCTTCCTCTCCATACGAGAAAAACTCTCACGCAGGCCTTAGTAGTCAGGCGCCTGGATTAAGGAAACTCCCTTTTGGTTGGAGCTAATGAAACCTTCCTATCAAAACTTCAGGTAGTCCAGAATACAGCAGCATGTATGTATTTGTAAATGTCCTCCCCGCACTACCTCAGAGCCCACCCTCAGATCCCTTCACTGACTCCCAATACGGATACACAAAATCCTTAAGCTACTATACCTGGGGGCAGATTTACAAGCCCCTTGCGCCACTTTTGCGTCACTTTTCCCATGTTAAAAGTGACGCAAAAGGGGCGCATGGGGCTTGTAAATCTGCCCCCTGGTACACAAATCCCTCTCAGGGAAAGACCCTGCTTATCTCTAAAACAAACTTCACCATTATTGTCGTACAAGGTATTTTAAATCCAAAGACAAGCACCTACTCTGCCCCCGACATATTTGCACAGTCAAATACGACAGCTGCTCTTTCTCCTACCTTAGCCCCCATTACTGGAACAAACTCCCCCAGCACTTTCACAAACTGTTCTGAAATTGCTCAGTTCAAAAACTTTTTAAAACTTGCCTACTTTAACCTCCTGTTTCCCTTCTTTTCACCTTACCTGGATTGTGCCGTAGCATCAAGATACCCCCGTAGGGGTGATTTGTGCTGCTATATCACATCCATATAACATAACATAACATAACATTAGAACATAATACCAAATTAACTGCGTCAGATTCGGAAGTCGCACTTTTCCTGTATGCTGTCAATTGATGAGCCCATAACCTTCAAGTAGAAAAGACGTGTGGTGCATTTCATGTTTTTGCTCTTTTAGAAGAACTGAGCATTTTATTAATGCTGCCAAATCAGAGAAGAAAGGTTTATTCGAATTGAAAAGTTACAACCGTCAGTTTTTAAAAGGACTTATTGAAAATTAATACTGGGAAACATATAAGCGCAGAAAGGTAATAGGTAATTGCTTGCTTAGAAGATAGCAGGATGATTCAGAATCTGATATCTGAAACGTGCCATAATGTAAGTAAGCCGCAGCCCTGGGCATGGCAGTTACAGCTAGTAGTAGCTTGTAATGGACACAGACTTGCAAGAAAAAGTCACTATTTATTTTCAAAATCTGCTCTCACATTATCAACCCACAAGGAATCCGAGGTTCATTAATGCTTCCCATATCTCGCAAAGCAAATCTTGGTGACCATGTCTAATAGTGCAGCATTCACCATCAGAATCTCCATCCTCCATTGATGTCCTACATCATGAGGTTCCCTATTGTGGTTGGCTGGGGTGTGAGCCCTGGTCAATCAGCAACCAGAATCCTTGTCAGGGTAAGGCACAAGCAAATCTCAAATTAACCTGTGCCTAGCCCCCTTGTAACTTGGCACAGCGTGGTCAGGCTTAACTTAGAGGCAATGTGTAAAGTATTTGTGCAACACTTCAAACAGTAAAACTGTGAAAACACCATACAAAGAGGATCCCACACCAGGTTAGAAAAATAGAGCAAAATGTAATTATATAAAACAAGACCAAAATAACAAAAACCCAATCAGTAGAACCGGAGTAATTAATTTTTAAAGACTAAAGTGTAAAATAGTGGCTAGAAGCATAAAGTGCCAACTCCGGCTGTCTGGTCATGCTGGAACACGTCGAATCAAAAGTTCAGCCTTACCACGATGGAGCGCAGGTCGGATACAGTTCTTGATTAGTCCAGCTGAAAAGTTACCTTCTCAAGTTTTGTGCCAACAGTCCACTTTGCTTTGGAGAGGGTCGCGGGGAGGAAGGAGAGCATCGTGGACGGTGGTCAGCCTGGTGCGAAGAGCAAGTGTCCCGCTCCCCTACAAAATGTGCTTGCTGCTGGGGGATGGGGGTCTCCTATTACATCTGGGGCATGGGGATCCCAGGCTGAAAGGTGCCTGGAGTGAGGGCCCATCTGACCCCTCCCCCTGTTGCAGGGCTCCGGGGGTCCCCAGGGCCAAAAGTGTCCCAGAGTGGGGAGGGGGTGTTTCCCTGCTCCCTAAAAGATGCAACAGGCCTCAGGGGATGAGGTCCCTCGGTCCAACATAATGGAAGTGTGACAGTGCATGGACTCTTAATACCAGCAAAAATGTGATCAAGAAAAAGGTGAAAAACCAAGAGTGACTAGGCAGAAAAGGTGAATTTGCTGCAGTTGGAAAATGGGGTCTACACATTGTGTGTGGGAGAAGTGGCAGTAGAAACATTGAGACCACTTTCTTGAATAATTGAGGACTTGGTATGAATCATGAAGGCTTTACATGTGTAGTGGGACGTGAGCCTGCTGACATCAGCCTGACACCCACCCTGCATACATATGGATACGGTCACACAGTCAGCTGTATTTTACTGGATAGGCCTCAAAGCAATCCCGGCCCATGCAGGTAAGAGCGGTGGGGGGGGGATTTCGACCGGCGATGAAGAGGGAAAATTAAATAAATATTTGATTTTCCCTTGTCCTCGTCTGTTGAAATCCCCCCCCCCCCACCGGGCCCCACTGCCCCACTGCCCCACTGCTCTTACCTGCACGGGCTGCAGCTGCCTCAAAGTGCTCCTCTTTATCGGTATGTGGTACTGCACAAGCACTAGATCATGGGCTAAAGAAAAAATCAGTAATAGATCAAATGTGCACATGCTTGATTTGCACCTTCGGTTTCACTAGGTCAATCCATCCTTGGGCACATGGGTACATGTGATAGAACATTCCCTTATGAAAAAAGGTTGTGAAATACAGAAAATGTCTTCGGCCAGTGGCTCTGTTCTAGGTGCAAGGGAATTTGCTCTCACACAGAGTACATTAAGGGGCATATTTACGAGCAGAGTTGTGCCGCCCTTGCACCATGCATGGTGATGCAAGAGTGACGCAAGTCCTACATAAGATTTATGAAGAAACACAAGCCCATGTTGCTTGGCACTGACTGGCTCCATTAATCTGGAGTAAAGCATTGGGCGTTGCATGGGTGTTTCTACACAACTTACAAGGTTTTTAGCGCATTCCCAGATTTACTATAACTGGTAAACCTGGGAATGTGCCAAAAAGGTATGCCCTCCTTTCCCAGAGAGGTGTAATGAGGAGAAATATCTGTATTTCTCCTCGTTACTTTTTCTTTCTATGTGTGCTGCATTCTGATGCACACATAGAAAGAGGAATTTGCCTCCCAGGATAGCTTTTGTGCAGGAAGATGCCCCTTACGGCACAAAAACAATCCTGCATGCAACACAGGCATCTTTGAGCCATGCAGTCAGGGTGCCTGCATTGGCACTAGGCAGCCAAAAGGGCGCCAGCATGGGGGAAAAGGCACCAATGTGCCATATTGCCTTAAATACGGCACATTACTGCCCTTTTCCTGTGACTTGCTGCCCTGCGCTGCACTGTGTGACTTTTCCATCAATCTGCCCTTTAGTATGGATCTTTTCTCTATGAGACCACAAGCTTTCAATCTACATTCTTCACGTTTGTGGGGGAAATCAGGGAAGGCACCGGAATGATTGAGAGAATGGTTGAAAATGTGTTTTGGGATTGATGGGTATGTGCACACAGAGGCTAGATTGCCTCTCATGCACTCCAGAATCAAATTGAAGGAGGAAAGTTTGCACCTGACAACTGTGCTTATAGCATCAGATCTTCTGCTAGTATGAAAACCATACATAAAAAGCAGTGTCTCTCCGGATACTATAGATCTCAGGATCGCTTACCATAATCATTGTTACAGGCTTGTTAGAAGTTTGTAAAGCATATATGTACAATACATATCAGTTAGCAATGTTCTCTAAAGGTAAGCTGTGTTTGAAGCTCTACATAAAATCAATTATCTTCTTCTGCTACCTCATCCTGCTCCTAAAATCATGATTTAAAGAAATGCTATCGAACTTGTTGGATGTATCAAAGACCAATTAATGGACAATGTGTTTCTATCTTCAGGTAAAAGGACATGGTGGTCCTCGGCATGGCAAGATCAAACACTCTCCCAGACCGGGAAGAATAGAAGTGAAGAATAGAAGAGAAGGAGACAAACAGGCACTGTGTACTATTGTGAAAATAGATTATAAGGATCTATACAACACCCCCCATTGTTATGTCCTTGTACGAAGATAAAAGGACTAGAATGCGATTGAAGCTTGTAATAAAACCTGTGCCCCAAGGCACTAAAAGAACCATTTTCATCTTTTGTGTGATCAATTTGTGACCACTTTGAACACCTATCTGTTGTTAGGATAAAAAAAGAAAACCTGAAACCTGGTGGAAACAATGGTAAACATTCAAACAGGAGAGATTTCTTGAAACAGGGAAAAGGGTCAATTCAGTGTGAGCGGCATTTGGTGTGCAATACTGTCCTCTGTTGAACAAGGATTTATTTTTTAATAAAGTATCTGATTACCTGCCAATAATAAGACATTGGGATCAAAACTGCAACAGATGCATCAGAAGGATAATATTTGACAACATTTTCAAAGGTCAGAAAGGGCACTCAGTGAGCTAAGCGCACACTGCTGACATCAGAAGTCAGAATTACAACGTGTCTTCCCTCAACGAGAAACAACAGGCTTTTTTAGGGAAGGAGTTACTAGTTTGTACTTTTCACAGTGAGGGACAGGCTACACGCCTCATTAATAATAATTAGAAAAAGTACAACAAAGTGGTGGGGAAAATGCTCCGTAAAATCTCAGCTACTGATAATTACCTGGATCACATTTCACTCAATCATTGTTTTCCCAGGATGGGAATTTGCCATATGCAAATCAGAGTCTGTTCTAATCCAATAGGAACAGTCCATCCTGGCTACATACCCGCTAGATGGGAGCACAAGCCACCTTAGACCAGTGCTGGCCATTAGGACTGAGTCCCTTTAATTCCACTAGACCTGTCACATTACAATACATGTCATTGGCCCTAAGTAAGGTGCAGCTTTAATCCAATGGCAATGTGTCTCTGAGCATATCAGTGGCACTTCTAGCGTCTGCTTTAAGAAAAACATAAACCCAAAGGGTTGAATGATTGAAATAATCTCAACCACTGGTAGGCACTCATGACTGCATTCAAGTCAGTTACTTTTTTGCTCACTTAGGGGCCTATTAGGATATCTGGCGGATCGCCACCGCCGGCCCGGCGGTGGCGATCCGCCCGCCATATATCCTTTTTCAACCCCCGCCATATTAACATGGCGAGGGGCACCGCGGCGGACGTAAAGACCGTCCGCCGCTTTTCCGCCGGTCGGATTGCCGGCCGGGCGGAAAAGGCAGACAACATGGTGGCGGTGCCGTGCAGGCACTGCCATCCATATTAGCATGCCTGCGGTGACATGCCTTTCCATGGCGGAGACTCCGCCATGGAAAGGCATGCGGAGAATGCCTTCGGAGGCCCGTTGCGGGCCCCCGGGGGCGGGGGGGGTGGATGCCTGCATTTGGGGGGTACCCATGGTACCCCCCTTCATTGGCATGCACAAGGTAGAAGGCACTGCGCGGTGCCTGTCACATTGTGCATGCCAATGCACAACATGCATATTTTGCATTGCGGCGGGTGTTGCTGACAGCACCACCCGCCGCAATGTAAAATGTGCTGGATGCGACCGCCAGGGTGGCGTTTGCATCCTAATTGCCATGGCGGGACCACCGCACCTTCGGCGGTCGGTCCCGTGTTCTGTTACGGTGGTGGTTAGGCCCCTTAGTCACATCACTCCAGAGAGTTACCATATGCAAATCATTAGGAACAGTGTAGCCCCATCTGCCAAGTCAGGTCCCCTATAGATAGTAACACACGCAATCACAGACCTGTTTCAGTTCTTTCGGTCTCATCAATGAGGCACAGCTTGGCTCCAGTGGTAAAGTGGGCACATTCCATAGCATTGTAATGTGGAATCAACAGGCAAAATCTGGAAGTACCAGGGGAGCACTGTGGTGTTTTAAGAGTTAATTGGGCCACATGCATAGATCAAACACTTTCACAAAGAAGTGCATCATATAATTCAATCAACAATAACATCCCCTTGGTATTTACACATCAATAGAGGTATTTGACTACCCCAATGTCTTTACCAAAGCCTTGTGCCTCGATGGTCGTGCTTTTCTGAATAGTGTCTTTTTTCCCTGCTGGCAGGATGGCTTGAAGTCAGATATTATTAAACATGGTTTCAGTGGATATCCACTATCACCCTGTAACGCCTTCGCTGGGAGCGGAATTCCAGCCAGGTGCTGGACATTCCAATCGCGGGCGTGGTCGTGATGAGCTCAGCTCGTCATGAGCACCCGCCCACCGTGAGGCATGACGAGCTGAGCTCGTCATGAGCAAGGAAGGGGTTAAGATGAAGTACTGCGCGGCTGTACAGAATTCTGCTGTGTGTCTCGTCCTTTTGTATGATACAGTTCATGAATCTAAATCCACATTTAAGATCTCAGCATCATCCTTTAATCAAGGTTTCGCTTTTTGGGCTCATGGTGAGGTTTGCAGGCGTTTTAGGCCTCGATTAATAGTGCCTCATTTTTTAACAATCCATTTACAAACATCTATATCTACAGGCATCACAATAGGAAATGGGGCAGAGTTTGTCCCACCTTGTAATAACTTGGTGCAGTAAGTCTGTATTCCCAGATTAACATTGGCAGCACTAACCGAAGGAAATGTAATAGGGGAAAAAAGACATTGGCCATATTTAGTACCCGGTTTGCATCGCTTATGCACCATGCAATGTGGTGCAAGAGCAACGCAAACCTTAAGTTAAATTTTTGAAGTGGCTCCAAAAATCTGGAGAAACACAACATAGTGCAAATGGCTGCATTGCGTTGCTCTGCCCTGGGGAGGCGTTTTATCGACGCTGGGTGGGTGTTCCATGATTTTCAACACATTCCCAGATTTTCAAGATCTTGTATACCTGGAAATGGGCCAAAAAGATATATCAAGAAGAAATATATGCATTCCGCAGCACACATAGAAAGAAGAATATGCCTCTAAGGATTGCTTTTATGCAGGAAGGTGTCCCTTCCTACACATAAACAATCCTGCATGCAACACAGGCACCCTTGCACCATGGTGCAAGGATCCCTGCCTTGGTGCTAGGCTTGCCATTGTGCGCCACTCAGGGGGGAAAAGTCAGGTATGCTTTAAATACAGCACATTCCTGCCCTTTCCCAGTGACATAGTGCAGCACAGCAAGGTGACATGCTGTGCTGCACTGCACCACTATTTCATAAAAATGCTCCCTAGTCAATACTCAAATATGCATATTTTGATGTGGTATGCAACAAAATCCACATTATTCTCCAAAGGGGGGAAAAAGATGAACTTATATTTGAAAAAGGGCAAACTCATATGAGGAGCATTTTAAGAATTCCAAACCCGGGTTATTGGATTTTGTTGGGTGTGATGATTATTTTTTAACCATCCAGGACACTCATAATAAGCACCTTGATAGAAGAATGTGTACATCCAATGTGGATAGGACATGGAAGAAGCCATTCAAATTTAGTGGCCTATCTTACCTTTTCTTGTATCAATTCGTATGATTATTTATGTGCAATGATGCTTTGTTAGGATGTGCTGCTGTGTTACGCCAAATGTGTCATGAATGACTTTCTGGAGGGAACAGGTTTACTATTTCTAGTTGCACAATGCATTTGGGGGCATATTTACCATTGTTGTTGTGTTGCCAGTGCACCAGTACAAGGGGGCGCAAGTGCAATGCAGCAACAAAGTCAGATTTATCAAGCCACGCAAGGCCACTTTGTGAGGCCCTGAATGTCTTGATAAATCTAGAGTAATGCAACACAACACAAATCACTGCCTTGTACTCTGCCCCAGGGAGGCATTCCATGAGTGGCGTGTGGGTGTTTCCATGCATCCATCCATGGATTTTGGTGCATTCCCAGATTTCCCATTAGTGGTAGACCTGGGAATGTGACAAAATGCTGCGCCTCCACAGGTGAGGTTAAACAAAAAGAAATATCTTTATTTCTCCTATTTTCTTTCTCTTTCTATGTGTGCTGCAGAGGAAAATGCTCAGAGGATTGTTTTTGTGCAGGAATGTGTCCCTTTCTGCATGAAACCAATCCTGCTGATAACGCAGGCATCGTGGAGCAAGGGTGCCTGCATCTGCGCGAGGCAGTCAAGAGTATGATCCTAAATACAGCACATTTCTGCCCTTTCCCTTTCACGCAGCTTAGTGCATCAAGGTAGCTTGCTGTGTTGCACTGTGTGTAAAATCGATAAATGTGCATGACTACATGTTCTCCATTTTATGTTTAAGTTTAATGTAGCTTTGTTCATATCTTCTATGTTCTTCAGAAGGTCTTTATTTAGAAAATATACCAATATGTTTTCCAAGTGAGCGCTGTCCTGCTGTGTTTTTACCTGTTTGACGTTGTGCTTTCTTAGCTTTTGATGGATAACTCGAGAGTCTGGTCGTGGGGCAGGTACAGCTGTATCTCCATGTGGAATAGGTCCTCACATAGATTTTCATGTCCTCCTCGTATGTGTCGTGCTAATTTTATGCTAGTAGTGGGTGCCCTATAGTGGATTTGCATGTTACTTTGTCTGTTCATTTGGGCTTTGTGAAGTGTGTATGATCAACAAAAGATATTTATTGGTGTGTTTTGAACAGTGGTGTTTATGTTTTCTGCCACTGGCTTTTTTGTCTGTAATCATACACTTTATTGAGTATCCATCTTTGCCTGTAGATCAGTGTTTTTGTTTATACTCTTCCTGATCGTCATTGCATTCCTTGTTAATCCCATGTAGGGTTTTCTTTCTGTGTGGGTAGGTACGGACAATGCTTTTTGAACAATCTATATTGTCTTTCCAGTTACTATGTGTTTGTTGAGGATTCTTCCTCGATGGGTGGTTATTTTTACCCACCTTGGCTATACAATTGTAATTAAACAAGATAAAAAATAAAACACAGAAAAAGCTTATTTAGCTCAAATTAGAATCTGACAATGTTTTTTTTATTTTTTTTAGTTAAGTACTTTTTATTGAAGATAAAAAGTTGTAATCATTACACAAAGTAAGGAAAATATGTCTTATTTAACAACGTATAACATCAATGAATTCGGTTGAACCAGAAATTCCTTAATAACATAGGAATATGAGAAAATAAGTGTAGTGATAAACAGAATGAACAGAGAACGTTATTATGCAGTTTATACATTTTTACAAAAGGGAGTAGAGGAGGAAAGGAGAAATAAAAAAAGGAGAAAAACAAGAGAAGGAAAAGAAAAGAAATAAAGTAAGTATTAGAAAGATGATGAGTGTGAAGATAAAAAGGTGGTAAAGGGAAGCCAAAGTAAGTCAGATTTGATTTTCTGAGATAAAGAAGAAGAAGAAACAGTTGATATTCTATGTTCATAACAAACAAGGTTCCACCAAGCCATAATAGATAAAGAGTTATCTTTCCAACATGATAAAATAACTTTAAAAGCAAGAGCGATAAACAGGTCAAATAAAACAGGTTTTGAAGATAAATTGTCAAAATCAGCAGACAAAGTACCGAAAAAAACATTTTGGAAAGAAAGTGGAATATTACATGAGAAAATCAATAAGCATTTTGCCCAAATAGTTTTCCAAAATACAATAACTTCAGGACAATAATGGAGTAGATGACTCGAAGTACCATCAGAAGCAAGACATGACCAGCAGGAGGATGAAATAGAGGAGTCAATTTTATGAAGAAAAACAGGGGTAATTACAGCTCTATTATAGATAAAAAACAAAGATTGTGTTATATTGGCAGCTTTAGAGGTTTTAAATACTTTACTCCATAATAAGTCCCATTGTTGGATAGATAATGAATGGGATCAATCTTTCTCCCATAATAGTTCAATAGAAGATTTATTTCTCATAGTGATAGGGGAAGAAAGAGATTTATATATGAAGGAAGCTTTAGGGGTGGAGTCAGTAGGAAGGTCGTATACCGGTGTCACAGGAATGAACGGTGTAACGTCAGGTGTAAAGTTGTTGCTTAATAAATAAGTCTGGAGTACAGGAATTAATTGATTATATTGTTGGAGACAAGAATCAGGAAGGTCATACCTCTCCTGCAATTGTGTGAAGGATAAAATAGAATTATGGGAAGTCAAATGATGCACATAAAAAATACCCTTTTCCTTCCAATATTTGAAGTAAAATGATTTGTGGCGAAATGTAATAAATTTATTGTACCAAATAGAGGATGCAAGAAAGGATTGACGAGAATCAGATACTTGGTTAAAAAGGGTGTGTAATAAATAGTGGGAGTACTTAAGAATAGGGTTTTTAGATATAAATGTACAATTGGACATAGAAACAACATTTCGAAAAGAAAATTCTTGTAATAAAGAACGTTCAAAAACAACCCATTTTGGTATTGGAAAATCATGGTAATCTTTAGATATAGCATAAAATTGACGGATTAAAAAGGCAGTGTGATATAACTTAAAGTCAGGGAATCGTACACCCCCTTCAGTTTTTGGTCTAATCAGCTTTGATAAGGCAATGCGAGGGCGCTTGTTATTCCAAAGGAACTTAATACAGATGGAATTTATTTGGGAAAAATAATAATTAGGAATTTTAAAAGGTAGCATAGAAAGTAAAAAAAGGACATGAGGGACAATCATCATTTTAATAGTATCTAATCTACCCCACCAAGATAAAAATAGGAGAGCAGGAAGATAATAATTTTTGGAGTTTAGATTTTAGTACTGCGAAATTATGAACAAGTGTATCAGGTATAGTGGGAGAAAACCAGACTCCTAAATATTTTATCTTTTGGGGGCACCATGTGAAATTGGTCTTGTGGAACATATAATGAAAACAAGAGGAATTTAGTGGTAGGATTTCTGTTTTAGAAAAATTTAATTTGTAACCAGAGACCTTGGAAAAAGAGTAATCTCTTGCAAAAAAGGATCAAGGGAAGTAGAGGATTAGACATATAAATTAAAACATCATCTGCATAAGCAGAAAATTTTATTTCTTGAGAGTTGACTTTAAATCCAGTAATACCAGAGTTGCATCTGATTCGCTCAAGAAAAGGCTCCAAACAGAGGAGAAAGAGCATTGGAGATAGAGGGCAGCCTTGTCTAGTGCCTCTGTGGAGTTTAAAAAAGGGGGAAAATGGCCATTAACAAACACACAGGCACGTGGTTCAGTATATAACAATTTGATTAAAGAAATACATCTGTGACCAAAACCAAACCATCTAAGGGTAGAAAACATAAATTGCCAATTTATACGATCGAATGCTTTCTCAGCATCAAGCGACGAGGCTGCTAGGAGAGAAGGATATTTTTTCCCAAGGGCATGAATATTAGAAAACATTCTGGAATTATCAGATGCAAACCTGCCCTTAATAAAACCTGATTGGTCAGGCTTAATCAAAAGGGGGATGATATCATTCAAATGAGATGCTAAAAGTTTTGCAAAGACCTTACAATCATAATTGATTAACGAAATGGGTCGGTAATTTTTACATAGGGTAGGGTCTTTATCGGGTTTGGGGATAATAATTATAAGGGCTTCTAATAAAGAACCACTGGCCTTAGAATTAGACAAAAACAAAGTGTAGAGTTCAAGTAATTTGGGAGCAAAAATTGAAGGGAAAAATAGGAGAAGCTCAACAGAGAATCCGTCAGGGCCAGGAGCTTTGGCTTTTTTTAGAGATTTAAGAGCCTCAGTAATTTCCAGAAGGGAAATATCTTTTTCGAGGAGGAAAGAATGTCAGGAATGGAAGGGAGATTAGGGAGTCCCGAAAAAGGATTCAATATCATCCTTAGCGGGGTTCGTATCCTCAGTGTATAATTGTTCGTAATAAGACTGAAAGGCCTTAGTAATGTTAGAATCTGAGGACAGCATCTTATTACTATGTTCACATCGAATGGGGCCAACAGTTTTCCTCTCTGATTTAATTTTTAAATAATTGGCTAACATTTTACCAGCCTTGTTTTGGCCACCATGATATTTAGACTTAATCTTAAGAAGGACATTACAAGCGTCAATCGTAGCAATTTTATTCAAGGCAGATTTAGCTTTAATCAAATCCTGTAAATTCGAGGAAGATTTGGAGGTGAAGTAAGCATGTTCAAGAACTTTTATATGTTGGAGGGTAGAGAGGTATTTAGCATTTAATGCTTATTTCTTCCTGGCAGAGTAGGCGATTGTAAAGGCCCTGAAGGAAGCTTTAAAAGCATCCCAGTTATTATGGACAGAAGTATCTTTAGAATGATTAATTTGGAAAAATTTGTTAATAAACGATGTCGCTTCTGAAATAAAGGTTTGGTCTGATAATAAAGTATTATTGAAACGCCACCAACCCTGTTTAGGAGTAGTGAAGGACATATCAAAGGAAGATAAAACAGGAGCATGGTCGGAGATAAAAATAGAACCAATCTCTGATGATTGAATAGTGGGAAGTAAGGATTTGGAAACCAAAACATAGTCAATACGAGACATAGTGTGATGTACATTAGAAAAAAATGTGAATTCACATGTATCAGGGTTACAAGTTTTACACACATATCAAAGAATGGAAGAGAGGAGATGGCAGATTGAAAAGCTTTATGGGAATTATCAGGTTTGAATTTGCACTTAGACTTTCTATCAGTAAAGGGATCCAACAGATCATTGAAGTCACCAGCAACAATGATATTGGGATTGGGAATAGAAGTAAGTTTCACTTTAATACTATGCCAAAATTCCGGGTCAGATTTAACTGGTTCATAAATATTGAAAAAAGTAACTTGTTTTTGAAATATAATAGCATCAACCAAAACCCATCGTCCATTCGTATCACATTCAGTTGATAAAATTTGAGCATTAAGAGATTTATGGAATAAAATGGCAACACCACCCTTACGATTAGCAGCAGGAGAAAAAATAACCTGGTTAACCCATTGACGTTTAAGTTTGAGAGATTCAATATCATTACAATGCATTTCCTGTAAAAAAAGCTACATGGGAATTAAGTTTAGATAAATGAGAAAGTACCTTTTGGCGCTTTACGGGGTGATCGCGACCATGGACATTCCACGAGACAACATTAAACATGTTGCGGGGTGAGGAAGGGTATATGGAAGCAGGTACAATGGGCTGCAAGAACAATATAAGAGACAACAAGACACCATTTAACAACAACTACAACATAATATAAGACAAAAACGATAAAATGGATGGAGGAACGAATAAGGAAAACACTCATGTGAGAACAAGAATAAAGGTTAAAGAAGTCAGAGAGAAAGAAAGTCCAATACAAAAAGAAGAAGGCAGAGGGGAGGAAATGCGAAAGAGAAAAATGTAAGACAGATCAAGGAAAAAAATCCAGATCGGAATTAAGACGGTTAACAGGTAAAGGAAGGGCATGTTAACTCCGAGAACAAGGACGGCGACAAGAATTAAAATAAGAAATAAACAACAAAGAGCCTCTTATTGAGTGGAAACATAGAGAATGATGAGAAAGGAAAAACAAATTTTACTGAAACTAAAAAACAATTAAATACCAGGCAAAATGAAAAGGAAAGACGAGTACAATGGAATAAAGAGAGAGAAGATTAATAAAAACAAAAAGAAGTTTGTACTAAAATAGAAACATCAGAAAACTGAAAAAGAGCTCAGTCATTAGTCTCCATGTGTGAGGTGAAATACTACGCAGAAAAAGACATGGATGAAGAATGCCATATTATTTTATTTATTTATTTGAAAAGTTTTATAAAGCGCGAACAAGACCCTTACGGGTATCAGAGCACTGTACAGAGGTGGCGAAAGCACGAATAAAACCAAGCATAACGTTACAAAAGGTGTAGTTAAGTCCACAAAACGACAATCAAAGGGGGAAACAATCAAGGTCAGGGGTTGGAGAGATGGCCCGCCCCGAACATTATCAGAATTGCCCTAGAGCAAGATACCCATTTAACAGACAAGCATACAATAAATCGAAACAACTGTATTACTACTATTATTGTACTGTATCACGAGCTGTGTTATAGCTCAGGGGGGTAGATTTATTTGCAAGTCAGCGCTCTAGTTGCTGACCTCGACGTAACAGCACTGGCCCCTTAAAACGGCCGATGACGCGACCGCGGCGCCATTGATGCTATGTGCGATTAGAACTGAAGTTAGAACGAATTTCCCCGCATCTTGTTTTTAATAGCCTTATTAAAATCACTGTGTAAATTTGACTTGTAAATCTGACTTGCGGCATTGCACTACTATTATTGTACTGTATCACGAGCTGTGTTATAGCTCAGGGGGGTAGATTTATTTGCAAGTCAGCGCTCTAGTTGCTGACCTCGACGTAACAGCACCGGCCCCTTAAAATGGCCGATGATGCGACCGCGCAGCGGACGCGCGCAGCGAGCGCGCCGCTGGCGCGCCTAAGGCAAGCCCGTCTGCGCCCGTCCGCGCCCATCCGTGGCCAGGGGCAGGAACCCCTGCTGAGCGGGGGAAAGAGAGGATCATATATACCTCTGAAGAACTCCACCACTTGAGACAAGAATTAGACTGTAAGTGTGAACATAACCTATTGGTAGATAGCCTCAGCACATATTGTGCACACTGCGACTTTAGATTTCAAACAATTTTTCAATCTGGGATAGGCACTGGCAATATAAAATTGATCACGATGCTGCTATTGAATTGCCGTTCACTCCCTAAACATTCTGTTGAGATTTACCTACTTCTAGAAGAGATTAAGCCAGATGTTTTATTTTTAACAGAGACCTGGTTAAATAACGAGGCAGACGCCGACATTGTCCAAACTCTCCCTCCAAACTATTCAATCCAGAGACTTGATCGAAATCTAGGACGTGGAGGCGGGCTAGCTATAATTTATAAAGACAACTTCCTATGCCGGATTACGATTAACCCTATTCCTGACTGTGAAAGTATGTTCTTTATTATCAACCTCTCTCCTAGTTTCACTTTTTAACAAAGATTTACCCGAGCTTGCAGCACATCTCGCCAGCTCTTCTCCCAACTTTACAATTTTGGGAGATTTTAATATGCATTTCGATGATGTTGAATCTACATCCTCCTCAGAACTCATTGATGAGCTTTCAACCTTTCAACTGTTTTTAAAAGGGCACGGCCCAACCCATATTAAAGGTCATATGCTTGACCCCATTTTTCTAATATACAAAACTTACAGGTGGGCAACACAGTCCCTTTACCCTGGTCCGACCATTTTCTACTTCGTTTTAGTTGGACTTTAGCTGATCTTATTTCGCCTGCTGTGCGAACTATTAAATTTGCACGCAAGTGGTCGAAACTCCCCTTAGAAGCATGGATAGATAATTTAAATAATACTACCCCATCACCCCATTTAAACCCTAACGTTGCTAATGAGAATTTTAACAATTGGCTTGAGTCATCACTCAACCATATCCTCCCCAAGGTAGTGATCCCAGAAAAGGCTGGAGGAAAAAAAAATCCCTGGTATTCGCAGAAATTAAGGGAACTGAAACAGCAGTGTAAGAAACTTGAAAGAAGGTGGAGGAAGGACTTTTCCACATCGAGGAAAGCCATATATAGAGAAGCTATCAGAACTTACAAAGCAGAAGTAAAAAACTCCCAAGCCCTCTATTTTCAAGAAAAAATTATAAGACCGGCTAATTCCCCACGAGAAATATTTAAAATTGCTAAAGCTCTCCTCACACCTCCTGCTCCTCCTATCGCTTTGGATAAAGCCCAACTGCGATGTAATCAAATAGCCGATTTCTTCTTTGAAAAAATTCAAGCTATATATAAATCGTTCCCTTTAATCGCAGAGCAACATCCTTCTTTATCAGGAAATGTAGCCACCTCGGAAGCCCAAACCTTGTTGGAGGATTTCCCACCGTTAGATCTTTGTACCCTGCAAGGGCTTCTACGAGATTTAAAGTCAGGCTCTCCCTTAGACCCTGTCCCTCCCACCATCCTTCACCAGATTTGCGAGGTCGTGTCACCAGTCATACTTGATGTGATTAATACTTCTCTCAAGACAGGTATAGTGCCATCCTCATGGAAACATGCCAGGGTCAAAGCACTTTTGAAGAAACCCAATCTTGACCCTGAAGACTGGGCTAACTATCGACCCATTTCTTTATTACCAGGATTAAGTAAACTTGCAGAGAAGCACACGAATTCTGTTTTATCACATTTCTTAGAAAAAAACAATCATCTCCATCCTACTCAAACTGGCTTTAGACCTCAACAGGGCACTGAAACTGCCCTCATTACCGTAGTTGAAGAAACTAGGAAGATTCTTGATGCCGGAGGCTGCGCTGCCTTGATTTTATTAGATCTTAGCGCAGCCTTCGACACGGTAAGTCATCATTTGATGATCCAAAGACTTAGGGAAGCTGGAGTGGCCGGATTAGCACTAAAATGGCTACAATCCTTCCTGCAAAATAGGGTCTTTACAGTCTTTGAAGAAGAATCATCCTTAAAATAAATACCTTTGACATGTGGGGTTCCTCAGGGATCCTCCCTTAGCCCCACTATGTTCAATATATACCTGCGGTCATTGGCAGAAACAGTATACCCTTTTGGCCTACAGATCGTCACATATGCTGACGATACTCAATTGATTGTTTCTCTGACTCAACAATCCCAACAAGGCCATAATTTAGCTGCCTGCCTTGAGAAGGTTTTTCATTGGATGAGTAATTCGTTTTTAAAACTTAACGGAGCAAAGACTGAACTTATGCTTCTGGGGAAGTCTGCCCCTCTAAACATTGATTCCTTTTGGCCCAGCTGCCTAGGCACTCCCCCTGTTCCTAAGCGGCAAATTAAAAGCCTAGGGGTTTGGCTTGATTCCAACCTAGACTTCAATGAACAATCACGCAAAGTAGCGGCTTGATGCTACAGCCTTTTAAGAATGGTTCGGAGGATTCTTCCTTTACTACCTTTCACTGCTAGACGACTGCTAGTCCAAGCTCTTATTCTTTCACGGCTGGACTATGCTAATGCTGTCTATTTGGGAGCCCCGCAGTCCACTACTAAAAGACTTCAAACAGTGCAGAATTGTGCGGCGCGCATGTTGTTAAATATTCCTAGATGCACCTCGGCTAAATCTGCTCTTACTTCTCTGCACTGGCTCCCTGTTTGTCTGAGAATTCAGTTCAAAGCTATGTGCATTGTACACAAAGCACTTTTTGAGAACGGCTCCCTTCTGATTCGTTCATGGATTCAACCCTACTGTCCTAACAGACCCCTTAGATCGGCGAACAAAGGCCTTATTGTAGTTCCTAAGATTAAACGCTCTCGGAGTGGAGGCCGACTGTTTACATATAATGCAGCCAGGCTTTGGAATAATCTTCCCTTCCACATACGGTCTGAACCTAACTACCTTAAGTTCAGAAAACTATTGAAAATCTCTCTTTTTCTCTGATCGTCTTATAGCATTATTGATGTCATAGCGCTGGGATGCCTTCGGGTAACCATGCGCTCTAGAAATGCTCCTTCATTCATTCATTAAATAAGGGTCACATTTGTAGACAGAGCATGAGAACAGGATGATGTCAGTGTTCACTCAGAAATAGCTGTTTGACCTGTTTCTTGAAAGATGCCGTGGAAGGATTTGATCTCAGGAGGTAGAGCGTTCCATATTCTTGGAGCTAGACCTGTGAATGTCCGATTGTAAGAACTTTTCTTTTTGAATTTGGGAGGTTTCAAAAGTAGGGTGGACGTACTTCTTAAGATCCGACAAGAGCCAGACAGTTCAAGCTTGTTTGCCAGGTATACCGGGGTGTTGTGATGTAAGGCTTTATGCGTCAAGCAAACAATCTTGAAACGTATGCTAGCTTCGATAGATAGCCAATTTAGCTGCACAAGGTCGGGGGAAATGTGGTCATGTTTTCTAGAGCCAGTGATGAGCCGGGCCGATGCGTTTAGAGTAGCTCTGCGCGGGGCCAAGCTAGCTTTGGGAATCCCAACCAGGGTCACCAAACCATATTCCAGACGAGAGATAACAAGGGATTGTACAGCAGGCCTGATGTCTTCGGGAGGCAGGAGGCTTGATTTTCCTAAGGGTGTTGAGTTGAAAGTTGGCTCCCCTGATAGTTGCACTGATGTGCGCTTGCATATTTAGGTATTTGTCCAAGGTGATGCCTAACGATTTAGCAGAGTCAACCACATGAGGGGTGCCGTTAAGAGCAGTGAGTTGATTAAGCCAGAGCAGGGTAGGTTCAGAGTGGTTGGGTGGAGAAATCAGAAAGAATTCAGTTTTGAGAGTATTTAACAGAAGATGGTTCTGGGCTAACCATTGTTGAGTTTGTGAGAGAGCATCATTTAGCGTTTTTATGTCTTCTTGAGAGGAGATCTTCAAGTACAGTTGCGTGTCATCCGCATACATGTGGCACTGAATGTTAGAGTGGTTCAGAATGACGGTAAGTGGTGCCATAAAAAGGTTGAAGAGAGTGGGGGAGAGTGCGGATCCTTGTGGAACTCCAATCGTAACAGGGGTACTGGTTGCAAGGGCGTGGTTAACTTTGATCCTTTGTGAGCGGTTATGTAAGAAAGAGGCAAACCAATTTAGGACCGGGCCCGAGAGACCCATCCTATGTTGAAGAAGAGCAATCAAATTTTCATGTTTGATGGTATCGAATGCTGAGGACAGGTCAAGAAGGATCAGGAGACAAGGGACATTTTGATCAAGGGATCTTAAGGCGTCATCCACAATGTGCGTTAGTGCTGTTTCAGTACTGTGCCCTGCTCTGAAACCCGACTGGTAGAGGTCAAGGAGTTGAAATTTCTCGATGTGGTTGCATAACTGTGAATGGACGCATTTCTCGAGCAATTTAGCTAGAGTCATGATGCTGGTGATAGGTCGGAAGTTGTTAGGATCAGATAAATCAGAATTGGGCTTCTTATGGATGGGAGTAACTTGCCCCGTTTTGAGGCAATCAGGGATCCTTCTCTGTAAGAGAGATTCATGAATGATCCGGGACCATAGAGGGAGAATGGCCGAATTGAGATCTTTAAAAAACTTATCAGGTAGTGGATCACTGTAATGGTTGGAATGTTTAAGGGACGCCATGTTGTGGAGCAGCTCCGTGACATCTGGAAGGAGAAAGGAATTCCAGGCGGCGTTGTTTTTGAGAGAACAACCAATGGTTAAGGACACTGCCGAATGTTCTGCCCACTCAGCTGATGACGCAGTGAGGTTCAGAGGTCGCAAAGTGGGAGTGTCAGGAAGCAGCTCCAGTTCAATTTTCTTAGTTTTGTCAGCGAAGTGTACTGAGAAGACCTCCCCACTAGTTAGCAGGGAGAAGGGAGTTGAGATAGAGTTGGAAGAGTGGTTAGCTTGTTGCTTGATGATTTCAAAGAGCATTTTGGGTCTATTCTTAGTGCCATTCAGCTGAGCCCTGAGGTGGTCTGTTTTAGCAATGCGGATGTGTTTGTTGTAAGTACTTCTCAACTTCCTTAGCTGAAAGAGGCTTGAGGAGGAGGGTGTGTTTCTCCAACGTCTCTCTGCGTGTCTAAGATTATGCCGCTCATCATTTAGGGCATCATTAAACCATGGTTTGGATTGTTTGACTGGAATCCTTTTGAGTTGCTTCGGTGCAATAGTATAAAAAATGTTAGCCATAATGTTAATGTAGTGATCAGAAAGATCGTCAAGGTTGGTCGTGTTCGGAGGGGGCTGAAGCCTATTTTTGGTGATGGATGTTAGAGCATTGATGTTGATGTCTCTCAAATTGCGAAACAGTTGTTTAGCTTTAATAGGTTGGCCCTGTCTGCACGATACCTTTTCCAATATGTGGTAGGAAATTTGATGATGATCTGACCAGTCACAGGGTAGGATGTCACCCAGTTGTAAGCTATTGTCTTTGGCAATGATAAGGTCGAGAGTGGCGCCCTTGTTGTGGGTAGGACCCTTACAGACCTGTGAGAAGTTGAGATCGGAGAGGAAAGCCTTAAAGGAGCAGACTAAAAGATCATTTGTGTCATTCCAGTGGAGGGTAAAGTCTCCAAGGAAAATATGGCTGAGTTGGTCCGAGCTTGAGCTAATGACCTCCATGGTTTGTTCTATGAAGATCAGATTATCACCAGGAGGATGGTAAATTGAGAGAATCACACAGGCAATCTTGCCCTTATTCCAAATTTCGATGACTAGTTGCTCAAAAGAAGACATCATAGCACTTTGCGATTGCTTAATAGTGAGGCTGGTGCGATGAATGCATGCAACGCCCCCCCCCGGTCGATCGCGTCTGATAATGGTGTAATCAGGAGGGGTTAAGGTGTTGAGGACAGGTGAGGAGGCATCATTGAGCCAGGTTTCAGTGAGAATCAGAAGGTCCAAGTCTTGCGAAATGATGAGCTCCGAAATATCCGCTGCATTTTTCACCGCCGATCTGCAATTGAGTAGTATCAATTTGATGTGATGGTTGGTGGTGATCACTTCATGATGAGAGGTAGTTATTTCAAGCAGGTTTTCCTTGTTAACCGATCTAAGATTGACACTAGGTTCCCTGTCAGGGTCCGAGGTAATAGTAGGGATGTTGATAGTAGAGATAGGGGAGGAGAGAATCCTATAGTCGCTGTACGAGAATAAAAGAGCGAGAGTGTCTTCTCCCGGCAGCTGAGGCTGGAATCTATGGGTCCTTGAATGGTGGTTAGGGAGAGGCCTAGATCTCCAGCTAGAGTTAACAGGTGAGTGGATAGAGGCTTCATTGTCACCAGCGTAAAATATTTTATGCGGCTTGTGGTGATCAGTCCACTGGGAGGGGTGTGTATTCCAGTGCTTCTCCATCTTCATGGAGAACTGTAGAAGGGTCTGCATGATCTCTTTAACAGCCAGGAGATGCTGCTTGAGGTCAGCAATCTTCTCCTCAAGGCAAGGGTGGAAAGTGCACTCCTCAGCAGACCCCGAATGAGACAATGGGTCTGACCCCACTGTGGGAGGATTATTAGAGGGTAGAGTACATCCCGAACCACAGTTACAGGGAAAGATAGTATCCCGCTTGCTAAGGATCTCGAGCTCCCTCCAGGAAGAAGGATTAGCCTGGTGGGGCTTAATATTAGGTGCACAGGGGAGCTGAGCAGTTCCAGGATTGGGAGTAGTGATGGGCAAGGTGGATTTAATAGAGGAGATAGGTGATGCACAGTAGGAAGAAGAGGGAGTGTATGGGTTACGAGGCAACGGACTGGAGACAGCAACTAGGTCCAAGGCCCTCGAGTTGGAAACATCTGTTCCTAGGGGTAGAATAGCAGGGTTATTATGAATGTTAGTGCTGGTGTAGTTCCCAAACCCACTGTTGTTGGAGATCAAGGAGCTAACATTGGGAGATGAGGGTGACATGAGATTTGACGGTAGGAGTGGGAAAGGAGGAGAGGTATTAGGGACAGCAACTTGGTGGTAGGCACTCGAGTAGGAAATATCAGAGTCCAGGTGAGGACTAACAAGGTTCTCCGGGATGGGGGTGTGGGTTATATACACATCCTCCGTGGAGTTGGAAAGAGTAGACAAAGATGAGGACCCAGAGTTGGGTGAAGAAGAGGCGAAAGGCACAGCGGGTGCAGATAATGTGGGTAGACTGCTAAGATGGAGAGTGGCCAGGTTGTGGTTATTGAGTGAGTTCTTAATCCTCAGAAAGATAGAGTCAAAGCGCTTGAGGTTCAGGTCCGAAGCTTGAATAAGGATGTTCCCATTATTATAAAGGGAAATGGTCAATTCATCTTTAAGGGCAGGTGAAGGTAGTGTCGTTAAACGGAAACCGTGTGGAGTTTTGGTCAGGTGTTTGGATCGAAGCTTAGAAGTTAGAGACTTTCTCCAATGGGCTCTTCTGGTAGTGTACAAAATGAAGTCTGTCACCACAGTGCCCTTAGCAGAGATATATGTGTCAGAGATAAGCGTTTCAGGACATCGTTTGAGGAGATTGTTTTTTGAAGGTCTTTTTCGCATTCTTCGACAAGTTGGAGGGGTAGATAATCTTAAAATAATTCAGACCTACTTGTGCAAGGTGGTCAGAGGAGCAAGAGATGTGTTGGGCCATGATGAGGGTAGCGGACAGAGAGAGGAGGTGAAATGGACCTGTTAGAGGAGAAAATGCAGAGAAAGAGGAGGAAGAGAAGTCAAATTAAAGGAGAGCGCTTACAAGTGAGCAGAGGGTTGGAATTAAAGGAGAGCACTTAAAAGTGAGCAGAGGGTTGGAATTAAAGGAGAGCACTTAAAAGTGAGCAGAGGGTTGAAAAAAAAAAAAAGGTACCTAGAATGCCTGAGGTAGCCTTAGTCCTATTATTATTTTTACTGGGATCCTCACTGGGATCCTAGAATGCCAGAGGTAGACTTAGTCCTATTTCTAAGTCCATAGTAGACTTCACAGGTACAGAGTCCTATGTTCCTTTCGGCTGCCCCTGGAGGCCATCTTAATCAACCTCTTGAGGAGGCCAGGGAAGCAAGGAGCAGGATGAGGGACCCCTAAAATGGAGGCCAAGAGTTCAAATCACAGAGATCAGCGATGCGTGCAGACAACCGCAAGCAGCCTTATACACTTCCATTGCAGGCACTCAAGCCTTACCGGGCGTTGCCAAATGTAGAGCAGGCAGAGGGAGAGAATCCCTGACTCCAGAATCAATATCATAAGTAAAAACACAATGGCTCCAAAGAAGGCAATCAGGCCATCGGTTTAGGCAGGGGGAGGTCCCCATAAGATACAGTCAACAACCGGCCGCTCCTCTCATGGCCATCTCGCCCTAAACACCCACAGGAGCAGCGGAGATGACAACAGTACAGCCGCCCCAGCGACCCACAGTCAACCTCCAAAGCTGTAAGACTCGTCCGAACATACAGACAGGCAGCAGGAGCTCTCCTTCCCCATCAGCCCTATGCCCCAGCAAACAACCGCATGGGCCGACTCGAGCTGGCAGCCCCGGGCCAAGTCAGCGCGATGAGTTTGGAGCCCGGACCGAGAAGCAAGGGCTCTCCCTCACCCGTCCCTACTCTTCAGCCCACCTCGGCCCAGGACAGCAGCGAACCAGCCCGTTCTCCTTTGACGAGCCGCGGGTGATCAGGCGGCCTCCGATAGCGGCCAAGCCGCTGAGCCCCCGTCACTCACCCGCCAGCAGGAACTAGCCCTCTCTCAGTCAGCGCCTCCAGCTCCGAGGTCCGTCCTCCTTAAACCGCCACAGGACGTCTAAGCGACCTGCGGGTGATCAGGCGGCCTCCCAGAGCTGCCGAGCCCACCGTCATTCCCCACCAGCAGGAACTAGCACTCTCTCAGTCAGCGCCACCAGCTCCGAGGTTCGACCTCCTTAAACCGCCACAGGACGTCTAAGAGAAGCACCCCTCCACTAGTCCCCGGTGCAGGGGGTGGTGGAAACACCCCTCCAAGGCCACCCGTCTCTGTGGTCTCCATGGTCCCGCAACATGGTTCACACAGCCAGCCACGAGAGGCAGGCACCTCCAGAGTTCGAAAGAACCGCCATGCCGCTAGTCCCCGATGCAGGGTGTGGGGGAATCACCCCTCCGAGGCCTCCCGTCTCCTTTGTCTCCGGTGTCCCGCTTCATGGTTCTCGCAGCCGCCATGCAGGGAAGGCATCAGCAACGACTCACTATTCAGGTACGATCAATGAATTTCAAGTGTCTCATCTGGGGACGAAGAACTAAGAATTCTTTTCAACGGGCATTAGTTTCATTAGAGACATCTTGTGAAATAAAAAGATTATGGCCAGACCAAATAAGGCGACTTTTAATTTTGACAGCCTTCAGGACACGCATAAGATCAGTGAATTCCAAAAAGAGCATTATAATACTACGTGGCTTAGTTGAATTAGGTAGATGGCGGCCCAGCCGATGTGCACGTTGGATGTTGAGAGGCGGTGAAGATTGAAGATTCAGGAGATCCGTAAGAAATTTCCTCAAGAAGGACAGAATATCAGAGCCCTCAATATTCTCCGGAAGACAGTAAAGGCGAAGATTATTTCGTCGATTTCGATTTTCAAGGTCTTCGGTGTGAAGTTTGAGTTTATGTATTTCTTGCTCTAACATTGGTATTTTGGTAGATATATCTTGAAGATCTCCCACACGCTGTTTCAGTTCCGACACCTTCCCCTCTATTACAATCCAGCGATCCTCAATTTGTTGTAGTTTTTCATTAGTTGCACACATAAATGGTTGAAGACCACGTACCTCTTTCAAGATAGAGTCTAAGACAGGATTCTGGGAAGATAAAATAGGAGACGGAGGGTCATTTTTCGCTCTTTTTGGTTTTGTACCCAAAGAAGTTGGTTTGGAAGATGCGTGTAAATCACTGGCCATCATGCTGTAATGAGTATGACGTTGAGTAGGCACTAGGGAAGGGCGAGTCCGGTCCATGCAACAAAAAGGAAATATTCAGTTCAAATGACTGTCGAAATCTTAAAAACTTGTAAATATCCAGAAATGGCAGTATCAGAAATGTTGGTCCCTGGTGCAAAAAGATAATGTCATTTAAAGGCAACCCAGTTAGAAAGAAGAACTTTCATTGTAAATATCAACAAGTTGCCAGTGGAGGTTAGAAACCAATGCACCAACAGGACTAAAAAAAGAAAGAAAAAAAAAATCACATTCCAGAATACCAATGGTATTAATGTCAGTTAAGGCTGGGAAAACAGTGCATAATAAAGGAGAAAAGCCTTTGGCATGAGCACCTCAACCTAAAATGGCGGATAATCTTGACTGGATGAAGAAAATTACCACCACAGCTCATGGAATTAAAAAAATGTATCTTATAGTGAAGAGTCAGCACATAAACTCACTGCCAGTGTTAAAGAGGGCTAAGAAACCTCCAAACATAATAGTGGTAGCAGCTTGAAAAAAAATCAGGCAGAAATCTGGAACGAGAGCGACGAGACTCAAAATGGCGGCCGCTCGCGTCTAAATGAGGAAAATCACTGCCGCGGTTCACAGGTCCAGAAAAGCACCCACATGGTGCAGAAACGGCGTATAAACTCACAGCCGATGTTTATAAGTGTGGAGCCACAACCGGAGTGATTCAATATTGCCCGAAAGAGGCCAAAACAGCAAGAAAGCTCCGCGTCCGCAGCGGAGCTCACGGAACAGCCGCCATCTCGTGTCAGCGCCGAAGCCATGCCCCTGACAATGTTTTTTTAATGCTGGGATAGTCACTCTTTGCGTGCTCAGTAATGGTGTTTATTAAAGCAATCATGAGCCACAGCTGATGATGTTCAATAGATTTTTTTTCATGGTTGACAGCTTCCGTAGGGTGATCTTTGATTATCACACATCATAGTTAGTTCCCCAAAGGTAAAACATAACTGATTAGCACAATGTTGCAAGAATATTTAATGATCATTCACCAATTAGCTTTGTTAAAAACCCATAGTAAGTGATTTCTGCTGGACAATTTTCTTTTGTGACCGCATCACAACAACCATTTCCATTTCTCTCTGAGTAACGGCAAACAAAACGCCATTCTGCAATGCATTTATACACAGAAAAAGAAAGGCAATTATTGCATTTAGGTAACTTTGTGACATGTGCTCACGAAGAAACATCTGTGTCATTTTTCATTCCAGTCATTCTGGTGATGGTCTCAGTAGGAATCTGGCTCTGTATATACCATACCAAAGCAAGGTATAGAGTGCACAGAGTCCAGGGGATCCCCAGAGGTATAGCAGAGGCTAAAGTAGATAATACTAAGAGCTCTATTTGTATTAGTGTGGTCGAGCAGTTAGACTTATCAGAGGGTGGTGTTAAGCATTTATTGTACACACTCAGGCAAGGAATTATGTCACACACTCAAAGACTGAATCCAGGCCAATTGGTAAGTATAAAAAGTTATACTTTGTATTTTATTTATGAATCAAGGGTTACTTAATGCAGGTAAGTGTAATACTTTCAACGTCAAGGGTTTTCATGTAAACAGGTTTGTAGAGTTTCAAGCAATACTTTTCAATCGGAAAGAAAATACTTAGTATTCAGGATATACAGTTAGTGCAATACAGAGTGAACGCTATGCAATCCTGTGGGGAAAGACAGGTGATTGACTTACAAGTAAGTACCTGGCTTACAGTTCCAGTCTTCAGGTGTCTCAGGCCAACACTACGGCAATGTCAGTAATGCGGGACTAGAGGCACACAGAAGGTGCGGGTTTCAGTATTTGCGCCGAGGCGGTCGATACTGGCGGTGATGTTTACCCTCGCGGTCCGTGGAGAGTAATGTAGAGCGTTGGTTTTCAGAAGACCGCCAACATGGTTACCATCGCGGTCGCTGGTGGCAAGCTGCTGTAGTTCGGCTGGAGGAGTTCCGCCGTCGTCGGACCATCTCAGGGAGGTTGCGGTGGGCGGTAGGACCAGAGGTGCTGGGGAGGCTGATAGGGCCACCTACAGGAGGGTACGGGCTCTCAGGCATGGAGCTCGGCACAGCTGGGGTTGTGGAGCTGAGAGGATCCCTCGTGGTCGTGGAGGCCATCCGGCTGGGATATTGGTCTTCTGGCAGGGCAGAGTCAGGTCGACACAAGTGCCAGTCTTATAATACTGAGGTCGGGGAGTTCTTTTGTAGCAGTGAGTTGTGTCGACACAAGGCCCGCCCTCACTGTGGCGGTTCTTGTACCGACGGATGCCGGGAACTAGAGTCTGTAGTCTGGAGGGAGGTACTTGGCACTTTGGTGAAGGTTAAAAGGTCTCCGGGGTTTCTTGGAAGCCTTGCAGAGTTTCTGGAAGAACGGCAGGTTCAGTGGTCAAACAGGCTGCAGGTGGCGGAGTTCTTGCCTCATTTTGTCTGCAGCGGTTCAGTTCCTGGTCCGGCGGTGGTTGTCTTCTGTCTTCTTCTTTGGTCCGTCGAATCTGAAGAGGTAAGATTCAGGGGTACCCCTAAATACTAGATTATGGGGCGTTACAGGGGTGTGTAGGCCAGGACCAATGGGTCCCTTCCTTTGGGTGTCAACACCCCCTAGTATACCATCCTCCAGTGGGAAGGGGGCATAATCCTCTTGCTAATTGGCTGAGTCCCTTCATCTTCAAGATGGAGGGGACTGAGATGTGTGCTTCACCTCGTCTCCCCTGCCTGAGGGTTAGGGTTGGCAAAGGTGGGCACACCTCTCTTCCTGGCTAGGTTTTCCTGGCCAGTTCTCATGCCCAAATGGGGGTCAGAACCGGTGGGAGGTAGTTGCTGATAGCAGAAAAAGGCAGGGGGTAGCTAATAAAGGTGGCAGGCCTTTGAAGGTCCCACTTTGTGCACCCTGCCCATCCTAGGGGAGGAGGCATGACACATCTGCCCAGGATGAGCTTTGTTTCCAGACCCAGAGAGCGGATGGCTCTCTACCCAGGGGTCCAGAAACATGTCTGGTGGTGGTAGATGGCTGGTAGCCAGTCAGGAACCACACCAGGGCTGGTCGTGTTTCAGGGGGCATCTCTAAGATGCCCTTTGAGTGCATTTTTACATTAAATCCGACACTGGCATCAGTATAGGTTTAATGCACTGAGAAGTTTGATACCAAACTTCTCAGTCTTCAGTAAAGCCATCATGGAGCTGTGGAGTTCGTGATGACAACCTCCCAGCCCATGAACTCAAAATGGCTTCATTGCACTTACAATGTCTGTAAATGGCACAGACACCATAGGGGCACAGTGCTTGTGCCACTGTGCCCTCACCTGTGGTATAGTGCACCCTGCTAGAGTGGTGACTTGCCTATGCCACAGGCAGTGTTTGTTAGGCATGGCACCCAGGGATGGGTGCCATGTCGACTTTTGGGTTTGCGGTCTCACTTTGACACACAGGCTGCAGTGGCAGGGTGTATGTGTCAGGTGAGGAGTCCCTGAGGGTGGCATATTACATGCTGCAGCCCTCAGAGGCTCTCTCTGGTCACAAGGCCCTTGGTATCAGGTGCACCTTTTACAAGGGACTTATAGGTGGGCCAGAGGTTGTGCCAATTGTGGATGCAAAGGTACTGTTTTGGGAAAGAACACAAGTGCTGGAGCCTGGTTATCAGGACCCCAGCACACATGTCAGTCAGGTTGGCATCAGTTCCAGGCAAAAAGTTAGGGGGTAACTATGCAAAAAGGGGAACCTTACTATAGTCTCACCTCTGGGAGTTCCTGCTGCTTTGAAAACTACAGCAGTTCCTGTTATTTAACAAATTGGTTCTTATTAACATGATTATGTAGGACAGTCACTTATTGAAACACCTTAGTGGTTTTCTAGAAACTTGGATCAAGTACATGATGACTGAAGGATGAACAAAGATTAACAGACACATAAAACCTCAGGGCCTGATTAAGAGTTTGGCGGAGTTAACTTCGTTGGGATGGCAGAAGATAATATCTCCGCTATCCTGAGGGACCTCTGTCTGGAAAATTTAGAGCTGTCCACCTGCACAGCTGACAACTCTCTACATTTACAGGAACCACCGTCATAGCCTTTCCCGTCAATGTAGGAAAAGTTTGACCAATATTACTGTCAACCATGATAGTAGGCCATCAAACTTTTCTACAGTGTTTTGTTTTCCAAAAACTAACTCCTGTAGTGGGAGTTTGTTTTTAAATAAAAGAACAAAAACTAATGGCAGCCACACCCTGGGAGTTTTCTCCCAGGCTGTGGGTGTAAGTTTTTTTTTCCTGTCCAATACTGTGAGGTTTTTCCTGGTGGTGACAGACAGGAAAACTGCTTTTACACCATCCACCCTAACTAGGGGGTAATTTCAAGTCCTTTCTCTGATGGCCCCTACTCCGTTGGGCTGTCGTAAGAAGTATTCAGTCAACTACGCCAACAAGGCTACATCCACAGAAAGCTTACTGTTAGACCGGACAGCGTTAGGGTGGTCTTCCCCCAAACGTTTTACCTGCTTGCCTCATATTTTTACTGATTCTTTTTGATGGCCTAAGTATTCTGAGCACTTGATCACTGCCAACCAATGCTAAAGTGCCTGTGCTTCTCCCTTAAAACATGGTTTGATTGACTTATCCACAATTAGCACATTTAATTTCATCCATCTTCCTGGGAGAAAGGGAGGGAGGATGTGGTCCCAGCCTCACACTTACACTCGAATAGGCTGTGCTCTGTCCCACACAAAGGGCTGCATACACCTTTGTAATGAGTATGAAGTCAGGGCAGGAAGAAAGGACCTGTGTGCACTTCAAAGACCCTTCTTTAAAGTCACCCGCATTTCAAGGGCACAACTGGGTATAAGCACTGGACTTCTGATCCTACCAACAGAGTACACTTCAGGACCTGAAACCAACTTGCCAAGAAGAAAAACTGTAGTGCTAAGAGCTGCTACTTTGCTGGACTGCTGCTCCAGAAGACTGCTGCCTTGCTGTTCTCTCTGACTGGACCTTCATCACTTTACCCAGAGTGACTCCAAGGGATAGCTGACTAGCCTCCTGTTTTTCAAAGATTCGGGGACATCAAAGTCTTTAACCTTGCTCCTGTGTCTATTGGAAGTGGATCCAGGTGCTTGCTCCTGTGGAACCGACGCATCTTCTGCTGCATTAGGCAGAATTGATGCATCGCTGTTGCGGGAACAGAAGTGGTGCATTGCACTTGGAACCAGAGCATCGCCATTGGAATTGATGCATCAGAACCAACGCATTGCTGCTGCTGCAGGAGAAGCGATCAACGCATCCCCTTAATTGTATGGAGAAATCCGGCGCATCGCACTCGGCACCAATGCATCTTGGAACAGGTACTTCATCTTTGGAACCAGCGCATCACCATCATTGTGTGGAGAAAATCATTGCATCACCTCGTCTGCGGGATTGACACTGACCAGGATCAAGGTACTTTTGTTCAGCTGGCATTGCATGGCTCATGTACCCAGCCCATGATCCATCGCAGGTGGCCTGACTGCTTGACTTTTCCCCGGTCCAGTGTGACCAGATAACCCCCATGCACACTGTGAGAAAGCACATTTTTTGCATGGTTAGCCCCACTTTTTGCCTGGTTTTGATGTGGTTTCCAATGTAGTGCACAGGGAGCCTGCCACCCAGGTCCCCTGTGCCAGTGCGCCTTCCCTGAAACAAAGCCCCAATTGTTACTTCTGCCCACTGTAAGCCCCTAGTAAATGGCACCTTGGGTACCTAGTACCTGGAAGTTGAAAAGGGTCCCTTGGGACCCCCCTCATGGGGACCATGCCACTGCCCTTGCAGCCTGCATGCCCCTGGAAGGGAGAAAATGACAAAGTCGGCATGGCATCCTGCCTGGGTGCCATGCCAGCTAGCACTGCCTGACTGTATAGGTAGGTCGCCTGAGCAGATGTGCCCCTATGATATTGGGCACCATTTTCTAATATTGTAAGTGCCAGTGAAGCCATAGAGAGTACATGGGCTGGGAACTTGACACCTCGGCTTTCGCAGCAGCATGATGGCTCCACTGAATGCAGGAGTGTTTGGTACTAAACTACTCCTTTTAATGAGCTCACACTGATGCCAGTATGGGATTCATTGTACCATGTACCCAGAGGGCACCTCAGAGGTGCCACCTGAATCCCTACCAAACCTGGTGTTGCCTCTGACCAGCTGTAGGCATCCATCCACCACCAGATATGTTTCTGGACTCCTGGGTAGAGAGCACCTGCTCTCTGGGATGAGAAACAATGCACATCCTGGGCGGAGGTGTAATACCTCCTCCCCCAGGAAGGGCCTGTGCTCGAAGAGGGGAGCTTCAAAGGCCTGCCACCTTTGTAATGCGACCCCCCAGCCTGTTCTGCTAACAGCAGATGGCAGCCCCTGGATTACACCCCCACTTTGGATGGGAAAACCAGCGGGAAAATTCGAAAAGATTGAAGGTGTGCCCACCTCTGCCAACCCCACCCCTAAAGTGAGGGGAAGCGAGATGAAGCACAACTGTCAGTCACCGTCATCTTGCCATTGGGGGGATCCCTCCAATCAGGGCTAGGTCCATGCCCCTGCCCATAGGAGGATGGCATAAGAGAGGGTGTTGTCACCCCAGGTGGGAGGCCCATTGGCCTTACCTGCCACTCCCCTAAAAACACCCCCTACATTTAGTATTTAGGTGGCTACCACAAACCTGGTCCTCATATTCAATGACCTAAGAAGCAAGAAGAAGACCCTGCAGAGAAGACTGAAGACGACGACTGCCTTGGCCCCAGCCCTACCAGACTGTCTCCGGCTCTGTGAACCTGCAACACGTGTTGCAGTCAGCGACCTCTGAAACCCTGGGAGGTGTCCGGTTCTATGTATCCTCGGGGTTGGAGCAATGCTAGTATGGATCCACCTCTCAATAGCTCCAAGTCTGAATGCTATTACAGCACAGACTATTGAAGTGATTAAGTGGGGGAAGGAAAGGTAGGGATCGGCAGGGAGGGAGATCTGTAAAAGACAAAACACATTTACTGAGATGTTAAGGATAAATTCTTCTCTCTCTCTCTCTCTTTGCCTCTCCCACTAAATCACCCCTTCTATACACATTTGCAATACCCGTAACAAAAAGTGATAATAAGGCAAGTGTAGGCTCACTGCTCACTGTTTTGCCAGTCTGGCTACATGTAGTGAGGCGGTATGTACAGCTATGAGGAGAAAAGAAGATCATAGGTTACAGGGCTTTTACCAACTGTGTACTCCTATTATCCCATCGCATCTTCTACATACCCCTTTATCTGTACTGCGTTGAATCACAGGGGAGGTGAGAAATGTCCACCCATGCTTCTGACATGCTTCCCCTGTTATTAGCATAAACAGATGTAAGAAAGAAATAAGGCTCAACATGCTATTCCCATCATAGCATCTTGAATGTATGGGCAAAGATTTCCACACATAAGGATTATGTCTCAAACAAGAGGGAGTCCCAAGACATGAAGACTGATCCCACCTTCGTTAAACTGAAGAGACGTAATACTCCTAGAAACAGTAACTCTAGGCCAGCTCTTAGCTGCTGGAACGGACCACGCTCGTTTGGTAAGTATTCAACTGAATGAAGTGCAAGATAAGGCTTTTACTACCTTCCCCTCCACATGAGCTTCATCTGAAACTCGCCAACAGAGAAGAAAACCCTATGACATACACAAGAGAGACCAACCAGCACTCGCTCTCCCCTCCGCAGGAGCCTCAGCCAAAACTCGCCAACAGAGGAGAACACGCAGTGCTCACGCTCAAAGCAAACAGTGAACCGCCACCTCGCGGTTCCACAAAGACTCCTGAACCAAGGGCACGAAAGTAAAATTGGGAGGTGCAGCAAGCACCCTTACCGGGTCGGCTCCCCGATCCTCCGTCCGTCTGCTACTCAGAATAATCGGCCACGTTGGTTGCCCTGGAAGTGACTATGAGGGCAACAGGTCGACACGATGACGCATGAATATCTATACTTGGCACACAGCATGATGGGAAATAGAGTCCTTAAGCTCCCGATGTCAGTGTTCAAGGACGCTTGCGTGGTTCTCCCTGGTGAGATTTGACAGGAGGATTGCTGCTTTCAACAAAGACTCCAATCTCCTGCAGACACAAACTCCTATAACCGCCACAGGGAGGACCAACACTTGGCGTGATTCCTTGCTACAAATGAACTCCAAGAACCACAGCAGTGGAGGACCAACACTGCTGTTGATTCGACTCACTGCTATCAAACATCTCCCGAAGACCGCAGTGCTAGAGGATTGACACCCGTGTCAATGTGACTCTACCCTGCCCAAAGAAAGCACCTCGAGGAATCCTCTTGGCCCCTGACCTGAGCTGCCCACAGCTCCGTGCCCAAGAGCCTGCACTCTCCTGCTAGTGGCCCTGTCGGTCGCCTCCTGCATCGCCTGTCCGACTGTTATCTCGCCAGGATGGTCCGACTATGGTATACCCCATTTGATCTACAGCTACCGTAAGCCTGCAACGGCTACAGTAACTGTGTTGGCAACCTGCTAAAACCTATCCCGCTCATTGCCCCTGCCAACCATGAGGGTAGTAATCACTGCCGGTCTCAACCACCATGTCCAATATACTGAAATCCATACTGTACGGGTGCCACATTCCCCCATGACTGACTCTGCACTCAATGTAGGTCTGACTGCCCAAGGACTAAAACTGTAGGTTATATACTCGCTTGATACATCCCTCAATTGATTTCCTTCGCAGGATAATCTTGAACTGTTCGAATATTGCACTGTCGACCTTTGAACGTAAACTGTATTTTTAATCGAAAACGTACTAACCTAACTGCGAAGACCTTGGTCTTAAAATAAAAATACAAGCAAAAGTATATTTTTCTTAAATTTGTCTGGATCTCCTTCTTGAGTCGTGTGTCCATTATTGATCACTGTGTTGCAATAAATGTCTTACACTCCTCTATGTTAGGCCTAAGGCTGCTCGACCACACTACCACAAATAGAGCACTTTGAGTTTTACATTGAGCCCTGTACACTTTTGGGGAACCCCTGGACTCTGTGCATGGTATTACCACCTAGTGGCAGCATCATATACAGAACCAGCTTTCTACATTGGCGGTGCAGCGGTGGGGTACAAGACTTTGACATTTGTTGTACCACTTGATTGATAATTGATTTCACTGAGGAAATCCCAAAATTGTCTTCAGAACAGAATGTTTCCAATTTACAATTTTTTCCAGATTGCTTAAACTTGTGTTAGGGCCTTTGTTAAGTCCCCCATCGTCTTAGGAACTTAGAAGACTTTAAAGTAGTTAGGCCTTAGAAGTACTTAGAGTTTTTGTTAAATCTCTAATAAGACCCCACTTACTTTAAACACCATGACTGATGCTCCTGGGACCAGCAGGAACTCAGCCTGGGTCCCTATGCACATCTTAAAGTTTTCCAAATTAAAGATTTTTGCAAAGCATGGAACATTGCCATGGGTCCGAAATCCAATAAAGCCCATTACCAGCAGTTGCTGGCAGAGAACGACAAGGCCCTGCAAACAGAACTCCCCCCAGTGGGGAGAAAGTAGTAGAAGAAGATGGGCAGGTAGATGGGGAAGGCGCTGACTCCGTCACTGCCCCCTCAGATAACCACACCACTGGTGGAAGCGACCCTAGTAGTATCCCAGACAAGGTAGACACTGAAGATGCATATTTTCCGAAACTGGCCAAGAGGACTGCTCTAGAAGCTAAACTCCTGGCCCTAGAAAAAGAAAGAGGTGAGATGGGCCTAGGACCCATCTCTGGTAGCTGCAAAATAATAAATAGGGAGGTGGATTTTGTTGACTCCAAAAAACCCAAAGGGATTGTCCCTAAATATTTTGGGGGTGATGATATCACAAAGTGGTTCATTGCTTTTGAGACAGGTCCATAGGAAGCTGTGAAGTGCTATCCTGTGGGAAATATTCTCAGGAAAGTGCAGGGATATACTCCTGACACTGAACGAGAAAGATGCTACATCCTATGACCTCATGAAGGGTACCCTGATTGAGGGCTTTGGATTCAGCACTGAGGAATATAGGATCAAGTTCAGGAGGGCCAAGAAAACACAAGGCCAATCCTAGATAGATTTTGTAGATTTCTCAGTGAAAACACAGGGAGATTGGTTGAGTGGTAACAATGTACATGACTATGAGGGTCTGTACAACTTGGTTATGGAGGAGCACCTTTTAAGTAATTGTAGACCTATGTCCACTTTCTCCTCAAGAATTGGGGAAGAAGGCAAACCACTGGGTCAAGACAAGGGTCATCAAACTAACACTGGTGGGGGAGACCAAAAGAAAGAGGCCAAAAAGCCCTCCAAGGGAAAGAGGATAAGCCTAAAAATAATCAAGAGTCTTCTACAGGCCCCTAAAAACCTGCTCAGGGGAGTGGGCCCAGAGTCTCTACATAGTCTAAGGGTGGGCACCAGGGCAAGAACTGGGACCCCAAAAAGGATTGGTGTCATGACTGTAAAGCACTAGGACACCAAACTGGAGACCTTAGATGTAAAGCAAAACAAAAAGCCTCTAGTCCACCTGCAGTACCTGCAGTTGCTAACATCCAGATAGGATCCAAGGTGTGGCCTGACCATGCCAGTAACCCCACAGAGGCAACATAGTTCTTTGAGGCAGAGATACACTTAGTCTGTGCTGCTTGGTCAGATTACACGAAAAAATACAGGCAGTTTCCCAAGATTAATGGGTCCAGGATAGAGGCTCTGAGGGATGCAGGGGCTCGTGTCACAATGGTGGCTTTGCAGCTAGTGCACTCAGATCAGTACCTGATTGTAAGGTCCTATCCAGTCATTAATGCTAACAATGCCACCACAGTCCAACCCATGGCTATGGTCACTTTGGACTGGGGGGGGTGTAATGGGACAGAATGAGGTGGTTGTGTCTCCTGACGTTCCTGTAGATTGTCTGCTTGGAAATTACTTGGAGAGTTCTAATTGGACTGAAGTCCAACTGAGGACCCATGCCAGCATGGTTGGTCTCTCAGGATAGGGTTGTGTTACAGCCCGAGCACAGAGCAGAGCTCTGAGTGAAAAGAGGTACTGGATTCTGGAAGAATGCACCAGCCTCCAAGAGAAAGGGCAAGAAGGCTAGGGGACCAGATTCTAAACAGATCTCAAGTCAGAACCCCTCTTTTCGAGAAGATGACTTGGTATTCTCAGAGGGAACTGAGCCTGAAGAAATTAGACCTTACCAGGCAGATCTCTTGGGCCCAGGGGGACCCTCTAGGATGGATCTGTGCCAGGGACAAGAAACCTGTCCCACTCTTGAAAGCCTGAGGCAGCAAGCTGCTGCACAGGAAAAGGGTGATATTAGTAGCACCCACAGGGTCTATTGGGAGGATGGGCTCCTATACACTGAGATCAGAGACCTCAAACCTGTTTCAACCAGGAGAGTGGTAGTGCCTCAGGGTTTTAGAAAGTTTCTCCTTACTTTGGTCCATGATATCCCCTTAGCTTGGCACCTTGGCCATGATTAAACTTGGAGTAGGTTAGTTAACCACTTCTACTGGACAGGCATGTCTCATGAAGGTGAAGGACTTTTGCCAGTCCTGCTGCACCTGCCAGGCCAGCGGCATGGCAGGAGGCCGCTGAAAGACCCCATTAATTCCACCTCCAGTGGTTGGGGTACCCTTTGAAAGGATAGGGTTCCACATTGTTGGCTCCCTAGAGCCCCCAACAGCCTCAGGGAACAAATACATTCTGGTGGTAGTGGATCATGCCACCAGGTATCCTGGAGCTATTCCCCTAAGGGCCACCGTTGCTCCAGTGGTGGCAAAAGCCCTCCTTGGTGTCTTTACCAGGGTTGGTTTCCCAAAGGAGGTGATATCAGACAGAGATATAAACTTCATTCCTGCCTACCTAAAACACATGTGGGATGAGTGTTATGTTAGCAGTGATTTATAACGCGCGCGGCTACTCGGAAGAGTGTCCCGGCGCGAGCCCAAAAGAAAGCAGAAACAGAGTACAGAAGTAGGGGCGAAAGAAAAACCAACTTAATTGAATAGGATAGTTTTGAGTTTTTTCCTAAACTGAGTAGGGTTTTGAAGACTACGGAGATCCGGGGGAAGAGAGTTCCAAGACTTTACAACCAAATAGGCCAGGGAACTGCCCCCCTTTCTTTTCAGACGAATTCTGGGTGTGGAAGCCAGGCACATGTTCAAGGAACGCAAGAGTCTGCCAGGGACATAAAACGAAAAACGGTTCCTCAAATATGCCGGGCCATACTCGTAGAGCGCTGCATGGGCCGTAACCAGAGCCTTGAACATAACCCTAGATTTTATCGGCAACCAATGCAAGTTGCGCAAATGCTGCCGAACACTAGTATATTTGGGTAAGTCCAACAGCAGCCGCGCAGCGGCATTCTGCACGACCTGCAGCTTATCCATGAGGTAGCATTAGCATAATCGAGACAGGAGGTGACTAAGGCCCGAACTGCCGTTTCTTTGGCAGAGAGAGGCAGCAGGGGCAAAAATTTTCTGAGAAGCTTCAGGATACCAAAGCAGGTGCCTGTTAGTTTACTGATCTGGTTACCAAAACTGAGTTTTTTGTCAAACCAGATCCCAAGGTTTTTCACTGGGAGGCCCGAAGGGGAGGGCCGGGGGCATCATCAGGCCAGCAGTCGTGCCAAAACAGCGAAGGAAACTCCCCAAAGAACAGAATCTCTGTTTTGTCTTCGTTACATTTCAACTGGGCAGACGTGAACCAGTTGAACACAGCAGACAGGCAGGCTCTGACATGGGTGGTAGCTCTCTCATGCTTTTTCCAGGTAAATAAAAGCTGAGTATCATCAGCGTAAGTGACCACTTTAGCACCAAGGTCCTCGGCCAGCTGGATTATAGGGGTCATATAAATATTGAACAACAAACGGCTCAAAATGGATTCCTGAGGGACCCTGTCTGAAGGGCTTGGGTAGTTGACGCAAAAGGGGGGATCCATACTTGCTGTGTTCTACCGTCGAGAAAGGATTTTAACCATTTCCATGAGGCACCAATGATACCTAACCTCTGCAATCGGGCCAGGAGAAGAGCGTGGGGGACAGTATCAAAGGCGGCAGATAGGTCCAACAGGACCAAAACTGCCCTGCCCCCAGCATCTAAGGTCTCCCGAATGGCCTCAGTAATTTCCACCAAGGCAGACTCAGTGCTGTATGAAACTTGAAACCCAGATTGAGCCGGATGCAGCAAACCTTGCTGTTCAATATAGGAGGTCAGCTGTTTATTAACCAGTTTCTCACATACTTTGGCCACTCACGGAAGTAGGGAAATAGGACGATAGCTGGATGGGATGTGGGGGTCCAGAGTTGGCTTTTTGATAAGAGGGACCAACAAGGCCTGCTTCCAGGCGGGTTGAACAGAGGCAGAAACCAGTGATGCATTAATCAGTTTGTGGAGTGAATTACCGATTCACCACACCCTATTATCCACAAACCAATGTCCTGGTGGGGAGATTCAACCAGACATTGAAAGGCATGAAAGGTATGAAAGGTGGGCTCACTGAAAAATTCCGAAGGAGATGGGATGTCCTACTCCCATGCCTGCTTTTTGCCTACAGGGAAGTGCCACAGAAGGGAGTGGGGTTTTCACCCTTTGAACTTTTGTTTGGGCACACTGTTAGAGGTCCTCTGAGTCTGGTAAAAGAAGGTTGGGAAAAACCTCTCAAAGAACCAAAACAAGACATAGTGGACTATTTGCTCAGACTTTGCTCCAGGATGGCTGAGTTCATGGAGAAAGCAAGCCAAAACCTTCAGGCCAACCAAGAACTGCAAAAGTAGTGGTATGACCAAAAGGTGGCTTTGGTAGAATTAAAACCAGGGCGGAAGGTATAGGTATCGGAGCCTGTGGCCCCTAGGGCCCTCCAAGATAAGAGGATTGGGTTCTACCCTGTCCTTGAAAGAAAAGGGGAGGTCACCTATCTGGTGGACCTTGGCAGTTGCAAACACCCCAAAAGGGTAATACATCTCAAAAGCCAGAAGCCCTATTATGACAGAGCTGACATGACCATGCTTATGGTCACAGATGAGGGACAGGAAAATGAGACTGAACCTCTCTCTGATCTCCTCTCCAGCAATCCCCAAGATGGGTCTGTTGATCTGTTGATGGTGTGGTCTTTTCAGACACTCTCACTGACCAACAGCAGACTGACTGCAGGCTAGTCCTAAGTCAGTATGCTGAGCTCTTCTCTCTGACCCCTAGTCAGACTAGCTGGTGTACCCATGATGTGGACACTGGTGACAGCTTACCTGGCAAAAACAACATTTACAGGCAGTTTGATAATGTCAGAGAGAGCATCAAGCTGAAGTCAGCAAGATGCTGTAATTGGGTTTCATTGAACCCTCAGAGAGCCCCGGGGCCAGCCCAGTTGTCTTAGTCCACAAACCTCACTCCAAGGGCTAAAAAAAGAAATGAGGTTTTATGTGGGCTATAGGGGCCTTAATGCTGTGACAAAAACTGATGCTCACCCAATTCCTAGAGCAGATGAATTAATTGACAGGTTAGGGGCAGCCAAATATCTTACTACCTTTGATCTCACATCTGGATACTGGCAGATAGGTCTGACCCCTGGAGCAAAAGAAAAATCTGCATTCTCCACCCCAAATGGGCACTTACAGTTTACTGTGATGCCCTTTGGATTAAAGAATGCCCCTGCCACCTTCCAACGGTTGGTGAACAAAGTCCTTGCTGGGCTGAAATCCTATAGTGCAGTTTATCTTGATGATATTGCGGTCTACAGCGCCACATGGCAGGATCACCTGATCCACCTTGGCAAAGTCCTGAAGGCTCTGAGAAGTGCAGGCCTCACTATCAAGTCAAGCAAATGAAAGATAGGGCAGGGAAAGGTTGTGTACTTGGGTCACCTGATAGGTGAAGGCCAAGTTCAGCCACTCCAACCCAAGATCCAGACAATTCTGGACTGGGTAGCTCGGACAACTCAGACCCAAGTCAGGGCATTCCTTGGCTTTACTGGGTACTATAGGAGGTTTGTGAATGACTATGAGTCCATAGTTACTCCCCTTGCAGAACCTACCTCCAAAAGGATGCCAAAGAAAGTCAACTGGACAGTGGGCTGTCAAAAGGCTTTTGACACTTTGAAGGATACAATGTGCGATGTCCCAGTCCTGAAAGCTCCAGACTATACCAAGCAGTGCATTGTACAGACAGATGCCTCTGAGCATGGGATAGGTGCAGTCCTAGCCTAAACCAAGGTAGAGGGACATGACCAACCTCTTGCTTTTATAAGCAGAAGACTACTCACTGGAGAACAGCTTTGGAGTGCCATAGAGAGGGAAGCCTTTGCTGTGATCTGGGCCTGGAAAAAGTTGAGGCCATACCTGTTTGGCACTCACTTCCTAGTTCAGACAGACCACAGGCCTCTCAGGTGGTTACAACAGATGAAAGGTGAGAACCCCAAACTGCTAAGGTGGTCCATATCTCTATAGTGAATGCACTTCACAGTGGAACACAGACCTGGGACTGCCCATGCCAACGCAGGAGGCCTTTCCAGGTTCTTCCGCTTAGAAGATGAAGACGCTCAGGGGGAAGGTTAGTTTCATCTGCTTTCGTTTGGGGGGGTCATGTGAGAAAGTGCATTTTTTGCATGGTTAGCCCCCACTTTTTGCCTGGTTTTGATGTGGTTTTGAATGTAGTGCACAGTCCCTGTCACGCAGGTCCCCTGTGTCAGTGAACCTTCCCTAAAACAAACCCCCAATTGGTACTTCTGCCTACTGTAAGCCCCTATTAAATGGTACATTGGGTACCTAGGACCAGGAAGCCAAAGAGGGTCCCTGGGGACCCTCCTTCACGGGGACCATGCAACTGCCCTAGCAGCCCGCATGCCCCTGGGAGGGAGAAAACGACAAAGTCGACATGGCACCCTGCGTGCTATGCCAGCTAGCACTGCCTGACAGTATAGGTAAATCATCCCTCTAGCAGGCCTCACAGCCCTAAGGCAGGGTGCTCTAAACTCCAGTTGAGGAGATACCTGCATGAGCAGATGTGCCCCTACGATATTGGGCACTATTTTCTAATATTGTAAGTGCCAGTGAAGCCATAGAGCGTACATAGGCTGGGAACTTGACCTCTTGAGTTCCACAGCAGCATGATGGCTCCACTGAATGCAGTAGTGTTTGGTACCAAACTACTCCTTTCAATGAACCCACATTGATGCCAGTGTGGGATTCATTGTACCATGCACCAAGAGGGTACCTCAGAGGTGCCCCCTGAATCCCTACCAACCCTGGTATGGTGCCTGACCAGCTGTAGGCAGCCAGCCACCACCGGACATGTTTCTGGACACCTGAGTAGAGAGCCCCTGCTCTCTGGGACCAGAAACAATGCACATCCTGGGCAGAGGTGTAATATCTCTTCCCCCAGGATGGGCCTGTGCTCGAAGAAGGGAGCGTCAAAGGCCTTCCGCCTTTGTAATGCGACCCCCAGCCTCTACTGCTAACAGCAGATGGCAGCCCCTGGTTTACACCTCCACTTTGGGCGGTATAACTGGCAGGAAAATTTGAAAAGATAGTAGGTGTGCCGACCTCTGTCAGCCACACCCCTAAGGTGAGGGAAAGGGAGGTGAAGCACAACTTTCAGTCACTGTCATCTTGCAGATGGGGGGACCTCTCCTATCAGGTCTAGGTCTATGCCCCCTCTCATAGGAGTATGGCATAAGAGAGAATGTAGTCACCCCAGGTGAGAGGTCCATTGGCCCTACCTGCTACTCCTCTAAAAACGCCCCCTAAATTTAGTATTTAGGTGGCTCCATCAGACCTGTTCCTCATATTCGATGACCTAAGAAACAAGAAGATGACCCTGCAGAGAAGACTGAAGACGATGACTGCCTTGACCCCAGTCCTACCGGCCTGTCTCCAGCTTCTGCGAACCTATGACCTGTCTTGCAGTCAGCGACCTCTGATACTCAGGGAGGACTGCTGCCTTCGACAAAGACTCCAATCTCCCACAGACAGCGGACCTGTCCAAAACTAAATAAACTCCAAGAACCACCACAGAGAGGACCGACACTTGTCGACGCGACTCCTTGAAGCAAATGAACTCCAAGAACCACCGCAGTGGAGGACTGACACTGTTGTCAACGCGACTCACTGCTGCCAAAGATCTCCCAAAGACCACAGTGGTAGAGGACCGACACCTGTGTTGAGGCTACTCTACCCTGCCAGAAGAAAGCACTGCATCGGGACGACCTCCATGACCTCGAGGGGTCTTTTCGGCTCCCGACATGAGCTGCCCACTGCTCCATGCACAAAAGCCTGCACCCTCCTGCTAGTGGCCCTGTCGATCACCTCCTGCACTGCCTGCCCGACAGCGATCTCACCAGGACGATCCGACAACGGCAGACCCCATCTGATCTACAGCCACCGACTGCAAAGGTAATTGTGTTGGCCACAGGCTGAACCCGCTCATTGCCCCCGCCGACCGCAAGGGAAACAATCACTGCCGGTATCGAGCACCAGGCAAATATACTGAAATCCGCATCATACAGGGTGCCGCAGTACCCCACGACAAACTCTGCGCTCAGTGTTGGTCTGACCGCCCGAGGACTGGAACTGTAAGTTGTATGCTCGCTTGAGACATCCTTCAATTTATTTCCTCCACAGGATAATCTTGAACTGTTCGAATATTCCACTGTCAACTTTTGAACGTGAACAGTATTTTAAATTGAAAACATACTAACCAAATTGCAAAGAATTGGTCTTAAAATAAAAATACAAGTCAAAGTATATTTTTCTTAAATTGGTCAGGATCTCCTTCTTGAGCCGTGTGTCCATTATTGATCACTGTGTTGCAATAAATGTCTTACACTCCTCTGTGTTAGGCCTAAGGCTGCTCCACCACACTACCACAATTAGAGCACTTTGGGTTTTGCTTTGAGTCCTGTACACTTTTGGGGAACCCCTGGACTCTGCACGGTATTACCACCTAGTGGCAGTATCGTATACAGAGTCAGCTTCCTACATGCGCTTATTGCTTCTAAGTGCTATTTTCTCTTTTATTCTTTAAAAATTCATACCTTGACTTCTACTTATTGGATTTTTGTCATTTTGGTCTTGTTTAATTAATAAAATCATAATATATTTTTCTAAACTGGTGTTGAGTCTTTTTGTTTTGCTTTCACTGTATTACTGTTTGAAGTGTTGCGCACATACTTTAAACATTGCCTCTTAAGTTAAGCCTGCCTGTTCTGTCCCGAGCTACCAGAGGGTGAGCACAGAGTAATTTATAGTGTGTATCTGTCTTACCCTGACTAGGATTGTGGTTCCTGCTTGGACAGGGTGCAAACCTCTGCCAACCAGAAACCCAATTTCTAACACTTACAGTCAATTCAACTCTAGATGAGGTGTACACACCATTAGTCTGGTAGACTGGGTTGTCTGTCAGTGTTTACAAAGTACTACCCTGGCTGCCAAACTCTAAAACAAGCCCTAAGACTCTCATTCCCAGGGGTGCATAAGTCTTAAATCAAGTGTAAAGGTGAGTTTGTACTCAATTAGTAATTCTAAGTTGTACTGCTATTACCACACCTGTTGTTTAGCCACAAATGTTTCTCCCTGGTATATTGTGATGACAATTTTGCTGGCAAATAGGATGCGGAGAAGACACAACTCATTAGAACATTATCTCCTATTTTGAGATGCACAAATTGGAATAGTACTGTAATGGCATCCCACAAAATATGACACCCTTAGTGTCATAAATTGCTTTAGTATATTCACCCGAGACATCAGCAATGCAAAACAACCCGAAACATACCTTGTTTAGAGGTTGCACGAGTGGGAGGCAGACATAAGACCTGATTAATAGTTTGGCTGACTGTTTTCTCTGTCACAAATGTCACAAATATTAAAAGTGCATTACATCCTGTGGTACTTGTAATAGGGTGGAATGGATAGCGGCCGCACGTGATGGATTCCCTTCCTGCCAAACTCTGGATCAGGTCCATAGAGACTTCTGGGTTAGTTCTTTGAATTGGCAGATTTGTGAGTCGGCCTATTTCACAATTGTTAGAAATGGGATCTCTGGTTGGCTAAGGCTTGCGTCAAAGCCAGGCAGAGACCACCACTCTAGTCAGGGCAAGGGAGTTACACGCCAAAGATAACCCCTGCTCACCCCCTTGGTAGCTTGGCACGAGCAGTCAGGCTTATCCCGGAGGCAATGTGTAAAGCGTTTGCGCAACACACCCACAGCAACAACATACTAGGCACACCACAAAAAGGAACTCCACACAAGGTTATATATAAAAATAGCCTTTGTATTATCATAAAACACATTAGAATAGTACTCACATAATATACATCGTGCCACCTTGCACGGGGTCATATTTACAAGGGATTATTTACACCTGACAGGGCCAACTGGACCACTGTCAGAACCAGCACAAAGCGAACTTAGTATATGTAGCACTTATAATAAATGTAGAACACATCATAAACGTACAACCAGTAATCACTGGTAACCACTGTACTTAGCATCAGCCTGTAACATAAACCACATTATGCACAGCATCACATTAGGCGCGAATTACATTCTGCGCCAACCTCACCAGCATAAATACATTATGCAATCCTCTCATAAGTCTAAACCCATTAGACCCTAACCTCCTAAGTATAACTCACATTAGGGCGTAAATCACACAGTGAAACATAATCTCACTGCATAAACTATGATATGCAAAACAACCTCATAATCCTAAACCACAGTTAGAGGTATAACACAGGGTGCGTAATCATACTACATACATTACATTTCCTAGCACCACATCACATTAGCACATAGATCAGATTAGGGCCTGGCGCCCTATAAACCTAACTGCCCCCTGGCCAACTGGCCATCTCTAAAGGGGCTCCAAATGCCCTATGTCCACAGAGTCAGGGCGCGCTGCCAACGCAGCGAAAGTCAAGGGTGCGCAACTGCGCAAACCTAAACGTAGCAGCTGCCCACTACTTGCTGGGCAGCTGGGAGAGTCAGGGGCCAAGGAGTGCATCTTACTCCTAGCGCAAAAGTACACTAATACCCCCAAAGAACTGTGGCCTAAACGATGCAGCTGCCCACTACTTGCTGGGCAGCTGTGAAGCAATTAGAATGAGGCCTGGCACCATTGTGCCTTCTGGACCAATAGTTATGCAAAAATGTTGCAGCTGCCTGCGCTCTCGCAGGGCAGCTGGGAAGGGAGCAAGGGGGCCCTGGCACCTCTGTGCCTTCGGGGCCTCCCTGGGGCTTCTTAAACAATATTGCCCCGATCGGTGCAGCTGCCCACTGTCAGGTGGGGCAGCTGGGAAAATCACCAACACGGGGAAGCACGGGCACCACCGGCCCTCGGGACCCCCCACTGAGGCCCTTAAACAAAATATGGCCCCCGTCGTTGGAGCGACCCCTATCAGGCGGGGGCCGCTCAAGGAAACAGACACGTGCCCTCACTGGCACCACACCACCCATCTGGAGTCCACACTCACCGGGACTCCCTGGCGGCTTCACGCTGTCTCCTCTGGCGGCGGGACCGGCAGCACTTCTCTCGCGGCGCTTCCCTCTTGCATGGGAGCCCCGCACTTACATCGGCGGCCCCGGCCGCCAATTCTCACTTCACCCGGGCCCCCTCCTGGGACCCGGGACTTCCAAGTGGAGCCAGCGAGGCTCCGGACGGCACTTGTGTGGGCGCGGGGCTTCCCTCGAGGAAACGGAAGTCCCGCCCCACGTCAGGCATCACGCTGCCTGACTTCCTGTTTTCGCGGCGAATCGGGCCGCGGCGGTGATTTCTCTCCTTTGGCACAATGAGGGGTAGGCTCCCTCAAAATTCAAAATACAAAGCGGGGTGGGCACCCGCAATTATGAATACCAATAAAGCGGCAAAATGCGGGGTGGGCACCCGCCAGTTAATCCTCACGGGGGAATCCCTACGTCGGGATTCCCTCTAAAAAGAGCGGCAGCACCGCGCTGCGCAGCCCTCACTCTCCTTCTCTGAGGAGATTAAAAATAAAGTGCTCACAGGGCGCAAGAGAATGCAGCAAAGGTCCTGGGTCCTGGAGGATGCCAGGAAAAGCAGAAGGGTCCCAAGAAGCAAGTCCTTTAGGCATCCAGGGGGGCAAGGCAGGGCCCAGGGAGGCAAGCCCTCATGGCAGCCCCCCCTGGGCCCCAGCAGCAGCACGCCCCCGGCAGGAACAGCACACCAAGAACTGAACAGGAACACTGAACATTTTCATGGGGTCACAGCCCCTATATTTATACAGCATTTTCCTTTGTCACCCAGCACAGGGCTGGGGGAAAACCAGATGCAACTGGTTTGGGGGAGCTTTGGAGCACTTTGTTTTGCTCAGCTCCTCTCTCCTTTCACAGGACAGGCTAGGGACATCAGACGCACCACAGGGGGTGGAGCCAGCATTGTGGAGGGAAGGCACAGCCCTATTCAGGTCCCAGGTGCAACTCCTCCCTCCCATCTAGATGCAGATCTCCCTATTCAGCCCTGCGCTGACTCACCCTGCCCCTCCTGGAGCCACACACACCTCCCAGCCCCTGTCACTCACAAGCCAGACATGCAATTCACATCAGGCAGGCAGACACAGAGCACACATAAATGCCAACTTCTAGAAGTGGCATTTCTACACCAGTTATAATAAATCTGCGCACACCATTGCGCAGCATTTATTCTCACGAGTTCGCACATACTAAACTCGCCCCTGCACTCCTCTCACACCAGGAATTACCATGGACACACATATCCCCCATGCATTCCTATGGGAGGGCAGGACAATCTCACCACACGCACTCAGCGCGCACGCACTTTACACTGGACCACAGTGCTAAAGTGCCCAGAGACTTAAAACTACTGACATACAAGGCAAAAAGTTTAGGGGTGAACCGCCCAAAAAGGGCCAAGTCCAACACAGAACCCATGGAATCCAACTAAGAAAAAAACTCAGGACCAACTAGGCTACCCCACCGGTACTCCTTAGTTGTCCACGGCCAGGACCAGGCCCTAGGCCACCCAGATGCCACTGGTCCTTGCCAATCCAGAGTGGGGGGCAGTAACCCCTGGCATACAACAGCCATTCTCCACTCTCCCTCAGTGTAGATCCAAACTACCACTGATCCTTCAACCTAGGGTCCGCACCCTCTGGCTGACCAGAGGTCACGGGCGAAGCATCTCCTCCCCCTACCTCTATTTCTGACATTTCGCGCTCTCCCAGGAGAAGCACCTACCAGAACACAACTCTCCCACCAGTTCAGGACCTCTCTCCATCACTGGTCTACCACCTGGGAAATAAATTCACCGGCTGCACCGGGGTCAGAGGCGAGGACTCCCTCCCTCTGCACCCCCTTTCAGAGTCCGATACCCTCCCAACTGGAGTGGTACCCCCTAGAAGGCAAAACCGGCCAGGACACTGATTACAGTCGCCCTGCCGTCCAGATCCGGAAACACCGGCTACTGGCTCCCCAACCCAGGGACGTACCCTTTGGTCAGATGCCCGGCGAACCAGGACTTCACGAGGGTGACACATAACTAATGGGTCGTGTGACAGTCTGCCCGGCGCAAACCCAGGGCAGAAGTGGCATCGCCATGGTCACTCATTGGCGACTCAGCCCTGCTGGCTGGCCCCTGACCCACTGGCTCTTCCACTGGGTACTTTTTCCCCCTCTCACCCCTCACTCTGGACTTCTGCACCCTCCCAACTGGAGTGGTACTGCCAGACACTAGGACTGCTGGAGCTCTGATTACAGACGCTCCACGTCCTCTAGACACTGGGAGATCCTCCTCAAATGGCCTACAAGTACAGCCTAGGCCCCCAACCTGATGTTCCCTTTAGAAACAATCCAGGTCCTGAGACTGGGTTTTGGGCACCTTGGGACAGAACCACTCACTCTTTCTCCTCTTGAGACAAGATGTGAGCCCCTACACCGGGACCTAGCTGGGCTACACTGAACCTCCTCCACCACGGAAGACACCTGAGCCACTCTTATTGGAATCACTTCCAGCTCACCTACCACGGGGAGGTCCCCCATACAGAACAGTCCAACAGGACAGACTAGGTTCCTTTCCTGGTGTTCCTTCTAAGAACCATCCAGTACCGGAGACTTGAGATTGAGGCTCGGAATACGGCCCAGTCTCACACCTTCCTCGCAGGACATGATGTGAGGCCTTGCAACCTCCTCACTATAACGGTTCCTAGTTGGGTTCCTCTGAACCATCTCCGCCACACGGGTTGGGAGACACCTGCACCATCCCTCAAGGTTACTCCCCAATGCAAGTTCCTTATTTCAGAGAACTCACACCCAAGTATTCAGCAAGCTCCTTATTTCAGAGAACTCACACCCAAGTATTCAGCAAGCTCCTTATTTCAGAGAACTCACACTCACTCGTCCAGTGCAACACACCATTTATCCACACACACCCCCCCAGACCGGTGAGACAGTATCTACTGCCCCTGAATCTCAACCTGCACCCCTCTTACTGAGCACCAGGTACCATACTCTGGGAACGGGACGGGGAATTCATGCACTGGACACACTTCTGCTGCCACCACTGGATCCCACCCTTACTGGGAATCCAGAAAACTCACACTGCACTTAGGGGATAATCTACCCTCCCGAGCTAGTGACCATACCAATTAAGTCCCCACTGTAGGCCAACCCAAGAACCAGCGCAATGGCTCAAGGGCAGTCTCTCCTCCAGATTCTCTGGTTTCTGTCCTTGGCAGGACACCCAACTCATAGTGCACAAGAAACACATTTCAAAAAGAAATGACACTTAAAACAAACTCAGAAGCAATAATCCCTTTCCATGTGACTATCTAAAATGCAGAGTTTTGTAATGCAGCCAGTTGTCGCTGTGGTATTGCGCAAACGCAAGTCCTAATCCCCACCGCTGACAACCAATGTTAGAAATGGGATCTCTGGTTGGCTAAGGCTTGCGTCAAAGCCAGGCAGAGACCACCACTCTAGTCAGGGCAAGGGAGTTACACGCCAAAGATAACCCCTGCTCACCCCCTTGGTAGCTTGGCACGAGCAGTCAGGCTTATCCCGGAGGCAATGTGTAAAGCGTTTGCGCAACACACCCACAGCAACAACATACTAGGCACACCACAAAAAGGAACTCCACACAAGGTTATATATAAAAATAGCCTTTGTATTATCATAAAACACATTAGAATAGTACTCACATAATATACATCGTGCCACCTTGCACGGGGTCATATTTACAAGGGATTATTTACACCTGACAGGGCCAACTGGACCACTGTCAGAACCAGCACAAAGCGAACTTAGTATATGTAGCACTTATAATAAATGTAGAACACATCATAAACGTACAACCAGTAATCACTGGTAACCACTGTACTTAGCATCAGCCTGTAACATAAACCACATTATGCACAGCATCACATTAGGCGCGAATTACATTCTGCGCCAACCTCACCAGCATAAATACATTATGCAATCCTCTCATAAGTCTAAACCCATTAGACCCTAACCTCCTAAGTATAACTCACATTAGGGGCGTAAATCACACAGTGAAACATAATCTCACTGCATAAACTATGATATGCAAAACAACCTCATAATCCTAAACCACAGTTAGAGGTATAACACAGGGTGCGTAATCATACTACATACATTACATTTCCTAGCACCACATCACATTAGCACATAGATCAGATTAGGGCCTGGCGCCCTATAAACCTAACTGCCCCCCTGGCCAACTGGCCATCTCTAAAGGGGCTCCAAATGCCCTATGTCCACAGAGTCAGGGCGCGCTGCCAACGCAGCGAAAGTCAAGGGTGCGCAACTGCGCAAACCTAAACGTAGCAGCTGCCCACTACTTGCTGGGCAGCTGGGAGAGTCAGGGGCCAAGGAGTGCATCTTACTCCTAGCGCAAAAGTACACTAATACCCCCAAAGAACTGTGGCCTAAACGATGCAGCTGCCCACTACTTGCTGGGCAGCTGTGAAGCAATTAGAATGAGGCCTGGCACCATTGTGCCTTCTGGACCAATAGTTATGCAAAAATGTTGCAGCTGCCTGCGCTCTCGCAGGGCAGCTGGGAAGGGAGCAAGGGGGCCCTGGCACCTCTGTGCCTTCGGGGCCTCCCTGGGGCTTCTTAAACAATATTGCCCCGATCGGTGCAGCTGCCCACTGTCAGGTGGGGCAGCTGGGAAAATCACCAACACGGGGAAGCACGGGCACCACCGGCCCTCGGGACCCCCCCACTGAGGCCCTTAAACAAAATATGGCCCCCGTCGTTGGAGCGACCCCCTATCAGGCGGGGGCCGCTCAAGGAAACAGACACGTGCCCTCACTGGCACCACACCACCCATCTGGAGTCCACACTCACTGGGACTCACTGGCGGCTTCACGCTGTCTCCTCTGGCGGCGGGACCGGCAGCACTTCTCTCGCGGCGCTTCCCTCTTGCATGGGAGCCCCGCACTTGCATCGGCGGCCCCGGCCGCCAATTCTCACTTCACCCGGGCCCCCTCCTGGGACCCGGGACTTCCAAGTGGAGCCAGCGAGGCTCCGGACGGCACTTGTGTGGGCGCGGGGCTTCCCTCGAGGAAACGGAAGTCCCGCCCCACGTCAGGCATCACGCTGCCTGACTTCCTGTTTTCGCGGCGAATCGGGCCGCGGCGGTGATTTTTCTCCTTTGGCACAATGAGGGGTAGGCTCCCTCAAAATTCAAAATACAAAGCGGGGTGGGCACCCGCAATTATGAATACCAATAAAGCGGCAAAATGCGGGGTGGGCACCCGCCAGTTAATCCTCACGGGGGAATCCCTACGTCGGGATTCCCTCTAAAAGAGCGGCAGCACCGCGCTGCGCAGCCCTCACTCTCCTTCTCTGAGGAGATTAAAAATAAAGCGCTCACAGGGCACAAGAGAATGCAGCAAAGGTCCTGGGTCCTGGAGGATGCCAGGAAAAGCAGAAGGGTCCCAAGAAGCAAGTCCTTTAGGCATCCAGGGGGGCAAGGCAGGGCCCAGGGAGGCAAGCCCTCATGGCAGCCCCCCCTGGGCCCCAGCAGCAGCACGCCCCTGGCAGGAACAGCACACCAAGAACTGAACAGGAACACTGAACATTTTCATGGGGTCACAGCCCCTATATTTATACAGCATTTTCCTTTGTCACCCAGCACAGGGCTGGGGGAAAACCAGATGCAACTGGTTTGGGGGAGCTTTGGAGCACTTTGTTTTGCTCAGCTCCTCTCTCCTTTCACAGGACAGGCTAGGGACATCAGACGCACCCACAGGGGGTGGAGCCAGCATTGTGGAGGGAAGGCACAGCCCTATTCAGGTCCCAGGTGCAACTCCTCCCTCCCATCTAGATGCAGATCTCCCTAGTCAGCCCTGCGCTGACTCACCCTGCCCCTCCTGGAGCCACACACACCTCCCAGCCCCTGTCACTCACAAGCCAGACATGCAATTCACATCAGGCAGGCAGACACAGAGCACACATAAATGCCAACTTCTAGAAGTGGCATTTCTACACCAGTTATAATAAATCTGCGCACACCATTGCGCAGCATTTATTCTCACGAGTTCGCACATACTAAACTCGCCCCTGCACTCCTCTCACACCAGGAATTACCATGGACACACATATCCCCCATGCATTCCTATGGGAGGGCAGGACAATCTCACCACACGCACTCAGCGCGCACGCACTTTACACTGGACCACAGTGCTAAAGTGCCCAGAGACTTAAAACTACTGACATACAAGGCAAAAAGTTTAGGGGTGAACCGGCCAAAAAGGGCCAAGTCCAACAACAATACACCCTGATAACACATATACAGTCACTATACAATTCATTTATTATGAACATTCATTTTTTTAATGTAAACTGGTCATGGTATGTATGTTGTAGCATAGTATGTTAATTGTCCGCTTTATTTATGTTAAATAAGTTTGGGGCATATTATCAAGGGCTCTATCGCCGCTTTAGCGGGACTTTTTGCCGCTAAAGCGGCGATATTTTTAACGCCCTATTAGCAAGCTGTCGCTAACAGGCGTTAGCGACAGCTTTCCGGCAACTAAAAGCGACAGAAAACAGTCGCTTACATACCTATCGCCTATTAGCAATACCCGCGAAGCGATAAAAAAACGCGCGCTAACCCCGATTAGCGCTTGTTTTTAGAACTGATAAAAACATGACTTAGCAATGAAAGTCAATGGGAGGTGGATTGTAAGGTTAAGTCCCCAGAATTAGCGATAGGATTTTATCGCTGGATTTCTCGCGTTAAAGCTGGGTTTCGCCGCTATCGCTGGATATTTTATCGCAATGGAGATAAACCTTGCTAATAGCATGTTATTTCCGCGGTAATATCCAGCGATAGCCGGCGATAAAAAAAGGCGCGCTAAGCAAGGTTTGCGATATTTATCGCATGTTCTTGCTAATATGCCCCTTTGTCTTTTAAAAAGTGGAGGATTTGTTACTGTTTTGGGAGACAATTCGTTTCTGTCCATTCCTTGTTTAGAAAATACATACCAATGTTTTTTCGATAGTGACTTCACAATTACATACTATATATATTATGCCCTCTTTTTACGCAAAATCTTACTGAACTACTAAGAGGTTAAAACTCAGGGGCATATTAGCAAGACCCACGTTAAAATTATCGCCGTTTTAGCGGCAGGAAACTGCCGCTAAAACAGCGATAATGGGCTTGCTAATATGCGTTATGGAATTCCAATAGAAGCCCAGGTTAGATTGCAGGACATCTAACCTGGGCTTCTATTGGAATTCTATAACGCATATTAGCAAGCCCATTATCGCCGTTTTAGCGGCATTTTCCTGCCGCTAAAACGGCGATAATTTTAACGTGGGTCTTGCTAATATGCCCCAAAGTTTCATTATTACATGCCTCTGTAAAAAAAAGTACAGTTGAGATTTAGACAAATGCCTTTATTGGCAGATTCACAAAAGATTTCAGACATGGAATGGGAGTTTATGGAAAATGACTGACGCATACACAGTCAGTATAAGATGATATCTCTTTCCACATGTTGAATTTACCTCATTGGACAACGTGTAGCCTCGCAGAGTTTTAGTTGTTTTAAATCTGCTAGAGGCGGGAAAGTGACATTTCTATGCTTATTACCAGCAAAATGTCAGTGACAACCAAAGAACTCGTAAGGCTGTGGATATTTACGCATGGTTTATTACTCCTTTCCAACCCTCAAATGTTAGTTTTCCATAGAGGAAGAATATGTCAATATCCTAGATGTGAAAGGGATGAGACCACCCTCGGAATGCTGGGATAAGGGAAATGATTTTCCACGAGAAACATTTTATTTCCAGTGCTCGTAGCATGCCATGAGTATCAATGATAACCTAAATTCCTATGGCATACTCACTAGGATTCTATGACTCCCCCAAAATAGAAATATTCCTAGGATGCGTTATTGAGTACTAAGCTGTATTTTCTATGCACCATGTCACAGCTTCATTGGCAGTAATTTGCATGAGAGTAATGTTTGCTCAAGCATAAGGAGCACTAACTGCCATAGCTTCTGTTGTGGTCCATAATTACTCTAAATGGCAAAATGGAAATGTGGCTCCATTTCATTGCTCCTGCTGTTCCTACCCAACGATTATTAAACATAATCCTTGGCTGTGTCTGTGGCACAGGAACTTGAAAAGTATTAGGTTAATGATAACATCTGTTCTCAGCACTAACAACCTAATTAAACCCATTCCATCTGTTTTTAGATTCCTTCATACCACAGAACAACACACTGTCATGTACCTAATTTCATCATGTCCACCCATCTTAACCATCTGTCTTCCATACTATTACTCATCGGCCTCTCAGTCGCATTTAAGACTGTAGATCACTCTGCTCTGCTGTCCACACTCACTGCTCGAGTTATGTCTTCTCTGGCACTCATCAAACCCTTTGATCCTCCCTTTTCAGTCTTATGGTGTGTCTCAGACTCGTCATAACCCCTCTTTTGGTCAAAGTCCCGCTTCTTTTTCCCTCTGCCCTACATATTTTGGGGGTATTGTCTATCCCTTTGGTTTTTCTTACTGTCTCTGTTTATAAAACACACATATTATCATCTTTTTCCATATTCACACAGTGCTGAACCCACAATTTAAGACTGCCAACATCTTAGTCCCAATGTCAATGGATCATTACAATAAACAGAGCATTATACAAACTGCACACCCTAGTTTGTATAGCCATAAATTGACTGCAATCTAAATCTCTATCGGAAATGATTTCTAAATACCTGCCACCACTCAGCCTCAAATAGAGAATACTAAACCTAACAGTCAAAATGAACACTCCATATGCCAACAAGTGATCTCGGTGTAGTACATTTGCAACTTGGTCATTCCATCTGAATACAATTACCGGCTTTCCTTTACATTGTTGATCAGTTTTGCATTGGGAGTCATTACATTGGGATTCAATGTATTGGGAGTCATTACTTCACAACATAAAATAAGTACATTCAAATTATACGTAAACATTTTTATAAGTATTAAGACTTACCAGAGGTGGACAGGAATAGATGGATGACACCAGAATATGATCTGAGGAGACTTTTTATTTGCAGGACCAGAGCAAAGAGTTGTCATGTGTCATGACCTGGGAAATGATTTAGATTGACCTGGTACAAAATGACGATGAGACTGACCAAACACAACAGTAGATTGGCACAAGAAAAAAAAGAATCTTCACTAAGAACAAACAAACTTAGATGCGATATTAAAGCACTGTCATGTACCACCGAGAAAAGGAGAAGTCTCATTGCCATTATAAAGATGCACTATTTAACACGAAGGTCATCACATGTGATTCATTTCCTATTGGTGGATTGAGATAACTTGTACGGGATGTAATGTTATTAGCTTGATGGAAACCAATAAAATAAATTAAAAATATGAATTCACTTGCAATTGTTTAAATGCACTTTATTAAACAAGTTAATATGTCTTTATTAATGTAATATAAAACTACTAAATATACAGTTTTAAAAATGTAAATTCTTTTATGTACATAGAAATTAGGGCACAATTGGCCTTTAATAAAAAAAACACTTTGGGGGATATTCTCAAGAACGTGTGTTAACTATCGCCAAATTCGCTTAACGCAACTTCTCACATCGCAGTCTATCACCGGAAAATAACACCGTGCTAACGCAGTATTCACAACCCGGCGGCACCATGCGATGGCCTCACAATAATGCGACAAATGCCCGCGTTAAAATCAACACGATGCCGAAAAAATGCGAAACACGAACGCGAAAAAAGTGGCGATGACCCCAATGGCGATACAAAAAGCTGCGTAAACCAGCGGCAGGCCTGCTATTCCCACGCATCATGCGTGAGAATGCACTATAAAAGCAGAGAAAAAAAAAGACAAAAAAATGTAACTGCGTAGCACCATGGACGCACCCGGACCGAGTGCAGAGGACAACACGAACCCCACAAGCCCCACAGACGACCAGCCAGGAACCCCTGGGCCGGGGAAGGGCAAGGAGAAGAGGAAGATGGGGCTCAGTCCGCAGGAAAACCGAATCATCGTCACGGAGGTGACCGAACACTGCCAACAACTGTTCGTCACCTCCTCTGTGTCATCGGCAACACAAACGGAAATATGGCAGTCCATCGTGAACAACGTGAATGCAGTCGGAGTGTCGAGGAGGTCAATGGAGGAGGTCAAGAGGCGCTGGCATGATGTGACAAGCCAAACCAAGCAGAAACTCGCTGCCAACCGGAAGGCAGCAATGGCCACTGGAGGTGGGAGTCCTGCGCCACAGGAGGAGCTGGATGAGCTGGAGGAAATGGTGGCCACAGTCATCTGTGCGGAGACGGCGCAAGGAGTTGGGGGTCCGGACACTGCTCGCTATGACCTGACCCAACAGCAACAGGGTGAGTAACCACCAGGGACTGGGGGGACGGGGGGAAATGGGCACAATGGCACACATGCACAATCAAGAATAGCACACTGCACACCCACAATGACTGTGGAACATGTCCCTGACGGCCTTGGCACACTGCAGCACACATAGAAACACCAAGTAGGCCCCCGTCCACCATGTGCACAAAAGGCCCCCCCATCACCAATCTCACAACCTACCCATGCACATGTGCTGAACCCAGGAAAGCAGCGGCTCTGTGAGCCACACTTACAATGCAAGTGACACTGCATGGCCAATAGCATGGCTGCAGTCAAAATATATGGCATGGTGCATGACACGACACTGAGGTGGCCCAGTGTGGATAACATCCTCAAAGGAGCAGGTCACACTCTGACACCTCCACGTGCACATACAACCCCTGACGTCAACAACACATCTGCAGACAAACAATGCACAAGAGTCCAAAATTCGTCCAAGAGCACAAATGACCCAAGTCGCCAACATCTCAGCACCATAAAAGCACACAAGTCAAAGGCACACCGCCTCAAAGGGATAATGGGCTGCTAAATCAGAGCTGCAGGGGCGACTCTCCCACAATGCAGCACACACACATAGCAATCACAGCACATCAACATTGACGACAGTGTGGTACAAAGTGCCACACTAACACCACAGAACAGAGGACACAACTGGTGCCGCATGTGCGTAGAAAATGGCCAATCACATCAGGCATAGCAGGAAACTGTCAGATGATAATGTACGAGTACAACCTCACATCCGTCATGTAGTCGGAATGTCCACTGTCCCGGGGGTGGGGTGCGGGGGGCCTGGGTGTGGTGGCGGTGGGTGTTGTGGCCCTCTTGGGGCTTCGGGCTGCATGATCAGTAGCTCCATGGCGTCTGTTGTTCTTCAGGTGTGGCTCTGGGCTGGGCTCCCTTTCATGGTGCAGGTTGTCGTCCGACTTAACATCAGGTAGGAGCAGGTGTTAAATCCCTGCTGCTAACGCGCCTTATCACATGTTTTTGATTCTTATTGCCGATCTGGCTGGTCGTTGGGAATGTTGCGTAGTGATGTTTCCGCGCTTTTTTGCACGGGAACGCCTACTCTGCATCTCATTAGCGTTATTTGCCGGTGTCATCCGTGGCGATGTTTTTTGCGCCTGCTATCGCAGGATAACTGGCGATATCGGCTGTTAGCACCAGCTTGTGAATGGTGCGATGAATTTATCGCCACTTTGGCTGTGATAAAGTGCCGCTAACTCGGTGATAAGTCCTTGAGAATATGCCCCTTTGTGCTTTAGTTTTTAGCACTGTATGAATACATTAAAATGTATTTATAAAGAATGACAATTATTTTAAACAGTTCCAAAATATTCAAGTAACTTGGCAAATGGTGAAAGTACTAGTATTCTTTTAGCTTTTTTGCAACCATTTTCCTTGCATCGCTGGTTTTGCATCTGTTTCTTCAGTCTGTGGAGCATCGCAGTCGAGAAAGGCCAGGTGCAGCTTCTGCACTGAGGTAAGAAACATAGGGGCATATTATCAAGCCCCTATCACCACCACAACGTCACTTTTTGTGATGTTGTGGTGGCGATAGGGTCCGCGCCCTATTATCAAGGCAGCGTTAAGCCACTTAACGTGGCTTAAAGCCACGTTAAGTGGCTTAATGCTGCCTTGATAATTGGGCCCCTTTCACGCTAAACTTAGCGTGAAAGGGGGCGTGCAGTGGGTGTTGCGGTGGGCGTTCCACCGCAACACCCATTAAAGTCGACGCTGCCACCTATTATCAAGTTTGGCGATAATAGGTGGCATTGCCGAACTTAAGACCAGAAAAATCCTGGTCTTAAGGTGGCGAAACGAGGAAAAATGGTTTATTTCTCCTCGTTTTTGCTTTTTCCATGTGTGCTGCCTTGTGCAAATACGAGGCCTACCCACTCTACAATTCATTCTGTGGAAGTTGCAATCCTACCCCTCTCAGGATGTGAGGTTCAAATTGTAGGTGTCAGTTATAAACAGATTATTAACCAGGTTACGTCAGATGTCCCTGTTTGTTGGAAAACGAGGCAGTATCTGTGAGGCCTGCACAAATAACATGTCACATTTGTCCTTCACTGGGAACCAAACACCCTATTGTAGCGCTCGACTCTCAGACGGTAGCGTTGCAGAGCAGTCTAAGGCTTACTCAAGGGAGGTGGTGTAGGCTAGTAATCACCATTTACAGGTACGCAGAAATAACACTCAATAATTGATTGTCCAGTCTGTACTTTACTTTATAAAAGAAAGAGTACATTTATTAAACACACACACTCCTCAATACTATGCACCAATTTACAAATATTCATAAGCTGTTGGAATTACTTTGTGACATTGCATAACATCTCCACCCCTCCCGCAGGGGGGTTGGGGTCTAGTACCACCACTCCCAGGTATGCACATCATCTTGCCCCCTAATGCAGTGGTTTGACACAACCTGGAGCGATGGCCTTACCATCTGGCACCATCCCAGTGGTGACCCACCCCATCATCTCAACAAACATTAAAAATGGGTACCCCTGCCATGGTGACACACAACCCTGACTGAGCATCTCATACTGACCATACAGTATACACCTCTACATCTTAGGGGCTAACAGTCTGGGTTGTTCTTCACCTAATGCAGCAGCAAGAATACATATTTAGACATCACTTTAAATGAGGTACTGATCATAGCTGATAACAGTTGTAATGCATGGCCCCTAAAAGGCATCACAGGTATAATCACAGGATTAAGCATATACAGCCAGACACCCTAACAGGAATGTCTGGCAACATAACCTCTCTTTGCTTATGACTTCACGTTACACATGTGACTTTCAGTCCCTCAGTAGAAATAACATTGGTAAATGCACTTCTCGTGCAATTGCACCTCTTCACCTCCAGGGGATGCCCTTTTCCAGGCATCCCCAGCTCAACCCTCCATACCTTGGTGCAGTCCCAAACGCACCCACAGCTGTAGAACAAAAGTTCCAGCCCAAGGATGCTGTTTACCGCTGGCTGAGCCCTTGAGGGGTTATTCCCACTGAGTCCCAAAAGACTTAGGGGGGGACTTTCTATCTTCATGCTGGGGGGGAACTGCGTTGCTCCTGCAGCTCCCCCTGCACCTTTTCCAACAAAGGGGGTGATCCCCTCCTCTGGGGGCCATCTGGCGCCCATCCACGATGCAATCCCCATGCCTTGCAAGGCATTATGGGGTGCTCGCGGAGCCCAGCGCGCATATTAGAACAGCGGCTCTCCCGCTGTGTCGGGGAGAGCCGCGCAGCCTGTTCCTGCGGCCTGGCACCACATCCGCCCTTTGTTGGGTCCGGTCCCACCCGAACCCCTGCTGCCAACCGGTGAGTCCACTCAGAGCCACTCGGGGAGCCCACCCCAGGTGACTCCCGCCGGCTCCCTGCCCGGCCAGCACCCTTTCGTGCTGCCGCGGGAGCTGGCACTCCTCTTCTGGTCTGCCCGCTCTGGCTAACCAGTGCTAAATTGTGTGTGTTCACTCCCTAAAACATGGTAAAATGCCCTACACCTGATTGACATATTTGATTTACTAGTAAAGTAGTATACTATATACCCAGTGTCAGTAAATGTAATTCTTCTAGTGGGCATGGGGAATGTATCGTTCCACCCACTTAAGTAGCTACTTAAAACATGTCTCAGGCCTGCCATTGCAGCCTGTACACAGCTTTAAACTGCGGTTTCAATCTGGCAAAATAAACCCTTTGCCAGGCCTAAACCTTTGTTATGTTTCATATAGAGGCCCTAATATAGACGCGTTCATATATGCCGTATATGGTCATATTCGCATATGCCCTATTATGGTCATAATCGTATATGCCCTATTTTGGTCATAATCGTCTATGCCCTATTATAGTCATAAACTCCTATGCCCTAATAGAGGCATGATCTTTCACCTACATTAGTTCCCTACAGCACACAATGAGCTCTGAGGGTTGAACGTTATCTAGTCTGTGATTAGAACACTGCAGGGTTTTTCCCGAACACAGGTCTACAATGTACTCATAAATTATGCATGAGCATTCACCAGCTATATCTCCCGCATTATATATGTATGTACAAAGTTCACCCCTGACGTCTTCCTCATGGCTAACAAAGACCAATACAAACCATACTGAGGGACGAGATACTTTAGGGTATAAATACACCACATCTTGCCACGGTAAGGGAGAGGGAACCGAGACTTCCATGCTGACACACTGACCAAGAGATGCTGAGGCTCCTGCATGCAGTCGCTCCAGCTGACAGCGGTCTAACACAGCCCTTGCGGGGTGTCCAACTCGAGACCAGGACGGGGTCCCACACTCTCTCTATTCAGGTATGAGGGTTCGACTAAATCCTAGAAGGATTCTTGGCTCTTAGGCTTTTAGACCTACACATATGCTAGGTACACTCAGGTACATCTAGTTAGGCGTCGTAGCAGTAGGTGCACTTTTTCATAATGCTTTTTATATTCACGTATGTATTCATGATTATTGCAATACGGTAGAACTGTTCTATCCCTTCACTTTTATTGTACTGCTGATAATATATCTCTGCTATTGTCTGCTGGTTGCTGCAGCACATATATTTTACACTAGAATGACAACTGTTCAATAAATACTTATTGAAACGCCCAGACTTTTTATTCTGTGTAACTCTCTGAGACAAACCGAATAAGTAAGCACGATTGACTGAGCGAAAAGTAGTACATTGTTTCCAAGATTCTGAGGGATCAGGGTTGTCATGATCTAAGGTTGCCAGAAACTAATCTCTCCCCGATAAGAGGAGATTCTAGTGGCACTGTGAGCTAGCTAATACAAATCTAGCTAACAAACGCGGTGGGGGTGCACAGAGTCAGTCTGCCACCAAGCCCACAGTTTATGTTATCCAAACGCGCAGGTCCTGCATGGGTACTATAGGAACTACACGACATGGCGCCACCAACGTTGGTTGGATACTTATTTAACAGTAGAATCTGAGTAGTTCAGTCGTGCTATTTTCAGAGAACCTACTCACAAAACCCCAGAGACGTCTGGAGTGGGTGGGCACAAAATCCGCCGCAGCTGAGTGGTACGAAAATACTATTTATTGGCTGTTGGTTATTCAAACTTGAAAGGACATAGTGTTCCTAAAATTGTGCCTAAAACCTTATCATAGTTTCTTTGAAACATTAGTCTGTGTTCTATACACAATGACTACCGTGGTCATAGATCCACTACAAATGCCAGTGTCCCCGTCAGACGACGAGGAAGATCCTGAGGATGCAATACAGATTGCACCAAAATTTAGAAGGACAGTCACCATAAGACTATTAGAAAATGGCTTGCAAGCCAAGGGTGGCATTGTAGTTTTCGTGATTGAAGCACACGAATCAAACAAAACAGAGCTATTCTATTCATGGGTTACACTCCCAGCAGCAAATGCAATAACAAAGACATTTCACTACTATATAGAAGGAGATGCACCAAGGGAATATTGTCCATTTGAGGACATAGAGATTCCACTCACTTACCAGGAACATTATTACTGGTTTAATGGCGCCCTACCCCATGTACGAGAAAGAGGAATATTAGGCCCTCTCGGAGTAGACGGGGCAACATGGCCAATACTAGCGGCTTACACACCGCACCCTAACATTGACACAATGACACAGCCAGACTTACTCATACAACACAGAGATTTAATTAAAATCTACAGAAACCTGACAAAATTTGTCATGAGGACTTTAACAATCCAACCTGCACCAGGTGCAGCAACTAGTACTCCAGCTCAGGGTACAGGAAATAAAATTACTCCTCAAACATTACACGCGGTAATGGGCAAAATGCGCGCAAAAAGCGAACAAATACCATTCTGGATAGCTCAGAAAATAACTCAGCTTGAGGCGGTATTCCCGAATACTACCACCTGTGATAAACACAGAATACTAACAATCTGCTTGCCCATGGGGATCACATCACAAGTAGAGGATTGCACCTCTTGGGGTACAGTCTTTGCTGCCATATATACCAAAACGCATGGTATCCCGTCATTAGCAGTAGTACCTGACGTATTGAGACAGATACAAAATGAGTATGGAGCAGAGCCTGCCCTTAACTTAGGGATGAGCCATAATATTAGCTAACATTAAAGGGGAAGCAGCTTCAGTGGCGATCCGCCAACGCCTAAGGGAGTTCAGTCCAGTAGATCAACCACACGAACTACCCAAAATAATTGAAACTGCATTTGCAGAACTAGGCAGAGACAGTCTAGGTGGGAAAGCATTAAAACCACAACTGGTGGGCAGTCCTGAAAAGGACACTACAAAGCAGACACCTATTTCTTCTAAAAAGAAGTGGGAAAATAAAAAACAACAAAAGTCTAAAGACAGCAGATCACAATCCAGAGGCAGGTCTCCTCAACAGTAGCCCTCTGAAAGGAGGTATAACCTCAGGAATAGGGATAATATTAAAATACCTGACAGGTATCAGGATACTGATACACGTTCCTCTCGTTCCTTTCAGGGTTCATCAAAAAAATCCGAGAGGGAAGGACGGTCAGAGGAGCGTACAAAGTCCAGAAACAAGCAACGCTCTGCGGACTACGCACCTAATAAAGAAGATAAACAAAAACAAAGACCTCAGTTCAAAAAGAAGAAGGTAGCAGGTCTTAAGATCAGACATGCTCAGAATTCTGAGGACACAGCTTCTGAACGGGGAATGGGCTCTGACGATGCTAGACAGCGCGGCAGAAGTAACTATAGCTCACCAGAACCTGAAGGAATTTCTGGTGACAGCGGAGTTGAGTGAGTATATCATGGTGGAAACACCTGATACTCGGGTAAGTGTCCCACATAAGTTACATGAGATAACACTCCGGATGGAGGGGGACAAGCCCAGGAAAGTTAAAGGTCTATTTTGGAAAAATCTGTCATCTGGATATGACATCCTATTAGCAGAGCAAGACTGGCCGCCAGCATTCCTCATGGAGTGCCCTAAGGGAGAAAAGGTAATTTTTCCAGCATTTTCCGACCTCGTTCCCATACATTTAAAACACGCATATGCGCAGGAGTGGGCGGTTGCCTTAGCTCCAGCATTGTACAAAAATCATGCTGGTTGGGATGAGGATTCAACCCACCATGTGATCCCGTTAAAAGTTTCCCCAAATGCTCAAAGGCAATACCCTATAAAGCAGGAAGCTAAAAAACAAGTCAGGGAGATCCTAGATCAACTTGAATACCAGGGGGTGATAGAAAATTGCACCTCACCAATGAACAATCCTTTGTTCCCCGTATCAAAACCTGACAACACATATCGTTTAGTTTTAGATTACAGACATTTAAACACTTGCACAAAGACATTTGCAGTTCAAAATGCACACAGTGCCGCATTAATGAATAACATTGTGCGACAAAAATACAAAACAACACTTGATATCTCAAATGGATTTTTCTGCCAAAATATAGCACCTGAAAGCAGGTACTTGACCGCATTCTCAGCGCTAGGGTCCCAACGGCAATTTTGTTGTTTGCCCCAAGGGTATAAGTATAGCCCGGAGTGTGTTTTCAGCAAGGGTAACAGAGTTACTCCAAAATTTGGATGAATATGCATTGTCCTATGTAGATGATATTTATCTGACGGACAATGACTTACCGAGGCACTTGACCAGGGTGAGCACCATTATTATGGGATTCGCCTCTGAGGGCTATAAATTTAATTTCAAAAAATCAAAAATTGCCCATCTCAATGTCCTGTTTCTGGGATATGAGCTGTCAAGTGAAGGAAAAAGTCTAGCAGCTAACTTTTTAGAAAAGTGTGCGCTGCTCCAACCCCCAAAATCATTAAAGAATTTACAATCAGTTCTGGGATTCCTAAATTTAGGTCGAACATACATTTTGGATTACGCAGAAAGAATGAAACCTTTCTACGACTTAATAAAACCTGATTTTTCAGTCAGACAATGGACACAGGAACATACAAATATCCTGCGTTCCCTACAGGAAGACATGATAGCTTCTAAACATTTACAGACACGCGTAAACGTACGCAACTTAGTGATCCGAGTAATAGCGGGTCAATGCGGGTACACTTATTTAACTTTCAATGAAGGCGAAACGGTACCAATCGCATACAAATCACACCTGTACACAAACACAGAGATGCGTTTTACTTCAACAGAAAAAATCCTGACAGCAGTGCAGACCGCTGTAGCAAGAGAAAGAGCTCTGGCTCAGGGAAAGCGCAAAATAGTCGTGACCCCAGTACCAGCCTTAGAGGCTGTTACAAAGGCTAGCATTCCAAATGCGAAAGCCCTACATCCCAGATGGATACAATGGGCTAATTCTCTTACTGCAACGGATGTTGAATACAGATTTGATCCAAGTTTAAAAACACAAGCATTTCTGCAATACGAACAAGAATATCCTCTACCAAATGAGATTTTGCCTCTAGATCAGTATGAATACATTATTTACACTGATGGATTTGCTCAACCGGCCCTTAAGGAGTAAGCAAGCTTTGAGCGCAGCGTGTGCAATCATTAAAGGTCGCATGCGCGATGGGAAGTTCCATCCAAGTTGCACTAAAACTCAATCTCTAGGAGACTGCACGGCTCAGTTAGCAGAATTAAAAGCACTGATACTGGCACTTGTAAATACGGAACACGAATTCCCCACACTAATTGTGTGTGATTCCTTTCACTGTGTACAGTTTTACAATGAATATTTACATCATTGGGAACAAAACGGGTTTAAAGACGCGAAAGGTGGCACAATTAAGCATAAAATGCTATGGGAACAGGTAGTGGAGTTGAGAAACGAACTACCAAGGGCTCACATGATACATACACTGAGTCATCAGCGTGATGGCGTTCACGTTGAAGGGAATTCATTGGTGGATGAAGCCGCAAAGGGGGCTGTACGCACAGCCTCCGTAGCTGCAATCACTCATTCAAAAACGAGAATAGACGGCGAGATTATGGTAGCTGTCAATGCTTCAGGCAAAGGCAGCACAGCAGTACCTAAAAAATTTCCACTCAAGTACTCCTAAAAGTTAGATGCACAAAACATTCCATATGCTCAGATTCCTGGAGTGGGGGATAGAGTAATACCAAATATGGATCGCAGGCAAGGCTTAATTCTAGCATCACGAGAGGGTTTGGGTTCTGCACATACAGGCGTTACAGCGACTATTTCTTTACTGAAACAGCGCTACTGGTGGCCAGGGTTAACAAAGCAGACCAAAGACTTAGGGGCCGATTCCAATTCGGGCCGGAAATCTCTCCGACCGAGCCGGACCCGGAGAGAATTCCGACCGAATTGGACTCTGGCAGTTCGACCGGACGAGTACGATGCGTTCGTAGGCTATCGGACTCGATTCGGTCGGACTCCCATTGAAGTCAATGGGAGCCGGTCGTACAACGCGTACGCGGGCTCCCATTGACTCAATGGGTGCGAGGCGAACAAGGGCGCCCCTACAGCGTGTACGCGGCGAAGCGCATCGTGCCGTACATGCACAGGTAGGGGGGACCCATGGGTCCCCCCTGTGTGCGACTCGCGCGGCCACGCGTACAGGGGGGTCCGACGCGGACCCCCAAAGTCCGGCTCTGACTGCTCTTTCGAGCCGGACGGCGCGAGTCGGTCGGACTGCTCGCAGTGCGCATCGTACTTACCCGGCCGGGGAACGTCTCCATTGCGTTGTGCGAGTCGGGTCCGTGTGAGTCGGTCAGAGCGTGTTGAAGCCGCGTACGAGTCGGTCGGCGAATTCGTGGGCGCTTGCATCGTACTCGCTCGGCCGGACCGCGTACGATTCGGTCGGGAAACAGGGCTCCGAATCGGATCCGGTAAAGCCGAATCCGATTCGGAGCACTACCGGCCGAGATCGGAATCGGCCCCTATGTCTTAAAGTGTGACATCTGCCAGCAGATGAAAGGCTCCACCATAGCACGCCCAGCGCAGACACCATTGCTAAAATCAGACAAACCTCTTGCATGTGTATATTTGGACCACTGCGGACCCCTACAATCTGATGGGGCCAAGAAATATATCATGGTTGCAGTGGATTCCTGCTCTAGATTCCTATGGGTTTGGCCTCAGCGCTATGCTGACGCTCAAACTGTTATAAAAGATTTGCGAGTCTTTACCGTGGCCCGGCGTTTAGCTCTCGGGATTACAAAGAGGCCATGGAAGGAATGGGCGTAGCATTGCGGTACTCCTCTCCGTACCATCCTGAGGGAAATTCGGTTGTGGAGAGGAAAAACCGGGACTTAAAGCAATCTTTATCAGCTAGGGTATTAGGCAACGGCGGTAGATGGGTCGATCACCTTTATGGGGTCCAAAGAGCAATAAACAATCAGCCAAGAAGCTCTCTAGGGGGTGTCACTCCTTACGAGGTCCTATTTGGGACAAGAATGTGGGTACCTGATCTTGATTGTGAAGGCACAGTGGCGGATGAAAAACCATTTGATATCCATGATCGTTTGGCTGTTTTACAGGATGTAAATGAATCCAGGACACAACAAAGCAATGTCCACTTAAAACAGACCGCCACTGAGGAAGTCAAGGCAGTAACGGCAAGACCTGTCTGGATCCCAAAAGTCGGGGATCTGGTCAGAGAAAAGATTGCGGACAAGAAAGAATTTGGACCATCTTACAGAACAGCTGTACCGGTCCTACCAATCCAAGGCACAAGAACTGTACTTCTGCCGCCTCTTGCCGGGAAAAAGGAGAAAAGATTTGTCTCACTCGACTTAATCAAACCACACTATGTGGCCGATACTAAACAGTAGGCCTCGTGGACTCCACAGTAGCAGACGCCCTCCTCTCGCTACAATCCAGGAAGTCCAAACAGAAAGACTCATCACGTTTGAAGAGCCACCGGTACGGAATAAAGGACTAAGCAACAATGCTATGGAACTCATTCCACTTCAACAAGAATTTCAACTTCAAGAAGAAAATCAACTTAACAACCAAGTTGCAATCAGACCGACTACAGACGTCTACGTCAACATTCCTCGTCAAGAGCAAAATCCAATTTCAACAAATCCCGATGCAATTCCAACAATTGATCGAATTGCTTCTGGCTAATTCATGAACTTTGATACGTTTTCACTGGATCCAAGCGAGCTGGAAACGACGCCAGCCAAAAAATCACACAAAGAGAAAATCATTGACTTTTTGAACTTTTTTAGAAAGACTTACCTGGTGTCACCTTGGATAGAACTATGGTATATCACTGGGATTCTATTTTTTCTTTTCTGGCTAGGTTTAATTATAACTTTTAGTATGCTTATTAATGGACGATATCTCCAGCAGAGCTCTACAGCCCAAAGAGTCAATTTGATTTTAAAGCCACACCAGTCTTCACATCGTGAACCAAGAGACTTGTCTTCAGTGAACATCACAGCAGTTCCTATACCGGACGGTATAGTATGGGACAAGATTGATTTTGATATATTCGGTCCGACTGAACTTTTAAAGCTTAAACATGTATTTAAAATTTCTTTAAGTGATATCTTTACTTCCAGTACATTGTCTGATGATTGGGACACTGAAACTGTGAATAATATGATGTCTGATTTAGAAAAAACTGCAGCATTTCCGAACAATGAAATGTTAGAAGGTACTTCAGACTATGATACATTGTACTGTTACCAACATTATGGTCATCATTTCTTGCACAAATCTATAACACCTAGAAATGTATTTGAATACCACCAGTGGGAACACTGCCCAACACCGCCGAAAGGAAGTTCACAAACTTTTGCACAGAAATTCACATACTTTTCAGGGTTTAATACATCTGACCCTAAGTCATTTTATTACAAAGTGGCAACATCATCAGCACAGAAAATTATGTTGACTAACACCAAACAGATTTACTCTGCTTACTTTATGGCCCAGTTATCTGCACAGGGTTTCGACCTCTGGAAGGATACTGTAGATTTAAAATCAATCTGGGGTTCTAGGGACTGGCAAGTCCAGGGAACAGAAGCGCTTTTTAGAGCATGCCTCATTCCACAGCAGATGGTATTTCTAAATGAAACTGTGCAGCAGACATCCTGTCTTGGACTAGCCAAGAACAAGGAAATGAACACACCTGGGTTTCCAGCACCATCACAGATGGGTGGGGGGCAGAATTCAACTACACATGGGGTAGGATTAGATGACATTCTCCAGTACAAAAGGTCAGATCCCAATTGGACAGAATGGCTGATTTGGCCCATTGACACAAACACATGTCAACAGAGATTCCTAGGTATAACCGAGGGGTTTAGTATCAGTAGGCCAGATACACGCTATGTACAGAGACAACACCCAGGGGTAGTGACATCCTATAGTGTTGGGAAGTTGTGCCTTGATTGGCTAGAGACCTCAACATCACTTGACCTTACTCACACCTGATGTGGACCTTAGAGATTTCTTGTCAGGCCCAAGGAAAACAAGTCAGAAACGTTTCATATATGCTGGCATTTACGCCTATTATAATGAAAACTGGAAAATATCACAACAGGCGGCCACAGAAAGAATACGGGAGATAGACCGTATTAACCTGGAGAAGACACTAGCTGTAGTGGATAATGGGTTAACAACTTTGACCTCCAGGATTTACTCCTTAGGCAACATGGTGTCTTCTGCAATCGACATATTAGAACAAGATCTGGCCTTGTTACAACACGGGCAATCCCAATTACGTTCTATTATGATGTTAAGCTGGACGCTGCAATCTTTGCGTGCAGGCTATGTGCCCCGGCGTTTTATAAACACCACGTCTCTGTTTTCAGAATACAATCTAACTGATAAACAGACAGAAATGGCACAAAGGGGAGCCAAATATACAATGCTGCGTATTGAGAAACTGGAAAGGTTACCATTCACTGTAGCCAAATTACCATCAATTGAATGGCTAATTCATGGCCAAATCACTCTGCCGCTCACTACTTTTCAGTTTCAATATTGCCTTGAGCAAAGGCAGGCAGGCAAATATGAAAAAATGGGTAAGGGTTACATTAAGGAAACTTGGGAGTTACCATATAGATATCGATGCCGGAATGGGGATCGAGAAGTGTTTCTGAGTGGTACAAACTGCAAGAACGCTTTAAGCGGTTCTCTCATGTGTCAGGATATTTCTCTGCACGGAGCATGTAGTGGTTCGGTAGCGAATCTATCTTGTCACATGTCAGGGACCCCAGCGCCCATGATCACGCCGGTTTTCCAGCTGCTCTCGAATGGGAGTTACTTGATGCTAAATGATCAAGGTTGCTGTGGGATGCTTCCGGGCGTCGCCTATCTGGTCACTGTTAACTCCAGGGTTACTTGCTGTATGCAAGCATTGTTTCCGCCACTGAACCCAGTCAGGGAGGAGCGGTTATGGCCTTCAATGAATGTTTCCTTTATACAATTTGATACTTTGAGCAGACTGAAAGCCATGCTTTTACAGTAACCCGTGCCCTTAACCTCCGCTCGAGAAACCTTTGAACTTCAAGTTGCAAGGGCCTCGACTGAGATACAGGCGCTTATACGTACGAACTGCCCCTTTCATTTCGCAGAAATGGTGGGTCGTATCTTTAACATGTCTGATACGAGCGGTATTGTACACCTCTTTAAGACCATAGGGTCAGGACTATTAAGCACCTTTCAGACAGTCCTCGGAGTAATCCCAAATTTTATACACTCCGTATTGGGAAGCGTGTTTGGAGGTCTCCCGCTTATCCTGTTCCTAATTGCAGGAATCCTGATTGCAATCTTACTGCTATGCAATGGACGGCCCTATTTCCGAGGAAATGGCGAACGTACTCATGGAGCGGAAGTACCATGAACGCATGGTACAGCTTCTGGGAATACCTTGCCTAAGAGAACTGAACGCCTCTTGGTTTCTATCGTTTAGACTAGTCTGGGTGGACTGCATCTTACCTGTTCTTCGATGCCTGTTTTGCGGAGAAGAATGCACGTTGGATCTCTGTCTAACGTTTCCATCAGATACGCCTCCGGACATGGATGCTATGATGGACCCCCTAAAGGCCCATGCTCTGCGTTGTCCCCAGCGTCTTCCAATTCTGATGAATGCATTCCTTGAGAATCCACAGGTGCCGTTTGCTCCTGCTGGGTTAGGTGGCTCCTCCGCAGGCACTCAGGTAACAACAGCCTCACAAGCTGCCGCAGCACCGAATGTTGGCAGTGCTGAATTCCATCTATGTGCGATTGACGTTCTCTGTGAGGCGTTGGATTTGTCATCTGCACTAGCTAACACCGATAATGCTGTATCTCCCAGCCAGGGCACTTAATCTGGAATTGGCTCATCGCGTCCTGGGAAAGAATTCGGCTTCTCCACTTCGTTTCATAAATAAACAAACTAAATTTGGAATACTTCCTAAAGTGACACTTTCACTTGAGAAAGAGTGGCCTTCTTCTGCTTGTAGTAATGCAACTTTTATAAGTGAGACAGAATTTACTTTTTCAAGTGGCAACAAAAAAATAGCTGACTTTTAAAATTTTTAATCATTTTTAAATGTCTTTTTAAAACCATGTTTTTAGCTGTTTTTAAGAGAATTTTTAAATTGTCCAGATTTTAAGTATGGTCATTGTCATCCGATTCGAAAGTGGAGTGGGTGTTTTGTTTCATATAGAGGCCCTAATATAGACGCGTTCATATATGCTGTATATGGTCATATTCGCATATGCCCTATTGTGGTCATAATCGTATATGCCCTATGTTGGTCATAATCGTCTATGCCCTATTATAGTCATAATCTCCTATGCCCTAATATACGCATGATCTTTCACCTACATTAGTTCCCTACAGCACACAACGAGCTCTGAGCGTTGAACGTTATCTAATCTGTGGTTAGAACACTGCAGGGTTTTTCCCGAACACAGGCCTACAATGTACTCATAAATTATGCATGAGCATTCACCAGCTACATCTCATAATATGTTTGTACAAAGTTCACCCCTGACGTCTTCCTCATGGCTAACAAAGACCAATACAAACCATACTGAGGGACGAGATACTTTAGGGTATAAATACACCACATCTTGCCACGGTAAGGGAGAGGGAACCGAGACTTCCATGCTGACACACTGACCAGAGATGCTGAGGCTCCTGCATGCAGTCGCTCCAGCTGACAGCGGTCTAACACAGCCCTTGCGGGGTGTCCAACTCGAGACCAGGACGGGGTCCCACACTCTCTCTATTCAGGTATGGGGGTTTGACTAAATCCTAGAAGGATTCTTGGCTCTTAGGCTTTTAGACCTACACATATGCTAGGTACACTCAGGTACATCTAGTTAGGCGTCATAGGAGTACGCGCACTTTTTCATAATGCTTTTTATATTCATGTATGTATTCATGATTATTGCAATATGGTAGAACTGTTCTATCCCTTCACTTTTATCGTACTGCTGATAATATATCTCTGCTATTGTCTGCTGGTTGCTGCAGCACATATATTTTACACTAGAATGACAACTGTTCAATAAAAACTTATTGAAACGCCCAGACTGTTTATTCTGTGTAACTCTCTGAGACAAACCGAATAAGTAAGCACGAGTGACTGAGCGAAAAGTAGTACATTGTTTCCACGATTCTGAGGGATCAGGGTTGTCATGATCTAAGGTTGCCAGAAACTAACCTCTCCCCAATAAGAGGAGATTCTAGTGGCACTGTGAGCTAGCTAATGCAAATCCGGCTAACATACGCGGTGGGGGTGCACAGAGTCAGTCTGCCACCAAGCCCACAGTTTATGTTATCCAAACGCGCAGGTCCTGCATGGGTACTGTAAGAACTACACGACACCTTCCTTTTTAATACATATAAGTCACTCCTAGGGAAGGCCCTAAACAGACCCAAGGTCAGGGTATGCTGTATTTAAAAGTTGAAGACACACAATTGATGGACGGAATGCAGAACAAATCAAAACATTCACCCCAGTTAAGAGATCTGGATTCAAGCTATCCTGGCTGATGAGGGGTGAAACCCTGAAGCCGGTCCTAGGATGCTTGTTTCTGGTCCAGGGAGGACCTGGCTTGCAGTTCGGGCTGGACTGTTCCCATGAGGCACATGGTCAAGACTGATTTGCATATGGCCAGGTCTGAACTGGGGTGGCATGGTGAGCAAAGGAATGGTGGATTTAACCTAGATCTCTTGACTGGGGGAGAATGTTTTGATTTGTTCTGCATTCCGTACATCAATTGTGTGTCTTTTGTATTCAAAAGTTGGACATGTACTTTTAGGTTTTACATGTGCTGGTAGTGAAAACTCTCAAATTTGTTTTTCACTTTTGCAAGGCCTACCCTTCCTATAGGATAGCATTGGGTTACCTTATTACATTTAATGTGTGGGAGCAGGTAAGAAATCATATTTGGTGTTTGAGGAATTGTATATATGATGATCTTTAACAGTACAGTTGGATTTTAAGTCTCAATTCTGAAAATGTCTCTTTTACAAAGTTGGCAATCTCTTGTCCTAACCATTTGATGCCTGCAGGATGTATCCTGGTTCACGTAGGTAGGTGTAGTTGACAGTTGGCCTTCGTGTATTCCTCCCAGACAGTATCACAAAGGAGGCTCTCGGTGTTGGCAGGAATGGCCATCCCTGACTTGTTAGGAGGCGGAGCTGCCAAGTACCACACTTGCACTTCAAAGGCACTGGCACATCTCACACACAAAGGACTTCAACTAGCCTATTGTGCCCCTAGACAGACTGGGAACTGGCAGGGAGACAGGTCATTCTAGACACCTTTGTAGTGGGACAATCAAAGTGGCACTAAGTAAAAAATGTGCACCTGAAAACCCACTCTTCAGTACACTCCTGGACCTGTGGATACTACAGAAGAAGTATGCCCTGATTCCGTGATGCTTGAGGCCTGCCCCGTTTGCTGGGAAGAAAGACTGAACCTGCACCCTTCATCCCAGGCTGAAGTGACTCCAAGGGTCAGCTGACTGACCTCCTGTTAGAGCTACAGGGACATAACAAGCTCCAGAGGCCTCCCTGCATCTGCCCATATGACCTGCTGCCTGGACCAGAACCTGCATCTAGACCTACCGGAGCACTGCTGGCCTCTGCTGGAGTGAGTTTCTGATCCCCAAGAGGTGCCCCTCGGGTCCTGTACCATTGGTGTGGCATCATTCTCCTTGAAGAAAAGGGGAAATCCTGATGTTATTAGCAAATGTAGATGAGCCTGTTCTCGCCAAGATCTTGTGGCCCATGCCAGCGGTTAACATGAAGCTCCAGTGGACCAGACTCATCAAGCTACAGCGACCACCAGCGATGACCTGCAATGCAAGATTTGTACTTCCCGTTACAGCATAGACAGCCCGCTGTGACCACCAACGTGGATCTCCAGCAAGGACCGTCTGCGACCCCCAACAGGATCTTCGCACTACGGCAATGACTGTCTGCGAAACCCGGCCTGCTCTTTGTGCTACAGCGACGACCATCCGCAGCGATCTCCCTCCTCCTCGCAGTCTCCTCCACTGCAAACAGGTCTCTTTGCACTGGACTTTAGAAGGTAACTTTTTCAATGGCACTAACCTGGTCCCTGTATGCAGCCCGCGCTCCATCACGGTTTGCCTGAATTAGTGACTTTCACCTGGTCTCACACAACCAGAAAAACTGCGAGCTGTACTTTGTGCCTTTTGGCACAATACTTACCTTAAATCTTTAAAATTGCATATCTCAGGTTCTACTGATTGGATTTTTGTCATTTGGTGTCAAATAATTGATTAACATTATCTCTATTGTTCTAAGTAGTTGTGGGATTTTTCATGTTTTGTGTTTTCACTTTATTGCTATTTGAAATGCTGCATTGGCACTTTACACATTGCCTATAAGTTAGGCCTGTCTTTTTTTGTGCCAAGCTACCACAGGGTTGAGCACAGGTTAAATTAGTAAATTTTTATGGGTTATCCTGACAATGATTGAGGCTGTTGCTTGAGTAGGGTTTCATCCCCCTCAACCAACAACCCAATTTCTCCCAATCAGGAGATGTATTTTCACACTTAATTACACAAGTGCACACTAATATGTTACTATTCTTTTTTAAACGATTGCTCCCATGAGGTGTAGAAGTGCATTTTATTGACTCTTGTCAGGAAGGCCTCAATTTGGGCCTAGCCACCATGATCTTCAAAATGAATGTCACCGTTGACTTTCTCCTGCACATCTCACTGCCTGTCATTTTTGCAGCAAGTAGTCAAGTAGAATATTATTTAATTCCATTTCCATTGTTCATGCTCTTTTAGATGAACTTTCTCAATCACAAAACTGCAACTATTTCTTCATGGTCTTTCTGCTGGGTCACTGTGCCCTATTCATTCATATAACATGGTGTTGTTTATGTATCTAGTACATTCTAGCATCTCCTGAATACATTAGCAAGAAGGGGGCAGAACAATTGAAGTGGGATAGTGCTTAGGCACTAAGGTAATGTGACGCTTTATGAAACCGTGCTCTGATTTGCTAAAGATATGATACATTTACTCGCACCATAGTGATTCTTCAGTTCTGGTAATTTCATGTGCAAAAAAAACCTTAGGCCCGATTCAGAAAGGTAAACTGAGACGAAAGTCTAACTTTACGACTTTTGTTATTCACAAAGGGCATTTACGAGTAGTAAAGTTAGAACTGAGACGAAAGTCTAACTTTACGACTTTTGGTATTCACAAAGGGCATTTACGAGTAGTAAAGTTAGACTTTTGTCTCAGGTAAACTTAAGTTTTGGTCTAAGTTTGATTGAGACCAAAACTGAGACAAAAGTCTAACTTTACAACTCGTAAGTGCCCTTTGTGATTACCGAAAGTCGTAAAGTTAGACTTTTGTCTCAGTTAAACTTAAGACCAAAACGTAAGTTTAACTGAGACAAAAGTCTAACTTTACTACTCATAAATGACCTTTGTGAATACCAAAAGTCATAAAGTTAGACTTTTGTCTCAGTTTACCTTTGTGAATCGGGCCTATAGTTTTTTGAGGGGTGAGCCAGAGACTTTCCTGTTCTACTAGGCATGCTGGATGTTTCTTTCAAATTTTGCTGCCCATTTGGAACTTAAGCTAATTATTGATTTTGCATTTCTCTGTATTGCACTATTTACTAAGAGCCTTTATGATATTGACTCTGCATCGCCTGCCTTTTTGAATTTTGAAATAAAACGCTTTCATTATTTCACTGATCTTGAACTCAGTTACTGTGTAAGCCGTTTTTTTTTATTGACTGAATTTCTGAAATGTTTGATGTATGGGGAAGTGCCTTACATAGGGGAAACATTTTCTCATGAGATTGTCGTCTAACACCTACTCCGATTCATCAAAACGTGTGCTGTTGAGGTACATTTTGGGGCTTGTAAATTGCGAGGTCCCCCGTGCCTACAATCCTTCCATTTTGATATATTATGCTTTTTTGCTTTTTTAACACTGGCTGTTACGAAAAGCATATCTTTGAATTGCCGATTGTCTACTTTATTGCATCCAATCTATGCCTTTTCATTAAACCCTTGTTTCAAGCTTCTTAGCCATTATTATTTTTTTGCCAGTGCCTAGTTGCATTGCAATGTATTGCTATTATCCTCTGCTTTATTTGAAACCAAAAATATTCATATTTCTGGAGAAAACTGTATACAGAGTAGAATACAGCTACTGAATTCTCTCCCCTGTTAGTACTTTGACTGCTTGTAACCAGGGACCCTTGACATTCTTCCATTTAAAAGAGCTCAGTGCGCCTCGAAAAAACCTATCCCAAAATAGAGACATCTTACAGAAAACGAACCGGTCTCACTTCATAATTTTCTGGGAGGCTGAATCTCGCAGACCACTACAGTTAACTACAAACGTATAATTAGTCATTACTTATGAGCATGTCTGGCCGTCCCTAAGATGCGTCATCCTTCCCTTGGAAGCCCAGCACTGACATCTGGTTACCCTACTGCAGGGTTCTTGAAATAGAATAAGTGTTGTATTTTGTCACAAATGTGCCTGGCAACAAAGACGGGCATTCCTGCCAAATTCCAGTATTAGCCCAAGATTAACATTGTACGTGACCACTGTCGGAACACTTCTTTCTGCGTGAAAGTGTCCAGCCGGGAGGCAACCACATGCTTTCATCCACAGCTGCTACAAGAGTGCGAATGTGTGGCTTCCCTGATAAAACATTTACCTCTCCCAGCTCTTTCATTTTGTGGTTGATTACAGATAATGTTTTAGCTCTTGCCATTTCATCTCTATCAGTTACGTGGTAGGTTGCTCTCTGGCATGTGGCCTTGTTTGATTCCATAACTCTTCTATACACAGCAGCATTCACATAATTTTCTCAAAGCACAAAGTCCTTGATGGCCATCTGCATACATTTTCTAATGGGGAGGACCAGAAAAATATTCTGCATTAGATTTCTTAAAGAACTAAGAAGCCATGGCCTCTCACATACTGTTATCAAACAGGAGCTTTAAGCTAAATTCCCAGGCATGGTGAAGGTGGAAGCATACACGTGACATTGGTGTTATGAGTGAAAAGCTAATCTTCAGAGACGAGAATTCATTTTACAGTATGTTCAGCATTGTGAGTTGTACATATGTATAGAATTTAAGGTCATTAGCTGAAGGTCATGAACCGAACCACAAATTCAGAGATATTTGTCATATTTGTATTTGAAGCATCAGCAAATGGTCTAGTATCACAATCCATAGCTCGTCAAAGCAAAAGAGCTGTAAAATAATGCACTGTCTTTTACAAACAGTTTTTTCTAATTTTATTCAGAATACTAAATAATATTTGTAGTACATTTTGTAAACAATATTACACAAGTGTGTTATATCCTGCTTAGGTATTCATGTATCTTCCCTGCTGTATTGGCTCCCGGCTGCTCAGCCAGTGTGAGTGTTCTGAGTGGAATGTTGGTGTGATGGAGATGAATGGAATGTTTGGGTGCCTGTGTGGTGAGGTGTGAGAGTTGGAGTATGGGCTGAGCAGCATGCAGGCTGCTCCTGGTGGGGCTCTTGTAGTTGAATACCATTCTGCAACTAAGACTAATAAAGAATCTTCAAAGATACTCCTCGGCTAACAGTATATTACATAGGCCTTCTAAAAATGTCAACACATACGCACAAGATTGTTGGAGAAACATGCCTGGGTTCAGTTAAACGTTGACAACACCCAAGAAACAGAACAATGGAATCTCTCTTGCATGTGTAGTCAAAATATCTTCAAACTATTTGTATCGCTTATACAAAAATCTTTTATTTTTCCCTTTGTAAAAACAGCAGGAGGCTAACAGCAGTCGATGGATGGCCTAATGATACATAGTAGCAATTTCACCCAAAAATGATGTTATAAGTTGGTGCTGATGGATCATCAGGAATTTGAGCCGGTGCTAATTGGTTTCCAGTCCCCGGCACTTAATTGTCATCACCACTCTTATGACACTCTGCCACATGGTAGTGTTGCTCATCTAATTTAGAAATTAGCAGAACAGCGGTTGGTTATGAATACAATATACACCAAAAATACTAATGCCTTTAGCTTTGGGGACCTGGAATAATCTGAATTGTGGCACTTGCAGGCGAGAGAGATGGTTAATAGTTGTTTTTGTACCGCCATTGGCAGCAATGACGGGGCAAAGGAGTGGTACACGCTGCAGTGGCCTCCTTGTCAGGGTCTTGGCACTTATTATTTTTATAAATTAAGCACTGAGTTTGGGGGGTGTTTGGGGTGTTACACCCCACTAATGTATTTTTGGGTAAATAGTCTGGCACAGGTGATTTGAGCAGGGTATGATGAGGTGTCTGTCAGGTTTCACCAGAAACTTTTACACACAGACAAAAACACACACACACTCTCTCCCTCTCTCTGTTTTGAAAGTGTTCAAAAAATATGTTAACATTCAAAATATTGTGTTTTACCTCATTTAGTACCCTTACCAATCCGCATTCCTCGCCCTATCCACTGCCCCTTAAGCCCCTCTCATGCGTCCTGCTTGTTGTATAATGTATTTTAACGTTATATGCCAGCTTGATTGTTGGAAAATCTGAGGTTCACCCCCCTCCAGTCTTACTGCTAACGGAGTAAAAATTGAATATTTTAGCATAGAGTATTCAGTAATCTGTGCGTATGTGTCTATAGTTTGTGTTCTGTATTGTGCTGTCATGCAATGCAGCTAGAGCACTGTCGTAAAACATAAAGTCCTAATCCCCATGAAACACTGTATGTTGCTCCCCTTAATACACCGCCAGAGTAGAAATGGAAATTATAAGTAGTGGAATGTATAACGGGGCATAGTGTTTTATATAGTGCAGTGTGTAAGCTACATTGGGTCTATTTTGGTAGCTCCACTTTTTGTTTTCATATGGCGGAGCGCTCTGCTTTAGGTGCACATTCAACCTTGAATATTCTTCTATGAAACATATGTAGACGAGATTCTTGACTACAAGCATCTCTGCCTGGACCTGACTATACACATAGATGCAGACATTGCCTTTGTTTCAGTGTGAAGTCCAACCAGAACATTTCACTCTTCTAGTGTGGTGTGGTCGGGCTGTCAGTCATTGGTACTGCCATCGTGCCTGTTATGGCAGGCACTTCAGGCAAAACAATAAAAGAAGGCACTGACAATGAGCTGTCTTTTAAGTAGAATGGGTAAAGCCATGCAAAATAACAAGAGCCTTTGTGCTTATATGCTGTGTTGCATTTTGTTATGGTGTGGTATATTCTGTTGTTTGGGCCATTGTGTGTTCGTGCTGCATTTTTGCAATGTCAAGCTGCTGTGTTGAACTGCAGTTGCTCTGGTTTCGGTTTTGATTGTTTTGTTCTGATGTGGTATGTGTTGTTAGGTTGCTTTTTGCATGTTACTGTGTTATGTCATGTTGCTTATATGTCAACATATGCTGCTATTTTACCAGCCAAAAGTAGCGCATTCCTTGAACGTTTCTGTGACAAGCAACTATAAACCACTGTCGAAGATGGTAAAATAGCGCTGTTCCAGCTCTTTACCTACTCAAGACACTAGCCAACACAAATATGTGTCAGAGGCTGGGCCTTAATCTAGCTCTCCCAGTGCTCAATTTATGTGATGCAGCATAATATCATAAATGAACAAATCACTAATCCTAGACAAACAGAAAATCATTTTAATGAGATATCAAGGTGGGATTCGAAATACCTGCTATTACACAATTGGCAATTTGAGCCCCCTAAGTAGGATCACTGCTGACCGGAAAGGTGTGAAGACAGCAGGATACTGTTCGAAACACAGTGACTAGTGTGGGGAGGGTGACACAGGGAAAACTTACATATGCTGCAACCAGTGACGGCTCCTCCGCTAAGGTGGAGGAGCCTCGCCCCACTGCTTTTAAGCTGTGTGACAAAGGACAAATAAAATGATAATAACTTGTTGTTATTATCATTTTATTATTTCCAGCTTTTTTGCGACGGGCGGGGCTGCTCTGCTCTCAGAGCAGTGCAGGGGAAGAGAGGTTTTCACACTTCAAGTGCAGAAAAAAATGCTTGGCCGGCGCTTTGGGGCCGGCCAAACAGTCATGCACACTTTGCATGTACTCCATGCAGACTGCATGTAGAACATGTCCAGGCCCCCAGTCTCCGTCTGAGCGCCGAATCACAGCGCTCAGACCAATCACAATGCTGCATCGCAGCATTGTGATTGATCAGGGGAGCCTGGGTGCTCACCAATCACAACCCTGAGCCTGGGTGTGCTATATGGTTACTGTTCTGCCGAGTCCCATGGAGGAGAGACGAAGCAGAGAGGCGGGACGCAGTGATAAGGTAAGTGGTTACATTTTTTTTTTTTTTAGCATTCCCCTTCCTCCCCTCCCACCCCGCCACCCCGATCCGTGCCAGCCCGCGCCTGGCTGCGACTCAATGTAGAATGCTCACTTGTATTAAACACCAAGGCCTTGATAACGAGCTGGTCGGTACTCAGGAACATTAAATTTGCGTGCACGTTTGACTGTTAGCATACAGTAAATCTTTCCCAGTGTAGCAATTTCATTTGAACCTCATGGATGGAGAATTGCCAAGTAGAACTGGTTTTTCCAGTCGTAAAATACATAGAATTCCCAATTCCTTGGGGTTTAACACATACATGGTGTTGGTACAGCTTAATTGTGACCCCCACCATTACACGTCAAAAATACATAACCTAAACCTGCACTTGGCACATGTTTCCTGTGTGGTCTAACGACATTAATATGAAATGTTGCACTTGACATCATTATTGAAGTGCATTCACTATAGAATTAGAGAATTCATACCTGTGTGCCTTAACTCATTAAACAAGATTTATTGTTTAGGTGATTGAATAGAAATCATCCCCACACATATAGAATGTGTTTACTCTAAAAGTGATAATGGATTTATGTAATGTGTACCCTAATGTTACATGTATATTTCATATAAGATGCAGTACTTAGCCATGCTTACACATGGTGATTATTAAAGATGTACCCCATGCCACATGCAATATGAATCTAATGTACTAACAAGTTATATTCATTTGTGTTTAAACGTGCACACACATTTTAAATGTGCACCATTGAACTTGCCATTACTAGGCCTCTATTTCACTCTGCATAACATACTATTTTACATTTCTGCTGACATGACTTTCCCTTGCAAATATTCACATGCATTGTTAGTTTGAGAATACAGACAACACTGTATTAGTGATAGAGAGCCTGAAAAGAAGACCTTGACAAAAGAACATGGGGAGCCAGAGCTTAACTGAAGAGTCCTATTCAGCAATGTTGCCACAGGGGTTTGGTGGAGCAAGGACGATGTAATTCCCATGTTTAATGTAGGATATCTTGCAGATGTTTCAGTTTACAATGTGAGAATGTAGAAGGACAATGAAACCCCTGATGATGTGAACAGAGGGTTGTTATCTGAACAATTTTAGTGTGAATAACTACACTTTTCCTTGGACCTTGAGAGGTTTAGACCTCTTTGCTTATTCCCTTTGATTCTTGCTGAGTGTGGCTTAGGCTAATACTCACAATTCCCTTGGCCAAAGAAGACTCTTGACCAAGCTTCTGCAATGCTGACACCTTCCTATATTTCATTTTTCTCACTTCCCTAGATTTTTCAATTTTTCTGCAGTTCCCTGAGTTTTGAGGCACCTTAGACTAATGAACCATCCTCTTAGTTTGGACTGTAATGTAGATGATTCTAGATTTACTCATGTATATAAAAGAGGACCGAAAATTATCTCTGAGCATCAGATATTAATGTTAATCTTTTGTATTGCTGTGACTGAACTTTTTGTTGGTTTATTACTGGTATGCCTAAACTTCTTTAGGAGGTTGGGTTTCCCATTTGTTATCCTGTTTCTTTGAATCACTGACAAAATATCGACTACAACAATATCTAGGTACAAAAATATTGTGACAAAAATATCGAAGTCAAGAATATCGACATCCTATCTACATCATGGTAAGTACAAAAATATCGAGAAAAAATATCGATGTCAAAAATATTGTTGTAAAAAATATCATTTTTTTGAAATGTTAAAAAAATAATGTAAAATAAAGTAAATAATACATATAATTAAAAGAAACATAGTTAAAAATATTCTAAAATGTTTAAAAATAATAACTAATACATATAATGTTAAAATAAATTAAACATATACATATAAAATATAATATATATATACTTACTTAATAATATACATACATAATTATTTTAATAACTTATACATTGTTAAAAACATTTTAGAAATTATAAATACATATATACACATACAAAAATAATATAAATAAAATTATAAAAAATATATATAACAAATTAAAAAACTGCAATATTTTTAATGTTGTAAAAATAAATTATACACAACATTAACTAAAACAATACAGAAAAATATTGGATAGCGGAGGGAAAAAAATTACTATTTCCACTCCAAAGAGTGCAACAGTAGGGAAAATGTTGGATAGAGTAGGGGTAAAAATTACTATTCCAACTCCAGAGAGTGCAACAGTAGGGAAAGTGTTGGATAGCGTAGGGGTAAAAATTACTATTCCCACTCCAGAGAGTGCAACAGTAGGGAAAGTGTTGGATAGCGAAAGGGTTCAAATTATAATTCCCACTTCAGTGAGTGCAACAGTAGGGAAAGTGTTGAATAGCGTAGGGGTACAAATTACTATTCCCACTCCAAAGAGTGCAACAGTAGGGAAAGTGTTGGATAGCGTAGGGGTAAAAATTACTATTCCCACTCCAGTGAGTGCAACAGTAGGGAAAGTGTTGGATAGCGTAGAGGTAAAAATTACTATTCCCACTCCAGAGAGTGCAACAGTAGGGAAATTGTTGGATAGCGTAGAGGTTATAATTGATATTCCAACTCCAGAAAGTGCAACAGTAGGGAAAGTGTTGGATAGAGTAGGAGTAAAAACTACTATTCCAACTCCAGAGAGTGCAACAGTAGGGAAAGTGTTGGATAGTGTAGGGGCAAAAATTACTATTCCCACTCCAGAGAGTGCAACAGTAGGGAAAGTGTTGGATAGCGTAAGGGTAAAAATTACTATTCCCACTCCGAAGAGTGTAACAGTAGGGAAAGTGTTGGATAGCGTAGGGGTTATAATTGCTATTCCAACTCCAGAGAGGGCAACAGTAGGGAAAGTGTTGGATAGCGTAGGGGTAAAAATTACTATTCCCACTCCAGAGAGTGCAACAGTAGGGAAAGTGTTGGATAGCGTAGGGGTTAAAAATAACATACTTATCAATTAAATAATTATTTAAATTAAATAATGATTTATTAATAAATTAACAATAAATTAATTATAAATACCAATAAATTTAAATTAATAATTACTTTAATAACATTAAAGTTTAACACAATTAATATAATTATCAACTAATCAATTAATAAAAATTAATTACCAATTAATAATTAATAAACAATAAATTAACTATCCATGCCCAAAAATAATAATTAATATAAATAAAAACTAATTACCAATTAATAATTAATTAACAATAAATTAATTATCAATACCAATAAATATGAATAAATAATTACTTAATTATAATAAATTACTTCCCACCCTATTCCCCTATAAACACACAACCGGATCCTAAACTAAATTAACACAATTAATATGTTTATCAATTAATTAATTAATTAAAATTAATCACCAATTAATAATTAATAAACACTAAATTAATTATCAAAGGCGAGGGTTCACTATGGGATGGGCGGTGAATGCACCCAGCACTTTAGAGTGTTGAGAGGTGTGAGGCAAGGCTGTGTCCTTGGCCCGCTCCTCTTTACACTGTACATAAATTACCTAGAAGCTACTTTGGTTAAGGAGTGCAGGGATCTACCGACAGCAGCGATGCGCCCTATCCCTGCACTTCTGTACGCGGACGACGCAGTTTTAATGTCCCGTACGCCGCTTGGTCTCCAAAAGGTCGTTAATACTTTCTCTAATTTTATGTCAAATTTGCGTCTTACCATTAACTGTTCCAAAACGTTTGCAATGAATTGCGGGGTAGGATCTAACAAGAAGGGGCCGATTCCGATTCAGGCCGGAAATCACTCCGACCAAGCCGGACCCGGAGAGATTTCTGACCGAATCGGACTCTAGCAGCCTGACCGAACGAGTACGATGCGTACGCATGCAATCGGACTCGATTCGGTCGGACTCCCATTGAAGTCAATGGGAGCCGGTCGTACAACGCGTACGCGGGCTCCCATTGACTCAATGGGTGCGAGGCGAACAAGGGCGCCCCCCACAGCAGGTATGCATCGATGCGACTCGCGCCGTACATGCACAGGTAGGGGGGACCCATAGGTCCCCCCTGTGTGCGACTCGCGCGGCTACGCGTACAGGGGGGTCTGACACGGACCCTCGAAGTCCGGCTCCGACTGCTCTTTCGAGCCGGACGGCGCGAGTCGGTCGGACTGCTCGCGGCGCGCATCGTACTTGCCCGGCCGGGGAACGTCCCCATTGCGCGGTGCGAGTCGTGTCCGTGCGAGTCGGTCGGAGCGGTTCGGACTTGCGAACGAGTCGGTCGGCGATTTTGCGTGCGCTCGCATCGTACGCGCTCGCCCGGACGCACGTTCGAATCGGTCGGGAAAGAGGGCTCCGAATCGGATCCGGTTAAGCCGAATCCGATTCGGTGCCCTACCGCCCGAGATCGGAATCGGCCCGAAGACTAATACCCTTTTTATTAACTCGAGGGCAATAGAGCGTACTAAAACATTTTCCTATCTAGGGATTTTATTTGATCGGTCAGGAACCTGGACTCAGGCAGTTAAAGCTAGAAGGCTGTTGTTTATTAAGTCATTGACGGCATTATCACATTTTAGTAGAAAATTAGGTAGACGCTCACCTGCTACATATTTATGGGGCATAATGTGTGGCAATTGCCGCCTATGGATCCGGAATTTGGGGTTATGCCAACATAAATTCATTACAGATTGCGGAAAATACGTTTTTTAGGTTCCTTTTCGCAGTACCGGATAGTACTTCAACTTATATCTGTCCCTCGGAGCTGGGTATGCCATACTTAGAGGACACGATTAAGATTCAGCCCGTCCTCCTGTGGCACAGAATTCGGACCGCAGATGAGACTGCTTTTAATCGCCACATATTGATGGACGCCCTGGGGATCGACGGGGCCAAACTAGCCCACTTAGAATATTATAATGACCCTCACACTATATGCAATGTGTCCAGGAAAGACCTTAAAGCCAGTTGCATGTGCCTTCTGGGTGAAATTAGAATTACAACCGAAATGAAAAACTCAACGGTCCATGCCCATCATCTTACCCTGTTGACCCCAACTATACAACCATACATCTTGTTAATTACAGGCGATTATGACCGATTTTTGTTAACACGCTTCAGATTGAATATTTTACATAGATCCTTAAGTTTCCCTGAATTAAATGACTGGTCAAGAGTCTTATGTAAATGCCCGTGCGACGATGTTTCTGTACAGACGACTATACACATACTATTCTTTTGTAAATTTTATTCTATCCCGAGAAGGAGATGGATTATTCCTGTATTAAAAAACTTGGCTTGAGACAATGCCGCCCCGCATTCTTGGCACTGCAATTCCTAGAAAAAGAAATTGTTATTGCCTCCGTTATTGCTTTTAAATTTTTTTTTTTTAATTATCGTAAATCCATTATGATGTGATCTTATTTATGTACTTAATCGGTGTTAAAAGTAGTCACGACATGATTGTGTTTTCTTACAATTTTTAATTGAATTTTAATTGTTTGACATATGCACTGTGCTTTTATGGTTAACTTTTACAGTAACCGAATAAAGAGCTTTTGATTTGATTTGATTTGAATTATCAATACCAAACAATAATAATTAATAACAATTAATTACCAATTAATAATTAATTAACAAGAAATTAATTATCAATACCAATAAATATTAATAATTACTTAATTATAATAAATTACTTCCCACCCTATTCCCCTATAAACACACAACCCGCTCCTAAACTAAATTAACACAATTAATATATTTATCAATTAATTAATCAATAAAAATGAATTACCAATTAATAATTAATAAACAATAAATTAATTATCAATACCAATAAATTAAAATTAATAATTACTTAATTACAATTAAATTACTTCCCACTCGATTCCCCTATAAACCCACAACCCGCTACAGAACTAAAATGCAAAATGTATTTAAAAATAATTAATAATTTCTAAAAATTATGATTTACTACTATAATTAAATTACTTCCCACCCTAATCCCCTATAAACCCACAACCCGCTACGGTACTAAAACTAAAAATGTACTTTAAAAAAAATTACTAACTTCTAAACAATTAATACATATATTTTAAAAAAAATACAAAACATGTGGAACACATACATATAAAATACATACTAAACTACATAACACTAACATAAACATCGATATTATTAACATCGATATTTTTGCTATCAATATTATTAACTTCGATATTAACAAAAACGATATTTCTTACCTTCTGGTCGATATTCTGGTCACCGATATTCTTGATGTCGATATTCTGTCCCTACGATATTTAAAACTCGATATTAATGTAGGTTGAAATAAAAAACTCAATATTATGTCTGTGCACCGTTTCTTTACAGCATGGTACTGAAATTTGTGTACCTTAACTTGATTGTTAATTTGCAATAAATCTTCTTAATCTCAGTTACCGATTCCTTGTCCTTATTGTGTTATATGGCCGTTCGGGTCATTGTCGACATTGCCAAGTTAGCATGAGCTCTGCTGCCATGATGCTGCTTTTGCGCACGTTACTACATGACTTTATTTTACAAGACTCTGTTTGTGCCTCTCACATGAGAACCTTCTCCTTTCAGCGTTCTCTGCCTATTCCTGGAGTTTAGTCTGAACGCGGCGTGCAAGGTCGATAAACAATGCCCCTTGTTATTCTGTTCTGGTCAGTCCCTAGCACCTAGACAAAACATGCTAACACAGCTGCTATTGCTGGAAACTCGTGCTTTGATATTATGGTAATGCATGTTGTTCTAAAACTCACTTGGAGAGGGACCTTTCCAGGGAGAAGAGCTATGCAGTTCCAATGATGTAAAACTACCATCTAGGCACTAAGGTATGGGGTCTGCTGACAAAGCCCAGAGATCTTCCTTTATATAATAAAACTTCTTCTAGCCAAGGGGAGGGTGATTAGGCCTTATAGTCTTTTATCCACTGTCTATATACAATGACATCCCCCTTTATCATCTATGGAATTGCAACAATGCTAACTGTTTTAGGTTTATGCATTTTGCTGCTGGTAGTGGTCCGTATACTGCATTATAGAGCACTATAGTTAAAATAAACATTTTGAACCATAACAGTGACTCTGTCAATTCTTATTGTGGACAGGTACGAGTGAGTGAGCGAAAGTGTACGTCTTGCTACCGCGATTCCTGAGAGAGTCAGGAGTGTTGTGTTCTGGGTTGTATAATCATTTGTAGCTTCATGATTATGTAGGAGAATGAATGAGACACTATAGCTAGTCGGTTTTGGGATTTTTGGCACTAAGGTGGTAGGAAGGTTCAGCCCCTATACACCGAGGTCCTGTTTTCCTGCGCATAGTTTTGTGTATGTGCAGAATCCCAGCAACATGGCGCCGCCAACGTTTGGTCTGGTACTTATCTGCGAGACTCCTGGGTAGTGCTTGTCCACAATCCCCTCACATCTGTTTCAGGAGACAGTTCTGATGGCGTAGCCTCCTATATTGTAAAATTATAGGTTTTTCAAGCTTGAATTCTAAAAGGTCTTTCTCTTTTTCTAACCCAGTGTTGCGCTGCCGTGAGTGGGTTGTTTCATATTTTTCTTCCATTATGACAGTTGCCATAGCACCTCCGAACCGCGCTCCAGTCACCGCTTATTTGACTCAATATGGAGTATCTAATGGTGGTGCTGATCTTATTTTTGTTGTTGAGGCAGATGCAGCGCACCCCTTCGAGGTGTATTTTATTCTTGGGTAACCTTCCCGGCAGCGGATGGCACAGATAACTTCTTTCATGAATATACTGCCACTGCGTTAACGCGGGATTATCGACCTTATCGATCGCTTGAAGTTCCGTTGACAGCTTGGCAACACACTATGGGGCCGATTCCGATTCGGGCCGGAAATCTCTCCGACCGAGCCAGACCCGGAGAGATTTCCGACCAAATCGGACTCTGGCAGTCCGACCGAACGAGTACGATGCGCACGCATGCCATCGGACTCGAGTCGGTCGGACTCCCATTGAAGTCAATGGGAGCCGGTCGTACAACGCGTACGCGGGCTCCCATTGACTCAATGGGTGCGAGGCGGACAAGGGCGCTCCCTACAGCAGGTACGCGTCGATGCGCATCGCGGCGTACATGCACAGGTAGGGGGGACCCATGGGTCCCCCCTGTGTGCGACTCGCGCGCCTACGCATACAGGGGGGTCCGACGCGGACCCCCAAAGTCCGGCTCCAACAGCTTTTTCGAGCCGGACGGCGCGAGTCGATCGGACTGCTGCTCGCGGCGCGCATCGTACTTACCCGGCCAGGAAACGTCTCCATAGCGCGGTGCGAGTCGTGTCCATGCGAGTCGGTCGGAGCGTGTTGAAGCCGCGTTCGAGTCGGTGGAAGATTTCGCGGGTGCCTGCATCGTACTCGCTCGGCCGGACCCGCATACGATTCGGTCGGGAAACAGGGCTCCGAATCGGATCCGGTAAATCCGAATCCGATTCGGAGCCCTACCGGCCGAGTTCGGAATCGGCCCCTATATGTTTTAATGGCCCTCTTCCTCACCCTATGTCAGCGGTCCGTTTAGTCCCCTTTTTGATTCATAGGGCCAGGTGGCCCTTTTTGGCTGGGTATACCCCGCATCCAAATTATCTTAATGCTACAGTCGCAGAGCTACGCGTATTGCATACTTCGTTGATACGTGTACATAGAGCTGTTATACAGTTCATGTCACGCAACATGCAGGTGGGACCACCTGGGGTTGCTGCTCAACCATCGGGACCCGGTGGTGTGGTTATCAGTCCTATTAAGATTAATTCTGTGATGGGCAAGCGTCCGCAAAATAAGGACGAGCTTCCTTATTGGCTTGCTGAAAAATTTGGGCAACTCGAAGCTCTTTTTCCAAATACGACACCTGTGGACAAGCACAGGAATCTGACCATGAGCTTTCCTAAAGGCCTTGTTCCCGAACTGGCTGATTGTAACACTTGGGGTAGAGTGTTTGCAGCAGTATATTCAATGTGTTTTGGCACTACCTCAATGACCGCTCTCCCTTCCGTGATAAAACATGTTCAGGATGAAGATTGGGCTGAAGCGGCCCTGGAGTTGGGAATGAGACTGGTGGGAGTGTTCGATATAGTTTGCGATATGATCCTTGCTAATGTGAATGGTGAAGCAGTAAGCTTACAAGTGGCACAACGCTTGGAGGCTGTTGCTGACGCAGACAAACAATGCGAATTGCCAAAAATTATTGCTAAAGCTTATAAAACCTTAGGGCGCAACAGTCTGGGAATTAAACCTTTTACACAAACTCAAACTCAAGCTCAAACTCAACAAAAAGCCCAGACTGATAAGGATGGGCGCCCGTTCTTTCCTAAAAAGAACTGGAGAAATAAAAAACAGGGGTAGCAGCAACAAAAGCAAGGTTCGCGTGCTGGTTCACCGACACCTGATACTTCTGAGAGTACTTATGATTTGCCCGACTGCACAAAAATTAAGACTCCTGATAGATTTCAAGTCCCTGATCAAAGCTCTCCTCGTTCTTTACAGGACACATCAGACTCTCAAGTCGGTGGTGGGGAGCGCCAGGATCGCAGCAAAGGTACGACCAGGCAGCAGGGACGGGATCAACCAAGACAGTTGACGTAAAAGCCAAACAAGAGGGACTGCCTCATTTTCGACCCCTGTATCAAAAGAAGAAGGTTGCTGCTTTAACAGCAAAGTATGCCTCAGATGGTGAGAACGCTACTTCTAGACTGGACATGGGCAGTGACTCTGCTCGACAGCGCAGCGGAGGTTACCATAGTGCGGGAAGCACTGCGTCCCTGTCTGGAGGCGAAAGCAACTGAGACATTTATTACAGTAGAAACATCAGATACTCCAGTTGCACCCCTGATAGACTTTATGAAATTGTCTTGCAAATTGAAGGTGATATACAGCGTACAATTACAGCGGTTTTCTGGGAAAATCTCACCTCCTCATACAACATTTTGTTGGCAGAGGCGGATTGGCCTCCACCATTTGTTCTGGCCGCTTCTCGAGGGGAGGACGTGATACTTCTGAGTTTTTCACGTTACGTCCCTGAGGAAGCTAAACAGGCTTACGCATCAGAGTGGGCATTGGCCATTGCCCCAGAGGTGTACCGTAATCAGGTGGGCTGGGATAGAGATTCACCAGCACATGAGATACCATTACGGTCTATGCCACAGCCACAACCGCAATATCCAATCCGACGTGAGGATAAGGCTCCCGTTTGTGACATTCTAACGCAGTTGGAATATCAAGGAGTAATTGAATCCTTGAATCGATGAATAATCCTCTTTTTCCGGTATCGAAACCGGACGGTTCATATCACATTGTGTTAGATTATCGAAATTTGAATAGTCATTGTCGTACATTTATGGTACAGAACACATGCAGCTCTGCGCTAGTGAACAGCCTTATTCGTAAAAAATACAAAACTACCTTGGATATATCCAATGGTTTCTACAGTCATTACTTGGATCCTGAGAGCCGTGACTTGACAGCATTTACCGCCGTCGGAAATCAGAAAAAGTTTACGCGCTTGCCTTTGGGGTATAAGAACAGCCCTGGGGCTTTTGCTGCACGTGTTGTGTCTTTGTTGCACAGCATAGATCCAGATGCGTTCTCGTAGGTAGATGATATTTATCTGACGGACGACGAACTGATACCGCATCTTGTCTGAGTTGACCGCATCATTCTATCATTTGCTGACTATGGATACAAATTCAATTATGCAAAATCACACATCGCTCATTTTGCGGTGTTCTTTTTGGGCTATGAGCTCAATAATGAAGGTAGGGGGTTGGCCCCCCACTTTCTGGAGAAAGCTGGGTTTTTTAAATTTCGGGAGGACTTACATCCCCGATTATGCCCAGCGTATCAAACCGCTTTATGCGTTGATACAACCAACATATTCTTCTGCCTGCTGACTTCCGGAACATACCTCTATACTGCAATCTTTGCAGTCAGATCTGCTTGTGACTGACTACTTGTTGACGCGTGATAATACCACGAAGCTGGTAATACGTATAGTACCGGGGAGAGTGGGTTTCACTTACTTGACGTTCAATGAGGGAGACACAGTGCCTATTGCATACAAATCACATTTGTACACAGCTGCTGAGATGCGGTTTTCGAATGTTGAAAAGATTTTGACTTCGGTCCAAATGGTGATTCTAAAAGAACGCTCACTGGCGCAGGGGAAACGCATTCTCAAGGTTTCGCCTATCCCTTCTTTAGAAGCAACGACTAAGGCAAGTGTACCAAACTCTAAAGCTTTACATCCCCGTTGGATACCATGGGCTACTTCTTTGACATTGGCTGATGTCACGTTTATTTTCAATCCTGCTCTTCAGACACAGGAGTTTTTACAGTATGAACATGTTCATCCTCCTCCGTTGTCGTTGCTTCCTTTAGATGAGTACAAATGTATCTTTTATACCGACGGCTCAGCTCAACCGGCCTTCGGGTCCAAACACGCTTATTCAGCGGCTTGCGCTATTGTGGCTGGTTCAATTGTAAATGGAGAATTTCAGTCTTCCATTGTGCATACACAGGCACTTGGGGACTGTACGGCGCAATTGGCTGAGCTGCATGCTCTTATTCTAGCTCTCGAGTTTGCTGATCCTAATGTGAATACTCTTATTGTGTGCGATTTTTACTACTGTGTCCAGTCTTTTAACAACAACTTATTCTTTTGGTCTCAGAATGAATATCGAGACTCTAAAGGCAGTGCAAAAAAAGCATAAAACGCTTTGGGTTTGAGTGGCAGAGCTTAAAGAACGTCTGCCACTTACACAGGTTATAAATACTCTTGGCCATCAGCGTGTGGGAGCACATGCTGTTGGTAACTCTTTGGCTGACGAGGCAGCCAAATCTGCAGTAGCCATGTGTTCCGTTGCAGCAGTTACAAGATCCATGACTAAGATAGATTGTGAAATTTTGGCAGCTATAGCTGCTACGAAGGATGGAACTGCTCATCCGCAGGGCTTCCCTTCAAAGTATTCTTATCATTTATCTCCCGAACAAGTTCCTTATGCTATCAGTTGGGGATCGGCTGATTCCCAACATGGACCGCAGACTTGCTTTGATCATAGCAGCACACAAAGGCATGGCTTCTGCACATGCCGGAATGTCTGCGACTGTCTCTATTTTACAGCAACGTTACTGGTGGCGTGGTTTATATAAACAAACTCATAATTATGTGCTTTCGTGTAGCATTTGTCAGCAAATCAAACCATCTACGGTTTCACGACCACCACAAACACAGGTATGTATTTCGAATCAGCTGTTTGGCTGTGTATATCTTGATCACTGTGGTCCATGGACTTCTGATACTGAATGTAAATATATTTTTGTTGCAGTTGATTTGTGCACTAGATTCCAATGGGTTTGGCCACAACGCAGCGCTGACGCTTGAAATGCCATTAGAGATTTGCCTGTCTTTGTCGGGACGTTTGCCTGTGGCACCTTCCATTCTGATGAAGGTCCAGCGTTCGCCTTTAAGGCGTACAAGGATGCGATGAAGTCCATGGGGGTGCTGGTGCAGTTTTTGTCTCCATACAGGCCTGAGGGCAATACTATAGTGGAACGAATGAACCGTGACTTAAAGCAATCTTTGACAGCTAGAGTCTTAGGTACTGGCAGGAACTGGCTGGAACTGGCAGGCCCATTTGTATGGAGTTCAACGTGCACTCAATAATCTCCCTAGAAGATCTCTGGGTGGACGGACCCCATACGACATGCTCTTTGGCATTAAAATGTTTGTGCCAGACCTTGATGGTCTAGACGTTGTGGCGGCTGCCGCAACCTTTGACATAGATTACCATTCTACTATGTTACAGGACCTACAAAAGACCCATGACAGCTATGCAACTGACCATTTGCCCTCTTCCAATGACACAGCAATGCTGATTCCGGTCGCCGGCTGGCTTCCTAAGATTGGCAATCTAGTACGAGAAAAGTTGGGGAACAAAAAAGAATTTGGTCCCTCTTATCGTGCACCGGTCCCAGTACTTGGATTGAAGGGTACTCATACAGTGATACTGCCACCTTTGCCTGGTCACAAAGAAAACAGATACATTTCAGTAGACAATGTCAAACTACACCATTTGGCCGATTCTGAATAGTGTAACTCCTGCAGTTTCATGCAACACTACCTCTTTGAATCCGGTGCATTCAGCCTCTTTGACTAATCCCTGTGTCGTTGAGATGGAAACTACTATTGACCTTTTGCTGTTCTGCCTCCAACCTCTTCCAACGCAGAAGTCGAGTATGCTTATCCTGCGGATGAGTCCCACATTGAAGTGCCGAACATTCCTCTACAACATCAAGCTGATGCTGCGCTACCGCCGTTAATGAACGTGGGAGCGAGCGGTTATTTTGGGGACCATACAAGCTTCTCTTATGACTCTTCCTTCTCGTCTTCCTCTTTGGTACTTCCACCGACAAAAAAAAGTATTTTCATCTCATGGGTCATAAAAACTTACCTGGTCCCGCCCTGGACCTACATCTGGTTGGTCCTTATCCAGATTTTCCTCTTTATGGCGATTGGATTTGTGACAGTATTTTTCTTGCTCATTAATGGTCATTATTTTCCAGGACGCTCTGCGGTAAAATTGGTAGACGGAGTCCTGGCACCCCATACATCGTCCCATATAATGAAACGTGATCAAGCCCTTGTGAACATTTCGGCTTTCCTGGTTGCAGATGACATCGTTTGGGATAAAGTAGCATTCGAAATTCACGGCCCGACGGAAGTCCTCAAGATACCATACGTGTGTCGCGTTTCATTAGGAGATGTGTTAACACAGGACATACATTCCGATGATTGGGATGTACAAGCAGTACATTCATTGTTTTCTGATTTAAAGTATTTTGCTGCTTTTGATGCTGAAGATTTATATTTAAATTCTTCTAATTCTGCTGATTTATTCTGTTATCAACACTATGGCCATCATTTCTCACACAAGACAAACACGTTAAGACCTGTTTTTAATTACATGCAATGGGAACATTGTCCAACTCCCTTACATGGGAGTTATAAAACCCTTAGGAATAAGTTTACCTATTTCACTGATTATAACACGTCCAATCCAGAATCCTATTTCTTTAAATTGACATTGCCGTCTCAATCTAAATTTATTCTGACACACACAAAATTAATCTATTCCAATTCCTTTAGAACTGAATTGGCCATACAGGGTTATGATCACTGGAGAGATACCATTGATTTGAAATCAATTTGGGGCACTAAGGCTTTTCAGGTTCAGGGAACTGAAGCTTTGCATCGTGCAGGCCTAATTCCAACTCAAATATCATTTTTAAATGACAAAGTACATCAAACTACCTGTTTTGGCTTGGCTACGGCCAAGAATCTGAATATTCCCTCCATTCTGTCATTGACGGAGCTTGATAATTGGCATACACACACAAATTATACAATCAATGTATTACAAGCTCTGTTTCGAAATGACACTCTCAATGTCTCTCATGTTGACCAGTCCGGATGGTGTTGTGGCAAACCAATTCAAATGCATGTCAACTGCGTTTTTATAATGCGATGTCTGGTTTCACACAGACTAGACAAGATCCTCGTTACCCACATTCACATTTGTTCACCACATATTCGGTGAGAAAATTGTGCCAGCAATGGTTGGAACACTCAACTCTGTCGTCAGTAAAACAACACCTGTCTCTCTTGTCGAGCGAAATCAATTTGGCTGATTTTATCTTAGGTCCTAGGATTCCTAGAACAAAGAGATTCATCTATGCAGCTTACAATGAAGTATGGAAACTTTCGCAGATGGAAGCAGCGTTCCGTTTGCGCCAAATTGACAAAGCAAATTTAGAAAAAGTCCTTGCAGTAGTCGACAATAGCATAAATACACTGTCTTCCCGCATCTATACTTTAGATAATATTGTTTCGTCTGTTATTGATATTGTTCAAAGTGATGTATCTGTGTTATGTCATGGTCAAAATCAATTACGATCTGTGATGCAGTTTGCATGGACGTTACAGACTCTCAAAATGGGAAAAGTACTATGGGATTATTTGAACGCCTCTGCTTTGTTTTTACCATTTAATCTAACTGATAAACAGAGATTTATGTCCATGAAAGACGCTACATATACGCTATTACACATTGAACAATTAGAACACTTGCCATTTTCTGTGGCGGAGACAGATTCAGCTGTATGGTCAATTTATGGTGTTATCTCTCTCCCATTTTCACTGTTTCAGTTTAAATCTTGCAAGAAACATTTCTCAATTGGCCGCTTGGAAACACTTGGAAACACTGGGTAGTACATTCCTCCATGAATCCTATGATGTAAAACTATCATCATGTAAAACTATCATCTAGGCACTAAGGTATGGGGTCTGCTGACAAAGCCCAGAGATCTTCTTTTATATATTAAAACTTCTTCTAGCCAAGGGGAGGGTGGTTTGGCCTTATAGTCTTTTATCCACTGACTCTATACGATGACATCCCCCTTCATAATCTATGGAATTGTAACAATGCTAGCTGTTTTAGGTTTATGCGTTTTGCTGCTGGTAGTGGCTCATATACTGCATTATAGAGCACTATAGTTAAAATAATAATTTTGAACTATAACAGTGACTCTGTAATTCTTATTGTGGACAAGAACGAGTGAGTGAGCGAAAGGGTACGTCTTGCTACCGCGATTCCTGAGAGAATCAGGAGTGTTGAGTTCTGGGTTGTCTAATCATTTGTAGCTTCATGAATATGTAGGAGAATGAATGAGACACTATAGCTAGTCGGTTTTGGGATTTTTGGCACTAAGGTGGTAGGAAGGTTCAGCCCCTATACACCGAGGTCCTGTTTTCCTGCGCATAGTTCTGTGTATGTGAAGAATCCCCGCAACAATGGTGTAGCCAAATGGGTTACACTGTTAATTGAAATTGATTGTTGTAATGTTACTCTCCTCACTTCTCATTCAGATAAAAAGGTCCACCGGAGGACAAATGGTAAGAGGATGGGCCCAATGTGCTATTTCAGTGTTAACACATACATTTAACATGTGCTTGAAGCAGGTGGTAAATGCATGCAAGGACCTCTGGGTGGGATGGGGGATGGGGAAGGTGGGGGAGTAGGAGAGGGATTGGGAAGGTGATTCTTGGCAGAAGAAAGAGGGGCTTGCCTAGTACTGCAGCAAAAGCATTATGACGTATTGTAATTATTGTCTGAAAATAACAGGTTTGGTTTACTCACACCCTGAAAAAACAAGTGTAGAGAAACCTAGCAACTCAAAATCAGGCAAAGTGAAATTTCATCCAGTGAATTCCCATTGCCTGATTCAGCTTTTAGGCCCTCATAGGTGAAGCCTTGCCTTTCAAAATAATTAAGTGGCATATTTACGAGCCCCTTGCACTGCTTAAATGTCACTTTTTGTGACACTCCGACATCGCAGATTACAAAATCATACCTATGAGGTCACTCAAAGCCACTTTGCGTGGCTTTGAATGGCATCATAGATATGGAGCAAGACAAGGCAGCACAAATTGCTGTGCTGCCTTCCTCTGCACTCGAGAGGCATTCCATTGGCGTTACAGTGGGTTTTCCCACACAGCACCTATGGATTTTGACACTTCCCCAAATTTTCAAGAGCATGTAAACCTGGGGAAGGGCCAACTCCTTACACCTTCTGAGGGGAGGCACAACGAAGAGAAATATCTTTATTTCTGGTTTTTTTTCCTCTTTCTATGTGTGCTGCAGAATGTTTCTGCGCAGGAAGGTTCCGGAGCAGCGGGTCCGCATGCGCGCCTTACGCTCCAGAACTGGAAATTAGGTTTCCGGGCCGTAAACTCCGAAATTGACCCGGAACACATTATTTCATACAGGAAATGATATACAGGAAGTGGGAGACAGGAAATACGTCACAGGAAGTAGTTGACAGCCATTTTGTATTCATCCTGATCCATCCACAATCACAAATCAAATCCACTGCCATCCTGCTGTTCTGTTGTCGAAAAACCTGAAATGACAGTGCAAGTGAGAATCATAAACATGTAACAAATGGGGGAACAGACCATTTAATGACATTTTGGTGCGGACAGGGGGGGCTGACACAACATCAAACCCCAGTTTTGTTTTCTCCTACTTTGCATTATGGTACATGTAGTCCATATTTAGTGCTCAACACAAGAGTTGTGTGTTGTGTTACGGAAAATTGGGAGGAAGCAGTGCTGTCTATCACAGACACATAGTGCCTGATTCACCCATGACATCGTCACTCACGTGGTGAGCCCATCATTTGTGGGGGAGTCAAATCTGTTGAGGACACAGGCCTGAGAATGCAATGGTTATGCCCTTTTGTGATTAAGTAACCCATCCTCATAAGGTCCAGGTAGGTCTCTCAGAACATGTACCATTTTTAATCTGCGTCAATAGATTCTTTAGGGACATCCACTACACTGATCGCTGACATGGGCACATGACCTGAAGCACGGTCAACCTTTTGACTAATGTCAACAGCTGTGATTTACATGCAGTTAGTGTGGCTTGCAAAGTAGTCACAGGATGGAATGTTTGCACACAGTCATAAATATCCAACTTTCATCATTGACAACAGACTGCAAACCCCATTTTGTCCATGACACTACAGGTTGCTCATGTGAAAAACGTGGCAACGAGCTGATCACGGACTTGCATTCCCTGACCTTGGTTATGTGCAATGGCCCGGTTTCCCAGATTCAGAGCTAGCCGAGGTTCAAGAGGTATGTGTAAGCCATGCATTAAGGCAATGTTGTGCAAAACACAACAGGCTAATATGATCTTGCACACGACTTCAGGGGAGTAGAGCAGCACACCCCCTGTACGGTCAAGACATTTGAATCGCGACTTCAACAGACCAAAAGTGCGCTCTATGATGGCTCTAGTCCGTATGTGTGTCCTATTGTACCTACGCTGAGGTACAGTGTTTGTACGTCTGTAAGGGGTGAGGAGTTGTGGGGAGAGTGCATACCCAGCGTCGCCTGAGGAGGGAAGAAAGGGCAATTGGTTACATTTCCCTCTTTGATTTACACAGGACATGATTTATACTTTGGTACATGCAGTGTCTGTTGAGACCATGTATGTTGCTTTATGATTCTTACTGTACAATGGTTAATGTTAGGTGGCATTCAGACATTTCAATTACACATATCCCTAATTTTTGGTGCTTGGTACTTACCCAGTAGCCACATGTTGCCAAATTCTCCCGCAGCCATCCGCCGGGCAAGAGGTGACATGCGGAATACGAAGCTGTCAAGGGTCCTGCCTGGGAACACTGCATGCACATCAATGAATCTCCCACTGGCATCACAGACAGCTTGCACATTGATGGAATGCCATCGGTGTCTGTTGCAGAAGATTTGTGCAATGCGGCGGGGTGGCTGAAGGGCCACATGGGTACAATCAATTGCACCCAGCACATGTGCGAAGCGAGCAATGAGATAGAAATCTCAAGCTGCCCTTTGTCTCCTGGCCAGTGTATGGGGCATTTGTATGTGGTGGTGGGCTCTAGCAGTGATGCATCCAGTACCTGATGCAAGCACCGCGACTGGCTTGCCTGGGAAATGCCCACATGGTCACTGGAGACCCTTTGGAATGACCCAGTGGCAAAGAAATGGAGAGCAGAAAGGATCTTGAGATAGGCTGGAATGGCATGGGAGCTGCAGGTCACAGAGTCAAGTTCCTGCTCCCACTCACATACCATCTCCAAGATGACTTCTGGAGGGAAACGGTACCTGGCCCTGACATCTTGGCTGGACATTCCAAATAGGTTGATCCTTTGTCTAAAGATCCTCTCTACTCTCCTCCTCCTCCTCCTCCTCAAGTAGTTTTGCCGCATGGCAAGGGGCAGAGCAACAAACACATTCAGTGACATGTTGAAAGGGTTTGTGTGTGTCTGCTCTGCATTCATACATGCTGCAGGGCTGGGATTGGCTGCAGTGTGTCAGCTGATGCATGGTGGGGGATGGTAGGCACTTGGACAGGTGTTTACCCTTGAGGAAAATGATCAACTGCCACAGTGTGGGTATTCTGGCCCGGAATCGGGAATTCCGGCCTGGGAGCGGAGATTCCGGCCGGAGAGCGGAATTCCCGCTCCGGGTGCGGAAATTCCGGCCCGAGTGAGGAAATTCCAGCCCGAGTGCGGACGTAAAGTTAGTAATCGTAAATCCATTCTGTGAATACCAAAAGTAGTAAGTGCATTCTGTGAATACCAAAAGTAGTAAGTTTAGGATTTTGTCTCAGATTAGTTCTGTGAATCGGGCCCGGGGTATGAAAGGTTATATTAGGGTGTGAAGAGGTGCATCAGATATTAAGTGGATGATGTATTCAGTGATGTCATTTGAGATGTCATGAGTGATGTCACTGACCATGTCATGAGTGATGTAATATGTGACGTCATCAGCAGTGCATTGCGGGGCGCGCGTTAACGGCTGAATTTCTCTGGTTTTGTATGAGTGAAATATCAGCCTCACTATAACGTCCCTGAAACCTATGGTTTTTGCAGTGAATTTCTAAGGTTTTTTAAATGCTAATTCCTAACTGTAACGTCCCTAAAACCTCTGTTTTTTTCAGTGAATTGCTAAGGTTTTTTAAATGTTAATTACTGACTATAACGTCCCTGAAACCTGTGGTTTTTGCAGTGAATTTCTAAGGTTTTTTAAATGCTAATTTCTAACTATGCCTATATAGGTAGAACATGTACAGAAAGTGGAAGAAAGGTGCAGAAAGAAGCAAGAGAAGTGCATTAAGAGGCAACAGAAGTCCTGAAAGAGGAAGAAAGGTGTTTAGAAAAGCAAGAGAAGTCCAGAAAGAAGCAACAGAGGTGCAGAAAAAGGCCTACTTTGACTGTACCTTTCCACAGACTCATACAAAGTAGTCTAATCACTAATCCTTCTCCCAAGATGTCTTAAACCTCACTTTTCTCTTCAAGGTTCACTATTCATCGACTGCTCAGAATGTTAGGCCTACCAAATGTAAAACAGAAATCCTAACCATATCACTGTTGTAAGTCTCACCAAGTTTGTGAAGGTATGCATGCGTGTGTGTGTGCGCTTTTACCTAGTGACATGTTACATAAAAATAAACATACAAATACTTGAATATCTGTGTTTCAAACAGCATACTCTGTAACTTTGTGTACAAAAAGGTGTATGCATTTCTTTCTTCTCACAATACAGGGTACATGGGTATTCAATAGTATATTTGAGGGGCTCTATAATACCTATACATAAGACATGTCTGCCTGTGCAACCGAATGACAGAGCAGAACTGAGAAGATTTGACCACCTATACGAGAAGTTACCTGCTTTTTAAGCTACCATCTTCAGATGCATAACACATGTAAGAATACATGTACAAGTAGACATATACCTCAGCCCTGAGAGCATGCAGACCTTTGAACTTGAGAGCTTGCACTTCCCATTTGAGTACAGAAAGAGGAGAGAGAAGTACAGAAAGAGGCAAGAGAAGAGCAGAAAAATCAAGACAGATGCAGAAAGAGTAAGAAATATGCAGAAAGAGGCAAGAGAAGTGCAGAAAGAGGCAACAAAAGCGCAGAAAGAACTAAGAGAGGTGCAGAAAGAAGCTAGAGGGGTGCAGAAAGGAAGAAAGGTGTAGAAAGAGACAAGAGAGGTGCAGAAAGAGGAAGAAAGATGCAGAAAGAAGCAAGAGAAGCACAGAAAGAGGAAATAGTAGTGCATAAAGAGGAAGAAAGATGCAGAAACAAGCAAGAGAAAAGCAGAAAGAAGCAACAGAGGTGCAGAATGAGGCAAGGGAAGTGCAGAAAGAGGCAAGAGAGTTGTAGAAACAGGCAAAAGAGGTGCAGAAAGAAGCAAGAGCAGTGCAGAAAGAACAACAGAGGTGCAGAAGGAGGCAAGAGGGGTGCAGAATGAGGCAAAAGGGGTATAGAAATTTGCAAAAGAGGTCCAGAAAGAAGCAAGAACAGTGCAGAAAGAAGCAACAGAGGTGCACAAACAGACAAGAGGGGTGCAGAAAGAGGCAAGAGAAGTGCAGAAAGAGGCAAGAGAGTTGCAGAAACAGGCTAGAGAGGTACAGAAAGAGGGAAGAGGGGCGGAGAAAGAGGCAAAGGGGGGCATAAAGAAGCAAGAGAGCTGCAGAAAGAAACACAAGAAGTGCAGAAAGAAGGAACAGAGGTGCAGAAAGAGGGAAAAGGGGTGGAGAAAGAGACAAGAGAAGTGCAGAAAGAAGCAACAGAGATGTAGAAAGGGGTAAGAGGGGTGGAGAAAGAGACAAAAGGGTGCAGAAAGAAGCAAGAGAGTTGCAAAAAGAAACAAAAGAAGTGCAGAAAGAAGGAACAGAGGTGCAGAGAGAAGCAAGAGGGGTGCAGAAAGAGGGAAGAGTGGTGCAGAAAGAAGCATGAGGGGTACAGAAAGAAGCAAGAGAGGTACAGAAAGAAGCAAGAGAAGTGCAGAAAGAAGCAACAGAGGTGCAGGAAGAGGGGTGCAGAAAGAGGCAAGAGTGTTGCAGAAACAGGCAAAATATGTGCAGATAGAGGCAAGAATGTTGCAGAAAAAGGCAAAATAGGTGCAGAAAGAGGGAACAGGGGTGCAGACAGAAACAAGAGAGATGCAGAAAGAGGCAAGAGTGGTGCAGAAAGAAGCAAGAGAGGTACGGAAAAAAGCAAGAGAAGTGCAGAAAGAACCAACGGAGGTGCAGAAAGAGGCAGGAGGAGTGCAGAAAGAGGCAAAAGCAGCGCAGAACGAGGCAAGAGGGGTACAGAAATTTGCAAGAGATGTGCAGAAAGAAGCAAGAGCAGTGCAGAAAGGTGGAACGCGGGTGCAGAAAGAGGCAAGAGAGGTACAGAAAGAGCAAAGAGGGGTGCAGAAAGAGACAAGAGGGGTGCAGAAAGAAGCAAGTGAGGTGCATAAAGAGGTAAGAGAGGTGCAGAAAGAGGCACGAGAGATGCAGAAACAAGCAAGAGAAAAGCAGAAAGAAGCAACAGAGGTGCAGAAAGAGGCAATAGAGGTGCAGAAAGAGGGAAGAGAGTGTTAGAAACAGGCAAAAGAGGTGCAGAAAGAAGCAAGAGCAGTGCAGAAAGAACCAACAGAGGTGCAGAAGGAGGCAAGAGGGTGCAGAATGAGGCAAAATGGGTACAGAAATTTGCAAAAGATGTCCAGAAAGAAGCAAGAACAGTGCAGAAAGAAGCAACAGAGGTGCACAAACAGACAAGAGGGGTGCAGAAAGAGGCAAGAGAAGTGCAGAAAGAAGCAACAGAGGTGCAGAAGGAGGCAAGAAAGCTGCAGAAAGAGGCAAGAGGAGTTGCAGAAACAGGCAAGAGAGGTACAGAAATAGGGGAGAAGGGTGGAGAAAGAGGCAAGGGGGAGCAGAAAGAAGCAAGAGAAGTGCAAAAAGAAGGAACAGAGGTGCAGAAAGAGGCAAGAGGGGTACAGAAAGAGGCAAAAGGGTGCAGAAAGAAGCGAGAGATGCAGAAAGAAACAGAAGAAGTGCAAAAAGAAGGAACGGAGGTGGAGAAAGAGGGAAGAAGGGTGGAGAAAGAGACAAGAGAAGTGCAGAAAGAAGCATCAGAGATGCAGAAAGGGGTAGGAGGGATGGAGAAAGAGACAAAAGGGGTGCAGAAAGAAGCAAGAGAGGTGCAAAAAGAAACAAAAGAAGTGCAGAAAGAAGGAACAGAGGTGCAGAGGGAAGAAAGAGGTACAGAAAGAAGCAACAGAGGTGCAAAAAGAGGAAAAAGGGGTGGAGAAAGAGACGAAAGAAGTGCAGAAAGAAGCATCAGAGATGCAGAAAGGGGCAAGAGGGGTGGAGAAAGAGACAAAAGGGGTGCAGAAAGAAGCAAGAGAGGTGCAAAAAGAAACAAAAGAAGTGCAGAAAGAAGGAACAGAGGTGCAGAGAGAAGCAAGAGGGGTGCAGAAAGAGGGAAGAGTGGTGCAGAAAGAAGCATGAGGGGTGCAGAAAGAAGCAAGAGAGGTGCAGAAAGAAGCAAGAGAAGTGCAGAAAGAAGCAACAGAGGTGCAGGAAGAAGGGTGCAGAAAGAGGCAAGAGTGTTGCAGAAACAGGCAAAATATGTGCAGATAGAGGCAAGAATGTTGCAGGAAAAGGCAAAATAGGTGCAGAAAGAGGGAACAGGGGTGCAGACAGAAACAAGAGAGATGCAGAAAGAGGCAAGAGAGGTGCAGAAAGAAGCGAGAGAGGTGCGGAAAAAAGCAAGAGAAGTGCAGAAAGAACCAACGGAGGTGCAGAAAGAGGCAGGAGGAGTGCAGAAAGAGGCAAAAGCAGTGCAGAAAGAGGCAAGAGGGGTACAGAAATTTGCAAGGGATGTGCAGAAAGAAGCAAGAGCAGTGCAGAAAGAACCAACAGAGGTGCAGAAGGAGGCAAGAGGGGTGCAGAAAGAGGTAAAAGAAGTACAGAAAGAAGCAACAGAGGTGCAGAAAGAGGCAACAGAGGTGCAGAAAGAGGCAAGAGAAGTGCAGAAAGAGGCAAGAGAGGTGCAGAAAGAGGCAAGAGAGGTACAGAAGAGGGAAGAGGGGTGCAGAAAGAAGCAAGAGGGGTGCAGAAAGAAGCAAGAGAGGCACAGAAAAAAGCAAGAGAAGTACAGAATGAAGCAACAGGGGTGCAGAAAGAAGCAAGAGAGGTGCAGAAAGAGGCAAGAGTGTTGCAGAAACAGGCAAAATATGTGCAGATAGAGGCAAGAATGTTGCAGAAAAAGGCAAATAGGTGCAGAAAGAGGGAACAGGGGTGCAGACAGAAACAAGAGAGATGCAGAAAGAGGCAAGAGTGGTGCAGAAAGAAGCAAGAGAGGTACGGAAAAAAGCAAGAGAAGTGCAGAAAGAACCAACGGAGGTGCAGAAAGAGGCAGGAGGAGTGCAGAAAGAGGCAAAAGCAGCGCAGAACGAGGCAAGAGGGGTACAGAAATTTGCAAGAGATGTGCAGAAAGAAGCAAGAGCAGTGCAGAAAGGTGGAACGCGGGTGCAGAAAGAGGCAAGAGAGGTACAGAAAGAGCAAGAGAGGGTGCAGAAAGAGACAAGAGAGGTGCAGAAAGAAGCAAGTGAGGTGCATAAAGAGGTAAGAGAGGTGCAGAAAGAGGCACGAGAGATGCAGAAACAAGCAAGAGAAAAGCAGAAAGAAGCAACAGAGGTGCAGAAAGAGGCAATAGAGGTGCAGAAAGAGGGAAGAGAGTGTTAGAAACAGGCAAAAGAGGTGCAGAAAGAAGCAAGAGCAGTGCAGAAAGAACCAACAGAGGTGCAGAAGGAGGCAAGAGGGGTGCAGAATGAGGCAAAATGGGTACAGAAATTTGCAAAAGATGTCCAGAAAGAAGCAAGAACAGTGCAGAAAGAAGCAACAGAGGTGCACAAACAGACAAGAGGGGTGCAGAAAGAGGCAAGAGAAGTGCAGAAAGAAGCAACAGAGGTGCAGAAGGAGGCAAGAAAGCTGCAGAAAGAGGCAAGAGAGTTGCAGAAACAGGCAAGAGAGGTACAGAAATAGGGGAGAAGGGTGGAGAAAGAGGCAAGGGGGAGCAGAAAGAAGCAAGAGAAGTGCAAAAAGAAGGAACAGAGGTGCAGAAAGAGGCAAGAGGGGTACAGAAAGAGGCAAAAGGGTGCAGAAAGAAGCGAGAGATGCAGAAAGAAACAGAAGAAGTGCAAAAAGAAGGAACGGAGGTGGAGAAAGAGGGAAGAAGGGTAGAGAAAGAGACAAGAGAAGTGCAGAAAGAAGCATCAGAGATGCAGAAAGGGGTAGGAGGGATGGAGAAAGAGACAAAAGGGGTGCAGAAAGAAGCAAGAGAGGTGCAAAAAGAAACAAAAGAAGTGCAGAAAGAAGGAACAGAGGTGCAGAGGGAAGAAAGAGGTACAGAAAGAAGCAACAGAGGTGCAAAAAGAGGAAAAAGGGGTGGAGAAAGAGACGAAAGAAGTGCAGAAAGAAGCATCAGAGATGCAGAAAGGGGCAAGAGGGTGGAGAAAGAGACAAAAGGGTGCAGAAAGAAGCAAGAGAGGTGCAAAAAGAAACAAAAGAAGTGCAGAAAGAAGGAACAGAGGTGCAGAGAGAAGCAAGAGGGGTGCAGAAAGAGGGAAGAGTGGTGCAGAAAGAAGCATGAGGGGTGCAGAAAGAAGCAAGAGAGGTGCAGAAAGAAGCAAGAGAAGTGCAGAAAGAAGCAACAGAGGTGCAGGAAGAAGGGTGCAGAAAGAGGCAAGAGTGTTGCAGAAACAGGCAAAATATGTGCAGATAGAGGCAAGAATGTTGCAGGAAAAGGCAAAATAGGTGCAGAAAGAGGGAACAGGGGTGCAGACAGAAACAAGAGAGATGCAGAAAGAGGCAAGAGAGGTGCAGAAAGAAGCGAGAGAGGTGCGGAAAAAGCAAGAGAAGTGCAGAAAGAACCAACGGAGGTGCAGAAAGAGGCAGGAGGAGTGCAGAAAGAGGCAAAAGCAGTGCAGAAAGAGGCAAGAGGGGTACAGAAATTTGCAAGGGATGTGCAGAAAGAAGCAAGAGCAGTGCAGAAAGAACCAACAGAGGTGAGGAAGGAGGCAAGAGGGGTGCAGAAAGAGGTAAAAGAAGTACAGAAAGAAGCAACAGAGGTGCAGAAAGAGGCAACAGAGGTGCAGAAAGAGGCAAGAGAGGTGATAGAAAGAGGCAAGAGAGGTACAGAAGAGGGAAGAGGGGTGCAGAAAGAGGCAAGAGGGGTGCAAAAAGAAGCAAGAGAGGTACAGAAAGAAGCAAGAGAAGTACAGAAAGAAGCAATAGGGATGCAGAAAGAAGCAAGAGAGGTGCAGAAAGAAGCAACAGAGGTGAAGAAGGAGGCAAGAGAACTGCAGAAAGAGGCAAGAGAGCTGCAGAAACAGGCAAAAGAGGAGCAGAAAGCGGGAACAGGGGTGCATACAGAGGCAAGAGAGCTGCAGAAAGAGGGAAGAGGGGTGCAGAAAGAGGCAAGAGGGGTGCAGAAATATGCAGGAGAGGTGCAGAAAGAAGCCAGAGAAGTGCAGTAAGAAGCAAAAGAGGTGCAGAAAGAGGTAAAAAAAATGCCTAAAGAGAGGTGAAGAAAGAGGCAAGAGAGGTGCACAAAGAGGGAAGAAAGGTGCATAAAGAGGCAAAAGGGGTGCAGAAAGAAGTAAGAGAGGTGCAGAAAGAAGCAAAAGAAGTGCATAAAGAGGCTAGAGAGGTGCAGAAACAGGCAGGAGAGGTGCAGAAAGGTGGAACGGGGTGCAGAAAGAGGCAAGAGAGGTACAGAAAGAGCAAAGAGGGGTGCAGAAAGAGACAAGAGGGGTGAAGAAAGAAGCAAGTGAGGTGCAGAAAGAGGTAAGAGAGGTGCAGAAAGAGGCAAGAGAGGTGCAGAAACAGGCAAGAGAAGTGCAGAAAGAGGAAAGAGAATTGCTGAAAGAAGCAACAGAGGTGTAGAAAGAAGCAAGAGAAGTGTAGAAAGAGGCAAGTGAGGTGCAGAAAGATGCAAGAGAGGTGCAGAAAGAGGAAAGAGAATTGCTGAAAGAAGCAACAGAGGTGCAGACATAGGCAACAGAAGTGTAGAAAGAGGCAAGTGAGGTGCAGATAGAGGAAAGAGAGGTGCAGAAAGAAGCAACGCAGGTGCAGACATAGGCAACAGTAGTGCAGAAAGAGGCAAGACAGGTACAGAAAATGACGAGAGGTGCACAAAGAGACAAGAGAGGTGCAGAAAGAAGCAACAGAGGTGGAGAAACAGGCAAGAGATGTGCAGAAAGACGCAAGAGAGGTGCAGAAGCAGGCAAGAGAGTTGCACAAAGAGAAAAGAAAGGTGCAGAAAGAAGGAAGACGAGTGCAGAAAAAGCCAACAGGGGTGCAGAAAGAACCAACAGAGGTGCAGAAGGAGGCAAGAGGGGTGCAGAATGAGGCAAAATGGATACAGAAATTTGCAAAAGAGGTCCAGAAAGAGGCAAGAACAGTGCAGAAAGAAGCAACAGAAGTGCACAAACAGACAAGAGGGGTGCAGAAAGAGGCAAGAGAAGTGCAGAAAGAAGCAACAGAGGTGCAGAAGGAGGCAAGAAAGCTGCAGAAAGAGGCAAGAGAGTTGCAGAAACAGGCAAGAGAGGTACAGAAATAGGGGAGAAGGGTGGAGAAAGAGGCAAGGGGAGCAGAAAGAAGCAAGAGAAGTGCAAAAGAAGGAACAGAGGTGCAGAAAGAGGCAAGAGGGGTACAGAAAGAGGCAAAAGGGTGCAGAAAGAAGCGAGATATGCAGAAAGAAACAGAAGAAGTGCAAAAAGAAGGAACGGAGGTGGAGAAAGAGGGAAGAAGGGTGGAGAAAGAGACAAGAGAAGTGCAGAAAGAAGCATCAGAGATGCAGAAAGGGGTAGGAGGGATGGAGAAAGAGACAAAAGGGGTGCAGAAAGAAGCAAGAGAGGTGCAAAAAGAAACAAAAGAAGTGCAGAAAGAAGGAACAGAGGTGCAGAGGGAAGCAAGAGGTACAGAAAGAAGCAACAGAGGTGCAAAAAGAGGAAAAAGGGGTGGAGAAAGAGACGAAAGAAGTGCAGAAAGAAGCATCAGAGATGCAGAAAGGGGCAAGAGGGGTGGAGAAAGAGACAAAAGGGGTGCAGAAAGAAGCAAGAGAGGTGCAAAAAGAAACAAAAGAAGTGCAGAAAGAAGGAACAGAGGTGCAGAGAGAAGCAAGAGGGGTGCAGAAAGAGGGAAGAGTGGTGCAGAAAGAAGCATGAGGGGTGCAGAAAGAAGCAAGAGAGGTGCAGAAAGAAGCAAGAGAAGTGCAGAAAGAAGCAACAGAGGTGCAGGAAGAAGGGTGCAGAAAGAGGCAAGAGTGTTGCAGAAACAGGCAAAATATGTGCAGATAGAGGCAAGAATGTTGCAGGAAAAGGCAAAATAGGTGCAGAAAGAGGCAAGAGAGGTGCAGAAAGAAGCGAGAGAGGTGCGGAAAAAAGCAAGAGAAGTGCAGAAAGAACCAACGGAGGTGCAGAAAGAGGCAGGAGGAGTGCAGAAAGAGCCAAAAGCAGTGCAGAAAGAGGCAAGAGGGGTACAGAAATTTGCAAGGGATGTGCAGAAAGAAGCAAGAGCAGTGCAGAAAGAACCAACAGAGGTGCAGAAGGAGGCAAGAGGGGTGCAGAAAGAGGTAAGAGAAGTACAGAAAGAAGCAACAGAGGTGCAGAAAGAGGCAACAGAGGTGCAGAAAGAGGCAAGAGAGGTGCAGAAAGAGGCAAGAGAGGTACAGAAGAGGGAAGAGGGGTGCAGAAAGAAGCAAGAGGGGTACAGAAAGAAGCAAGAGAGGCACAGAAAAAAGCAAGAGAAGTACAGAATGAAGCAACAGGGGTGCAGAAAGAAGCAAGAGAGGTGCAGAAAGAAGCAACAGAGGTGAAGAAGGAGGCAAGAGAACTGCAGCAAGAGGCAAGAGAGCTGCAGAAACAGGCAAAAGAGGTGCAGAAAGCGGGAACAGGGGTGCATACAGAGGCAAGAGAGGTGCAGAAAGAGGGAAGAGGGGTGCAGAAAGAGGCAAGAGGGGTGCAGAAATATGCAGGAGAGGTGCAGAAAGAAGCCAGAGAAGTGCAGTAAGAAGCAAAAGAGGTGCAGAAAGAGGTAAAAAAAATGCCTAAAGAGAGGTGAAGAAAGAGGCAAGAGAGGTGCACAAAGAGGGAAGAAAGGTACATAAAGAGGCAAAAGGGGTGCAGAAAGAAGTAAGAGAGGTGCAGAAAGAAGCAAAAGAAGTTAAGAAAGAAGCAACAGAGGTGCATAAAGAGGCTAGAGAGGTGCAGAAACAGGCAGGAGAGGTGCAGAAAGGTGGAACGGGGTGCAGAAAGAGGCAAGAGAGGTACAGAAAGAGCAAAGAGGGGTGCAGAAAGAGACAAGAGGGGTGAAGAAAGAAGCAAGTGAGGTGCAGAAAGAGGTAAGAGAGGTGCAGAAAGAGGCAAGAGAGGTGCAGAAACAGGCAAGAGAAGTGCAGAAAGAGGAAAGAGAATTGCTAAAAGAAGCAACAGAGGTGTAGAAAGAAGCAAGAGAAGTGTAGAAAGAGGCAAGTGAGGTGCAGAAAGATGCAAGAGAGGTGCAGAAAGAGGAAAGAGAATTGCTGAAAGAAGCAACAGAGGTGCAGACATATGCAACAGAAGTGTAGAAAGAGGCAAGTGAGGTGCAGAAAGATGCAAGAGAGGTGCAGATAGAGGAAAGAGAGGTGCAGAAAGAAGCAACGCAGGTGCAGACATAGGCAACAGTAGTGCAGAAAGAGGCAAGACAGGTACAGAAAATGACGAGAGGTGCACAAAGAGACAAGAGAGGTGCAGAAAGAAGCAACAGAGGTGGAGAAACAGGCAAGAGATGTGCAGAAAGACGCAAGAGAGGTGCAGAAGCAGGCAAGAGAGTTGCACAAAGAGAAAAGAAAGGTGCAGAAAGAGGGAAGACGAGTGCAGAAAAAGGCAACAGGGGTGCAGAAAGAAGCAAAAGAGGTGCAGAAAGAAGCAAGAGAAGTGCAGAAAGAAGCAACAGAGGTGCAGAAACAGGCAGGAGATTAGCAGAAAGAGGGAACAGGGGTGCAGAAAGAAGCAAGAGAGGTGCAGAAAGAGGGAAGAAGGGTGCAGAAAGAGGTATGAGGGTGCAGAAAGAAGAAACAGAGGTACAGAAAGATGTAAGAGAGGTACAAAAAGAGGAAAGAGAGGTGCAGAAATAAGCAAGAGAGGTTCAAAAAGAGGAAAGAGAGGTGCAGAAAGAAGCAACAGAGGTGCAGAAAGAGGCAAAAGAAGTGCAGAAAGAGGCAAGACAGGTACAGAACATGACAGGAGAGGTGCACAAAGAGACAAGAGAGGTGCACAAAGAGGGAAGACAAGTGCAGAAAGGGGCAACAGGGGTACATAAACAAGCAAGAGAGGTGTGGAAAGAAGTAAGAGAAATGCAGAAAGAGGCAACAGGGGTGCAGAAAGAGGAAAGAGGGTTGCAGAAAGAGGCAAGAGAAGTGCAGAAAAAAGCAACAGAAATGTAGAAAGAGGCAAGAGGAGTGCAGAAAGAAGCAACAGAAATGCAGAAAGAGGCAAGAGAAGTGCAGAAAGAAGCAACAGAGGTACAGAAACAGGCAAGAGATGCGCAGAAAGACGCAAGAGAGGTGCAGAAACAGGAAAGAGAGGTGCACAGAGAGACAAGAAAGGTGCAGAAAGAGGGAAGACGAGTGCAGAAAGAGTTAACAAGGGTGCAGAAAGAAGCAAAAGAGGTATAGAAAGAAGCAAGAGAAGTGCAGAAAGAAGCAACAGAGGTGCAGAAACAGGCAGGAGATGAGCAGAGAGAGGGAACGGGTGCAGAAAGAGGCAAGAGAGGTGCAGAAAGAGGGAAGAAGAGTGCAGAAAGAGGCACGAGGGTGCAGAAAGAAGCAAGAGAGGTGCAGAAAGAAACAAAAGAAGTGCAGAAAGAATGAACAGAGGTGCACAAAGAGGCAAGAGGAGTGCAGAAAGGGGAAAGAGAGGTACAGAAAGGGGAAAGAGAGTTGCACAAAGAGGGAAGAAGGGTGCAGAAAGAGGAAAGAAGGGTGCAGAAAGAAGCAAGAAAGGTGCAGAAAGAGGCAAGAGAAGTGCAGAAAGAAGCAACTGGGGTGCAGAAGGAGGCAAGAGAAGTGCAGAAAGAGGCAAGAGAAGTGCAGAAAGAGGCAGGAGAGGTGCAGAAACAGGCAGGAGAGGTGCAGAAAGAGGGAACAGGGGTGCAGAAAGAGGCAAAAGAGGTGCAGAAAGAGGGAAGAAGGGTGCAGAAAGAGGTAAGAGGGGTACAGACAGAAGCAACTGAGGTGAAGAAAGAGGCAAAAGAGGTGCAGAAAGAGGCAAGAGAGATGCAGAAAGTGAAAGAGATTTGCAGAAAGAGGCAGGAGAGGTGCAGAAAGGTGGAACGGGGTGCAGAAAGAGGCAAGAGAGGTACAGAAAGAGCAAAGAGGGGTGCAGAAAGAGACAAGAGGGGTGTAGAAAAAAGCAGGTGAGGTGCAGAAAGAGGTAAGAGAGGTGCAGAAAGAGGCAAGAGAGGTGCAGAAACAGGCAAGAGAAGTGCGGAAAGAGAATTGTTGAAAGAAGCAACAGAGGTGTAGAAAGAAGCAAGAGAAGTGTAGAAAGAGGCAAGTGAGGTGCAGAAAGATGCAAGAGAGGTGCAGAAAGAGGAAAGAGAGGTGCAGAAAGAGGAAAGAGAGGTGCAGAAAGATGCAACAGAAGTGCAGAAAGAGGCAAGACAGGTACAGAAAATGACAAGAGAGGTGCACAAAGAGAAGAGAGGTGCACAAAGAGGGAAGACAAGTGCAGAAAGGGGCAACAGGGGTGCAGAAACAAGCAAAAGAGGTGCAGAAAGAAGCACGAGAAATGCAGAAAGAAGCAACAGGGGTGCAGAAAGAGGCAAGAGGGTTGCAGAAAGAGGCAAGGGAAGTGCAGAAAAAAGCAACAGAAATGTAGAAAGAGGCAAGAGGAGTGCAGAAAGAAGCAACAGAAATTCAGAAAGAGGCAAGAGAAGTGCAGAAAGAAGCAACAGAGGTGCAGAAACAGGCAAGAGATGTGCAGAAAGACGCAAGAGAGGTACAGAAACAGGCAAGAGAGGTGCACAAAGAGACAAGAAAGGTGCAGAAAGAGGGAAGACGAGTGCAGAAAGAGGCAACAGTGGTGCAGAAAGAAGCAAAAGAGGTGCAGAAAGAAGCAAGAGAAGTGTATAAAGAAGCAACAGAGGTGCAGAAACAGGCAGAAGAGTAGCAGAAAGAGGGAACAGGGGTGCAGAAAGAGGCAAGAGAGGTGCAGAAAGAGGGCAGAACGGTGCAGAAAGAGGCACGAGGGTGCAGAAAGAAGGAAGAGAGGTGCAGAAAGATGCAAGAGAGGTGCAAAAAGAGGAAAGAGAGGTGCAGAAAGAAGCAACAGAGGTATAGAAAGAGGCAAAAGAAGTGCAGAAAGAGGCAAAACAGGTACAGAAAATGACAAGAGAGGTGCACAAAGAGACAAGAGAGGTCACAAAGAGGGAAGACAAGTGCAGAAATGGGCAACAAGGGTGCAGAAAGAAGCAAGAGAGGTGCAGAGAAAAGCAAGAGAAATGCAGAAAGAAGCAACAGAGGTGCACAAAGAGGCAAGAGGGTTGCAGAAATAGGCAAGAGAAGTGCAGAAAGAAGCAACAGAAATGTACAAAGAGGCAAGAATAGTGCAGAAAGAAGCAACAGAAATGCAGAAAGAGGCAAGAGAAGTGCAGAAAGAAGCAATAGAGGTGCAGAATCAGGAAAGAGATGTGCAGAAAGACCCAAGAGAGGTGCAGAAAGAGGGCAGACAAGTGCAGAAAGAGGCAACAGGGGTGCAGAAAGAAGCAAAAGAGGTGAAGAAAAAAGCAAGAGAAGTACAGAAAGAAGCAACAGAGGTGCAGAAACAGGCAGGAGATGAGCAGAACGAGGGAACAGGGGTGCAGAAAGAGGCAAGAGAGGTGCAGAAAGAGGGAAGAAGGGTGCAGAAAGTGGCACGAGGGTGCAAAAAGAAGCAAGAAAGGTGCAGAAAGAAACAAAAGAAGTGCAGAAAGAAAGAACAGAGGTGCACAAATAGGTAAGAGGGGTGCAGAAAGGAGAATGAGAGGTGCAGAAAGTAGCAAGAGAGTTGCACAAAGAGGGAAGAAGGGTGCAGAAAGAGGAAAGAGGGGTGCAGAAAGAAGCAAGAGAGTTGCAGAAAGAGGCAAGAGAAGTGCAGAAAGACGCAACAGAGGTGCAGAAGGAGGCAAGAGAAGTGCAGAAAGAGGCAAGAGAAGTGCAGAAAGAGGCACGAGAGGTGCAGAAACAGGCAGGAGAGGTACAGAAAGAGGGAACAGGGGTGCAGAAAGAGGCAAGAGAGGTGCAGAAAGAGGGAAGAAGGGTGCAGAAAGAGGCAAGAGGGGTGCAGAAAGAAGCAAGTGAGGTGAAGAAAGAGGCAACAGAGGTGAAGAAAGAGGCAAGAGAGGTGCAGAAAGTGGAAGAGATGTGCAGAAAGATGCAAGAGAAATGCAGAAAAAGAATCAACAGAAATGCAGTAAAAGGCACAGAGGCACAAAAAGAAGCAAGAGTGGTTTGCACACCATTAGTACCAATTTAACACCCACATTTAGCAATAGGTAACTGGTGACCATTCTAGGTGTGCAAAGGGCCTTCCACCTCGCTGTAACACTCGTTGCTGCAATTTTAGTAACGTATGAGCCGTTTGAGCTTGAAACAAGGTTTTGTTCAAATCTGCAATTATGCAGTAGATGATGGATTATGTGGCAAATGCTGAAAATGTATAATTGTGCGAAAGTCGGTGCAGTCAAACAGTCGCATAATTCCAGTGGCCCTGTTCATACCTCTGACTAGGTCCAGAAGTGCTCCTCAGTGGTTCCTTCTTTTTTTTGTCTCATTGAGTTTATAGTTTAGCTTCTATGGAAATGAGGAAGACTAAACCTGAGGTTACCACTCCACAACACAGACTACCATACCACATAATTGCTCTCCATAACACATAATCCCACTCTACATAATTCCTATACAGTAAATACCACATACTTTCTACCCCCATAATTTCACTGCACAACATACCGCATCATTCCACTACACACAACCTACATCCACTCCACTCCAAAAAACATTAGTAAAAAACTTTTACATTCACAACGCCAATAGCTCTAACTCTCGCAAATGCGAGACCTATTGCATTACAAATGCTTCTTTAACTGGTAGTCGCGTTTGCGGTCAGGAATTCCGCTGCACAGCTCTTAGTGAAGGTACCAGGAGGGCTTCTTGGCCCCCAAAGTCCCTCAGGAGTAAGGTGGTAAACCCCATACAGCTGGATTGCTGTGAGTTGGCTGAGGCCACGCCCCATTTTTACACCACTCTGCAAACGCACCTCTTGGCGCACTGCTGCTTGGGGGATGAACGCCACTTTAGTCCTGAGGTCATAAGGACACAAGAGGACCTCATCTCCCCACCTGCAGTAGCGGTCCCCAGGGTCAAGAAGGGCCCCTGGAGGGGGGCCGCGCGGCCTCCCTCCCAACTTGTAAATAGCCCCGGGGAGGTGGTGGTTCCCGGGGCAGTGTGGGGGGCTCAAGCCCCCCACACACAGTTTTTAAAAGTAGCCCTGGGGAGGTGGAGGTCCCAGGGGCTGCGGGGGGCGTGAACCTCCCTGCATTTAAACATTGAAGCCCCAGGGAGGTGGGGGGCCCGCGAGGTCTCCCCACCTATTATTTTCAAATGCCCCGGGAAGGTGGTGGTCCCCGGGGCAGTGTGGGGGGCAGGAGCCCCCCCACTCTTATATTAATAAATAAGCCCCGGGGAAGTGGCGGTCCCCGGGGATGCGGGGGCTGCGTGCTCTCGAGCATAATCAATAAAGCTCCTGGGAGGTGGCGGCCCCTGCATATGTTTGGCATATTGCTCCCGGGACCTGGCCCACCCTGCGGCTTATTAAAATGAAGCGCGGGACAACGCGATTCGTTTTTTTTTTTTTGGGTGGGATTCGCGCACTGTACGCTGAATCCTGCCGATTCTTTTTTTTAAATATGCTTTTTTGGCTGTAGGGGTCCCTAGGGGGTCAGGGTGTTTCTACCTTGCCCCCTTTTTTTCTTGTGACTTGGTTCTACTGAGTCACAAGATGGCTGCCAACACTTTCTGGTTTGGCAGTGTTGGCAGCCAATCAGAATTAAGCTTGTGCTCGGGAGGGCTTGCGAATCCACTGCGATCACCAGATATATAATTTATTTAAATATGAATATTTCAGGAACTACTGAACGGATATACACCATTTGACAAAAACAACGCTTTCAGAAGCAAGAGCTACATTTTTGCCAAATTTGGTGTAATTCCGTTCAGCAGTTTTGGCTGTAGCTTTGTCTAAAGTTTCCTATGGAAATTAACATGGAGAAAATGCGTTTTGGGACCCCCCCTTTTTTCTCAGCCCCTGCTTGATGAATCACTCCGAAACTTTCAAGACAGGAGCTGACCAGAGCGCATCATTGGTTTTGAACATTTCGCGAAGATTCGTCTAACGGCGCCAAAGATATTGGCAAAAGAAAAATGCTTTTCCTATGGAAACTAGGTCCTAAGTATAACTACGTACTGGCGACCGCCAGTAGGTGATACAATATATATATATATATATATATATATATATATATATATATATATATATATATAATATATATATATATATATATATATCTCACACTCTCTATCACAAAATGCACATTCCCCTGACATAGGCTCTATTTTAATTTCAGATTACGCCCCGGTATCCATGCATTTGGACATTTTACCTAACAGTGTTAAATCTAATCAATGGAGATTTAATAATGCTCTACTTCTTTTACTTCCGCTTTCTCCTCTTTCTTTCATGATTTCTTTGATTTTAATCATACAGATGAACTTGACTTTCACTGCATCTGAGACGCTTTCAAAGCCTCTGTCCATGATTTTATTATCAGATATGTTTCCAAAAAGAAAAAGAACTTTCTCTTTAAAAAAATCATATATTACTATGAAACAATTAGAACATTCATATTGTACCTCTAAATCCAAAGAAAGCCTCCAAGATCTCATTAACGCCAAACTTTGATATAACAAATTCTCCACGGAAGTTGCGGCCTCATTCCTCCTTAAATTCAGTGCCAAGTATTATGGTGGCCAAAACAAATCTGGCAAATTATTAGTCAATTATCTCACAATTCAAAAGAATAGAAACAAAATTGACTCTATTTTGGATAACCACTCAAATTTATTATATAAAGATGTAGGAATCCTGGAACAATTTCTACAATTTTACAAACAACTGTACGCCTCGAACAGACCCTTGTGAACTACAACATTAATAAATACCTGTCTAGCTCACACAAGGATTTTGATAAAAATATAGATGTCAATGAACTAAAAAAAAAATTACCCTGTCTGAACTTTGTATTGTCTTATTTTCCCTTAAATCAGACAAAGCGCCAGGGCCTGATGGCTTCACCTCAGAATTTTTCACACATGTTTCAAAATTAATCAATCCGAAACTCTTCTTATCACTACCTCCCTACAATCAGGTACATCTTCAGGATCTTTCTCAGATGCCCATATTTTTCTCATTCTAAAGAAAGGCAAAGGTTTATATCAATGTAAAAATTACAGGCCAATTTCTCTTGTCACATTGACTATAAAATATTTTCTACAACTTTAGCTCTTAGCCTGGAATCCCTTTTGCCTAACGTACTCAGAAAAGAGCAATGGGATTTGTCAAGGGTTGTAATATCTAACTGCCAATACTCGTTTAATTTTTACATCCTCTCTAATTCTCAGCAATCACTTTATCCTTTCGCAGATATTACTCTGGATGCTGAGAAGACTTTCGATCACGTTATCTGGTCTTTCATTTTCCATACTTTAAACTGGTTTGGTTTTGGACCTAAAATGATTTCTCTTCTTTCCCTTCTCCATTCCTCACTCCCAAGTGGCCATTTATGCAAACGGACATACTTCCTCCTATTTCTCTCTGGATAGGGATGTTCGCCAAGATGTTCACCTTCTCTCTTTAATCTTTAAACCTTTCCTCTCTAGAATTGGAAACAATCCTATAATACAGTGTTTTTCCTGGAATACTCAACAAATTATGACAGCAGTATATGCAGACAATATTCTTTTATTTGAATCCGAACCTCATACCTCACTTCCTGTCTTCCTTCAAGAAGTCTCCTCTTTCACTTATTCTCTCATCTCCGACTATAAACTTAATCATGACAAATGTGAAATCTTACTCTTAAACAAACACACATTCAGACACCATTTTTCAGCAACTGACTTCTCTTGAAACACTTCCAAACTCAAATACTTAGGTTTATGCTTGTCACATTCACTCAAAACCTCTGTTTCTCTGAGTTTGGAGAAGTGTAAACTTAAAATAAGTACCCTGGTCAATCGCTGGCATCCTTTAAATCTTTCTTGATGGGCCATTTAGACACCATTAATATGATGATAGCACCTTTTGTTCTCTATACTATTTCTAACAGGCCCCTATCTATTTCACTAACATTTTATAAGCAAATCAATTTCATACTTTCATCTTTCCTATGGAATAAGAAGAAATCTCATCTCTCTCTAACAAAACTAAGATGCCTTAAATAAGATGGTGATACTAACTTCAGATTTCAGAAGTACCATTGAGTCTTCTTATTGAGACAATCTGTTCACTGGTTCTACGCTAGAGGAAACACAGCGGAATCACTGCGTTTAAAAAATGTCGGAGCACGGCGTTACCAATTTTGGAGTAACACCGCACTCTGACATTTTATTGTAAATATGCCCCTGGTTCTCCAAGTAAGGCCACTTGAGGCCAGCATCACACACCTGCTAAGTGCCAGGATATTCTCACAGGTGACTAGGCACTATAAAGTTCTTCATAACATAACTACATAACATAACAACATAACATAACATGAGAGGATAACCATCTAACTTTCAATGGTAGAATTTCTTTTGTGTTTCAACACATTAGATTGCTGTAAGTTTTGAGAAAGAACTGCAAATAATGAATAACTTGAGAATAACGGCTGCAAGAAATAGTAGGAAAGCATATTTGCTATAAACGTATTCAGACATGCTGAATATCGGATCTTAAGTCAGTATGCAAGAGAACTATGAGACTGGAATATTGGGAAAGCCCTGTCCAGGGAGGACCCGGTACTGCCAAGCTGGGTCCTCTCTGGACTGGAAACAAGCATCCTGAGATCGGTTTCGCAATAACACCCCTCATCAGCCAGGCTAGCTTGAATCCAGTGGCACAGCGAGCAAGCTAGCCTGGCAGATGAGGGGTGATGCCCCAAAACCGGTCCCAGGATACTTGTTTCTGGTACAGGGAGGACCAGGCTTGGCACTTTGGGCTGGACTGTCCCCATGAGGAGCAGGGTCAAGACTGGTTTGCATATGGCTGGGTCCAAACTGGAGTGGCGTAGTGAGCAAAAGAATGATGGAGTTAACCCAGCTCTCGTGACTGGGTGTGAATGTTCGATTTTTTCATCATTCCAGCCATCATTTGTTTCCGCAGCACTTTTCACCCTAAGTGGAATGGGTATGCCCAGTCATGGGTCTCTTACTCACTGTGCCTCTGGATTAAAGCTAGCCTGGCTGCACAAGTACAACACAAAGGCTTCAGTAATATTTACAAAGCCACGGAAGGAGCAATTTGCACCACCTTCCTTGGCCTTGTAAAGAAATGTAACACAACATATTTTACATTCAACTTGGCAGGCATCCCATGCATCCACCAATGGATTTTGAGGCATTCCCAGTTTTCCTAAAGCTAGTAAACCTGGGAATGGGTCAAGATGCTACACCTTTCTCAATGAGGGCCAACATGGAGAAATGTCTTTATTTCTCCTCGTTATTTCCTCATTCTTCAGCACACATGGAAAGAGAACAATGCCTCTAGGGATTCTTTTTTTGTAAATCAATCCTGCTTGTAACACCCTTTCTCACAGTGTGTCAGTGCAAGGCTAGAGCAGAAAATGCTTTATATCTTAGTAAATATGGAGCATTTCTGCTCCTATCTTTCAAGCAACGCAGCGCAGCAATTTTGCTTGTTGTCCTGCTTTCCAAAGAATATTAATAAATGTGCCCCCAGTGTCTTCAAATTTTTATTACTCATATACTGACTAATGATTTAGATTTCAAGATAGGTTGCAACCACTTCTTTTTTTGTGATTTGTAGAATATATATGCAGCAGACACATGTTCTGCTCTAGCTGTCTGGCTTCAGCGCTTTCCCAGTGCTACTCGTGTTACGTCCCACAATATCTGTAGTCACTCCTTGGCACAGTAAAATATGTTTTAGTGGGTCAGGTTGTATCAAGATTATATTGCCTTATGGGTCCCCTGTTAAAATTATTAGAATATGAAAACATAGGACAAGTAATCTGATAGCACATTTCTTCTATACAGCGCGATTTGAGTCCTCATTCTACTATGCGCATGCAATGTGCACTCACACATGACTCTTGCCCTCCAGGTAGGTTCAGTTTGTATTGCCCCCACTAACCACCAAAAGATCCTTTGCCAGCAACCCCTACAGATGATTTCTCTTTTATAGATAAACTTTCATAGCACTATTCTGGAGTATTGGCACTAGTTTACTTCAGAGATGTGGTGCAGGATTGTACTACAACGTTTGCAACAACATGGGATTAATCTCTGATTAATAGTATGCTGTAGAATCATTTATTGCTTGATGGTTTTACTCCTTACTTTGGTACGTCAAAGCTGGTAAATTTTGTTTCTAGGTGTGAGCCTTCTGGTGCAGTGTGCATTGGAAGAGACTCAACTGTTACCTGACACTGTTGAAGCCAAGAACACAAATGATGCCTGTTTTTCAGAACTTTACAGATTGAAACGATCAGAGCTTTGGGATTATTCTGGCATCCTGTGTAATGGAATACCCAATGTAAAGCCAATAGGTATCCTGAGTGTTTTACTTCCTATATTGTTCGACTTGGCCCTTTCTGCAGGGTCATCCCCAAACATTTTACCTTCAGACCTCCTGTTTTTTGCTGGCTCGTTTTTGCTGTCCTTATGACTCTGCACACTTTACCACTGCTAACCAGTGCTAAAGTGCTTGTGCTCCCTCCTTGAAACATGTTTGATTGGCTTATGCCCAGTTGGCATATTTACTTTACATGTAAGTCCCTAGTAAAGTGGCACTACCTGTACCCAGGTCCTGTAAATTAAGTGCTACTAGTGAGCCTTTAGCGCTGATTGTGCCACCCACTTATGTAGCACTTTAAACATGTCTTAGGCCTGCCATTGCAACCTGTGTGTGTGGAGTTTTAAACTGCCATTTCGTCCTGGCAAAGTAAACATTCCATTTTAATTCATATGTCACCCCTAAGGTAGGCCCTGGACAGCCTAGAGGGCAGGGTGCCATTTATTTAAAAAGTAGAACCTGCAATTTTAAGTTTTACATGTCGTGGTAGTGAAAAACTCATACCTTTGTTTTCACTACTGCAAGGCGTACCTCTGCCATAGGATAACATTGGAGTTACTGGTGGTCTATAAAGAAGTTATTTCTTTACATATGAAGAGGGATGTACTGGGGATCAGTGCTCCTTTTCATGGGTTCTTAGAATCACTTTGCATCATTAGGAATGCTGGTTGTCTGGGGTTCTGGTGAGTTGCTCCTGGCCTCAGGACCTCCTGGATCTTAGCTATGCTTCTCTGCATGCTTAATTACATTCAGCTATTGCACCTTTGCTATGTTGAGCTGGTGAAAATGGAGAAACTTAGATTTCACAGATTTCACGGCTCATCATGAAACTCTACAGACATGTGGACAAATATATTATGCATGCTTTCATGCCATCCAAGAGATGCATGTGTCTGTCAGTCATAGTAATAGATGTGACAAGTCCAGCAAACTACAGGCCGATATCCCTACTCCCCTATCTCTCCAAAGTAATGGAGAAACTGGTCAACAGACAGTTGTCTGCCTACTTGGAACTAAATGGCCTGCTGGACCCTTCTCAAACAGGCTTCAGGGCTACAAATAGCACCGAGGCAACCCTGCTGGCTGTCTTCGACAATGTAAGAGTACTACTGGACCAGGGTAAGTCAGTTAGCCTGATTCTGTTAGACCTGTCGGCGGCATTCGACACGGTCTCCCACCAGCTACTACTTGAAAATCTCCATGCAAAAGGGATACATGCAAAAGCCCTTCAATGGCTCAGCTCATTCCTTAATGACAGAACGCAAACTGTACAACTCAGCGCTTTTTCATCCAAGCCAAAGAACTTAAGTTGTGGCGTCCCCCAGGGAGCATCTCTTAGCCCAACCCTCTTTAATGCCTATGTTTCACCTTTGGCAAAAATAGGTACCAAATGGGGCTTTGATATCTGCTCCTACGCGGACGACACGCAACTAACAATAGCTATTGGAGATGAGCACGAGAGCACTAGGGCCAACCTCAACAATTGCCTTACTGAAATGGTAAGCTGGATGTCGGATCACTGTCTTAGGCTTAATGCAGACATTTCTGAAATCTGAAATTCTGCTCTTTGGCTGAGCTAACAATATCTGGGATGCTTCATGGTGGCCCCGCTCTTTAGGACACGCCCCAGCACCCAAGCAGTGCGCAAAAAATGTGGGTGTCCTTAGTTTTGCCACATTGAAGCTTCTATAAAGACTCTTCCCTTGGATTCCTTTAGAACACAGGAGGACAGTCACACAGGCTCTGCTTGTAAGTAGGCTGGACTACGGAAATGCCCTGTTTGTTGGTATGCCAGACTACCTGTTCAAACGCCTGCAGGTGGTGCAAAACGCTGCAGCAAAATTAGTATGCAATAAGGGCAGATTCAGCTCAGCAACTGACTGCCTGAAACAACTTCACTGGCTGACTGTGCATCAAAGAGCTCGGTTCAAGCTCCTGGGGCACACTTTTAAGGCACTTCATCGTACTGGCCCCAAGATTCTTCACAGTAAAATCCAATTCTACACCCCTCCTAGATGCCTGAGGTCACACCACCAGGCTCTCGCCAAGATAAAAAGGATTTAAAAAGCTAGGGCCGGGGGACGCTCCTTTTCTTACCTCGCGGCATTACAGTGGAATGGGCTGCCAGTAGAGCTGCGGCTGGCCACAGACTACAACACCTTCAGGAAAAAACTAAAAACATTTCTATTCCCTGTCTGAGTAGTCCTTTATATTCTTAGTTCCACTCCTCAGTTCTAGGATCTGCCTCCTCAGCACCGTGATATCCCTCTGGGATGAATGTTGCGCTCTACAAATAAATAAATAAATAAAGGCTGGGACAAGCAAAGAAATTACTCCATTTAGGATTCACGTAATATGTAAATTGTTTGCATCAGTAAAAGAACTGCACTCTACTTGCTCAATTGAGAGACGATTGTATGATGGTTCATTTTTAGAGATTGTTATCTGTCTTGACGTAAAATTGTAATGGAGAAAGATGGTGTGAAAAACATAATCATATATTCCTGTGTACTGCAATGTTATTGTTTCATATATGACTTTACCATGAAGTGTGTAGTTATATATTTTATAATCAGATATGTATGATCTTTCTTATTGATTTGAGTATATTTTAGCCTTAAACATGCTTGCTACGTTTCACTGCTTTTTAGACTCAGAACCCATTTTATAATTTTATTGAAGGCTGTACATTTGCACATTTCTGCAAAGCATAACCTCATTTCCACTACTGGAAACTTAAAGTGGGATTTTAGGAGAATAATGAGTTTGCTATTTAATTCATGAATGATATCTTCTCCTAAAGGGCTTCTTGCACTTCCTGCTCATTAGATACTTTTTGCTAAAAGTAAAAGTTTGTGTCACATGATTAGGTTCAATAGATTTGCATTGTGAGAAAACCTACATAAACTGCCCTAAATGTTATGTGTTTTAGCATTATGCTTCAACTAACCCTTATCTAGTGAAAGCTCTGGTCAGTTGAAACAACAATTGTCTTTTAATTATTTGCTCTTCCTATTGCTATTTTATATTAAATACAAAGTAGACTTTGTGCTTTCCACCATGTAGTGTTTTATTTTTAACAATGGCACACTCGTTTATGGGTGACCATGGCATCATGTTGGATTTGAGTAATTATAGAGCCCAACTCGGCTGTATCTGGTTATACATTCGAGCTTGTCTATTCTGCAAAGAAATTAAATATTCCTGCAAAAGATGTAAAGCGAGGAGATATAGGAGAGATTGTCTGTATGCCTTTAGAAAGAATCTGAAAACATTGTCAGTGACTTTGAAAGTGGTTGGATTTAATTCTCTATCAGCGTCCCTAATTCTTTCTGCTGCTTCTCCTTCAGAGTATGCCTGTTTTTTTTTATAGCACCGGAATCATAGTAGCTACAAACCATCTTCTTCACAGGGAGTGGTCCCAAAATAATATCACTTAAATCCATATCTTCCCTAAGCTTTGACGTGTTTCTTTACACCACTCAAATTAAATTGGGATAACCACCTTTGGCACAGCTTCCCTACGCTAGTCAGAGGGGAATATGTATTATACCTAGTATCTGGTCTACTCTCTCACAAACAGTAGCTTTAGACAGAACCTGTGCATACATGTATTAGTATCTGCTAGCTTTCAGGCTATACCATCTAAATCAACAATGTCAGATTGTGTTAGAAAGAGGCTTATTTACTACGATTGATGTGAGTCCACCCCAAGGAATAAGAGCCCACACTTTTCAGGTAAAACACAGTTTATATAATTTAAACCTAGGCTCAAGCCACTGGTAGATATTGTATGGAGCAGACCGGCTTACCTTATAAATATGCAAAAGTATTTAACAGGAACAAAATAGTTAAAAAATCAGAACAAAACACAATAAAAATCACCCAATCAATTTCAAAAACATTTTCTAGAAAACTTTAATGAGCAAAATGACATAAAAACAACAAAAAATCCAACAGGGGAAAATTCAGATTTTAAAGATTTAGGGGCAAAAAACATCAGGGTTGATGAGCCCTAACTAGGGCTAAACTGGTCCTAGGATGCTTGCATTACAGTTCAGGGAGGATCTAGACTGGTAGTTTGGACTGGATTGTTCCCTTTGAAGCAGGGTGAAGACTGATATGCATATGGCTAGGTCCAGACTGAGGTGGCATGGTATGTAAAATAACAATGGACTGGGATGCAGCTTTTAGTATTTACCAGTGCCTAAGATTGCATTGCACCATCACTTTTTGTATACTTCAGTGTTACTCCCTAAGTGCAGTGGGTATGCCTCAGAGGTGGGTCCCATGCTCACTATGCCAATGGAACCAAGCTACACCCAACTGGAGAGCCCTAACCAGGGAAAAAACGGTCTTGTGTTGTTTGTGTTCTGCTTTAGGGAGCATCTGACCTGGCACTTCAGGCTGGATTGCTCTTTTGGTGCAAAAGTGTGTGTGTGGTGCTCGACTCCGGATTGTGTGCTAGGGAGAGAGTAGGATAGTCCATGTCTCTGTAGATATAGTGCTTTCCTGCTTTCTCCCTGTCATGCAATGCAGCACAGCAACTTTGGGCGTTGCACTGTGTTCTGTGGCATCTTTGTAAATCTGTACAACTGAGAATCTCCTAAAGGAAAAAAACCCTCTCAGTATCTTGTTTAGGGGAGTCAGTAAAGATATATCTGCACCCCTTTACACAGAAAACTTCCCGCTCAGTATCTTGTTTAATAGACACAGTAAAGATATATCAACTCCCCTTTACACAATATGCAAAAAGTAGCAAGTCAACAGTGGATTATATCTAATACAAGGAGTACTTCTATGCATGTCAACACAAACTGGAATAATTAATCACAGTAGACAAATAAAAGAAGGGTCAAAAACAAATCACACTCTCCTGTTGTCAGAACAAGATTACCAAAGTAATGCTTTTTTTAAGTCCCAGTAGTGATCCAAGACAGGTTAGAGACCACCCAATTATATAGTCCTTTTTGTCTTTAGAGACATTTCCTTGAGGAAAGGACTTCAGCTTTGGTAATTGTGGTGGTCGCTACGTCAACCTTTCGGTCTCAAAACATCTAACATTCCCTGAGACCAACCTCAGGACAAAGCGTTGGGTTTTCTAAAGGTGTGTAGATCCTTGTAAAGCAGTGTAACAGTGAGTATAACTGTAATCCATAAGTCATTGTGCCCTATTTTATTGAATGTGCTGCTCCAAGGCAGCTGCAAACTCACGCTGTCCCCAGGGAAAAGCATTCAAGAGAAAGACAGATCAACTGTTTGAAAGCTGATCCTTGTTTCTCCGCGCAGGCGGCAACCTTCCTGCACTTTTAAGAGGGATTAGAAATTCCCTTGCAGGTGGGTGCAGTGAGTGACTGCACCCGCCTGCAAGGGGATGTCTGGGGGGGGTCCATGAGACCCCCTTTCATCCCTCCAGAGGGCTGCCTTTAGGAGGCACACTGAAAGTGAACCAACTTTTGTGGCACACTTTCAGTGTGTCGCCTAAAGGCATGTTTGCTTCTGCGCCCACATCAGCAATACAATGCGGGCACAGAGGCAAAGAGATTCCATCATTTACATGGGGTCACGCCCCCTTTCAAATGAGAGAATGCCCTCTAATGATAGTGCTGGCGCTACAGGTGCGCCAGAACTATCTGTATCACAGAAGGGGCCTCACAAGCATTTGCGGCCCCTTCCATAATACCGAAACGCCCTGATGGACCAAAATTGCTTTTTGTGTCCCCAGGGTACTTCTGCAATACAGCACTATATATTTGTAGTTGATGCTGTTACAGTGACATCTGGCCTAAAAGTTATATTCACACAGAAGATTTTATGGTATTGATCTTTATTGTTTGATTACTTAAAACCATAACAATTTAAAAAAAACCCATATATTTCATGTATACAAAAAGTTTAAAAAACGGATTGTTAGAAAGAAAGTGTTAAAGTAAAATGACGCAGAATTGATTATTAGGCGATAATGTCCGGGACCTAAGATGTCTAGAGGCTGCAGCTTCATTTTTAAAGTCAGGCAAGGAACAAGCCGGGCATAAATGTTCTAAAAAGTTCTAAGGTAAAAGCTTGTAGTAATTAAAATTGGGGAAAAAGGCAGTACTCAAATAAACGCAACAGGATGATCAAGGGTTCGTAAATAGATCTGGGGGCGGCGTGGTGGTGCTGCAAGGGGCAAAGGGATTTGCGGCCCTGTTATTCCCAAGTTTTTTGGCCGCTCTAGTCACGAATTTAGTAAACCGGATGTTGAGCGTCGTGTTTTCTGAGTTCATAGCAGCTATTATTGCCTCTCGGCAAGTTCGCACTCTGAGTTTGTTCCATTCACCCCGCTGCAAGGTCCTTCTGTCGTTAAGCAATGCGGTACATGCACACACTATGTGCTCCATTGCTTCAGAATGATAGTCGCACTCCCTGCATTCGATGTTAACTCTGGGGCGCCGCCATTCGGGTAAGTACTTTAAGAATGGCCATTCCCCTATCCTCAGTGCCATAAACCTTAGCTTCCAAAAAAGTTCATACGTGCTTGACAAGTAGGGTGATTCGACCCCTAGTTTGAAGCCAGAAATAACCGCCCGGGCATGTTTCCTTCTGGACAATTTAGCCCTGTCAGAATAAAAAGACCATAGCTGAACACTTCTCTTGATGACAGATTTTTACACCTGCTGGGGTGGATTTGTTCCCCAGTATTCCTCGACACCGAGTAACTGCAGGGAGTGTTCCAAATAGCGCCGGTGTTTTTGGCTGATTTGGCTGATCGATATTTCTTTCCAGAGTCTTGCCTCCAGGCTGCCTTCCCAAAAATTGCACAGTCTGTTACAAAGCTTGATGAAAGCGCCGGCCTCGACTAGGCCTGGGCATTGAACTCCGCTCCGTTCGTGGAGTTTGCGGAGTTTTCTGCACTCCACACTCCGCGGAGTGCAGCAGAGTTTTTTCCCTGCTCGCGCTTGCAACCGGTAAGTTCGCGATCGCGAGCTGCCGCTCGGGTAGAATTTGTACCCGAGCAGTAGAAAGACAAGCGCAAACAGCAGTTCGCACTACACTCCGCCACTTGCGGAACTTTGCAGAGTTTTTTTGTAACTTCACATAGTTCCGTGTAGCAAAACTCTGCGAACTACGCCCAGGCTTAGCCTCAACGCCATGATGATCTAGTAGGCCAAGTTCAAGTCTGACTTGAGCTGGTGATGACGATCTTGGCAAATGCCATGCTCGTTTGAAGATTTTTGTAGTTAATTTATTCAATGTGATGCTATTAGTCCCCAACATGATCTCGTGCCCGTATGATAGGGAATTAGTAATCTTTGCCTTCATTACCATTAACAATGGGGTTAGGCTTGGGCCAAGTAGCTGTTTCGCCAGCTTCACTGAGGCAGCCTCGAGTGACAGGGCTTTGGCCCTGACCACTTCTTTCTGCTTTAAAATAGATCCTCTAGAATCCAGGAAAATCCCCAAGTATTTGTAAAAAGATACTGCTTCAATGTTTTTGTCGTCAAAAAACCACCCGCCTCTCTGCTGCTTCCGCTTCCCGAAAGTGATTGTTTTTGTTTTTGATAGATTTAATTCAAGGGAGTTATTTATTGTGTAGGGGAGCAGCTGGTTGAGTAGTCTCTTTAGACCTACCCTTGTGTGACTAAGTAACACGAGGTCATCAGCATACAGCAAGTTGCTGGTACTGGTTACGTCAATTTGAGGGGGGTGGGAATTACCTTTGTCTAGTAGGTGAGATAGATCTGAAATGAAGAGATTAAAAAGGAGGGGGGGCCAACACGCAACCTTGTTTGACTCCGCTTGTGGTCTGTATTTTCCTTGAGACGTGGGAACCCTCTCCCAGCTTTATTGGAATTCAGGTGTTTGAGTGGAGTTGGATTATGGCTTTTAAAAGGACCGGCGGCATTCCCCAGTTCTGTAATGTTTGCCATAGACAGCCCCGCGGCACACGATCGAAGGCCGCTTTGAAGTAGACAAAGCAGCAGTGGAGTTGCATACTTTGGACTGCTGCTTTTTCCATCAACACAGATAGTGCAAGTAGGTTGCTTGTAGTTCCTGACTTGGCCACGAAGCCGATCTGATTAAAGGGGAGGCGCCTTGTTGTTTCTACCCAGTACGACAGCTCTTCCAACAAAATACTGGCATAGTATTTAGATTCAACATCGAGAAGAGCTATCATCCTGTAGTTTTGAGGGTCGTTTCTCCTGCCACCTTTATAGATGGGATGAATGATGGCTCCTTTCCAGGACTCCGGGATATTATAGTTGAACCAGCAGTGCGAAAACAAGGGAGCCAGGTGTCCTGACCACAGATTTACATCCGAATTAAACAGAGCCTGGGGTAGGCCATTAGGACCAGGAGCTCCTTCTGACCTGGCTTTACTAATTGTCCGGACTATTTGTTTCTGAGTACTTCTGATGCCATCAAAGGCTCAGTCATGATGTTGTGTGGCTTGTCCTTTCTGTCATTTATATGCGCTTCCAGCGCTTGGTTGCTTAATTTGTTATGCCCAATCTTGCCTGTGCTTATGGCTTCAGGCGATGGTAGCGCTGGTTTGATTGATGGAAGGGAACTGGGATGAACATCCCTGGATATGTGTTCGCTGAAGTGATTTGTTAATAAAAGAGACCATTCTTCTTCGGTTATGTTCGCACTACCTTGCCCACCTCCGCCTAGTGTTCCCCTATTCACTAGCGGTCAAAATGACTTTGGGTTGGGGTTCTTACTTGCGTGAACTAGCTTCAGCCAGAACTGGTCGGCCGCTTCATGTTTGTCCCTTTGGATGGATGACCTGAAAGCTTTTTGAGCTTGCTTGTAATTATTAAACAGATTTGCGTTTCCCGGACTTTTCCTAGCCAGTCATAGGGCGAGTTTCTTTGGGAATTTAGATTTTTTGTTTCTAATGAAATGCGAGGTCATGCGGTTACTAGTAGGTTGCGACGTGTGGACGGGAATTCATTAATTAATCGGTTTGCAAAGGTTTCCCATCCGTCGATGGCGACAACGTCTTCTTTACTCAATAAACATAGAAGAGATCTGCATTTTTCTATTATTGAGGGGATGGAACAGGTCGTCCATTTCATTCTCCTTAAATTCTCTGTGTAACAGCCGGATAATGTGTGTGCAATTGCCTTATGACAGGCTACATTGAAGGATAAAGTTATTATTTGAGGGAGGTGGTCACTCTCCCCTTGTGTTGTAATGCAGTAGCTCTCGATCAGGAGAAGCATTTCGCTGTTGCGAGTATAGACAAGATATGAGTGGGAGCGGCAGTTAGATCTTGTCCAAGCAGGCAGGGTGTCCGTGGGGAAGCGCCCGTTCAATACGGTACAGCCCACACTGCTGAATTGAAGAACAGTGTATTCGCCCAGTTTAGACGGCCTGTTACATGCGGGTATTGATTGAACAGCGAGGTGTAGGGGAACCACTGGGGATGCGTCCCCAAGTTCCTTGAACGGGTTTTGATAGAGGTTTGTATTGAAATCTCCAGAAATTAGGCAGGGTATGCTACCATATTCACTTAGTAGGTTGCATACAATTTCGATCAGGCGGTCCAGTTTAAATATTTTCTTGGTGATGCTAGGGGAAATGTAAACGTTGAGCAAGACTGACTGTCTGTCTGAGTTGGGGCTTCTAATTGCTATGCCGGAGATCCAGTCTTCGTAAAATTTTAGCTGTTTAGTGTGTAAGGACAGTTTGCTACTAACGTAGATCGAGAGGCCACCTCACAATCTGACGTACTTGCACTGTCTTGTGGCAGGGGACATGGATTCTAAGTAACCTTCTATGGGGGTGCTGGTCGCCGACCAGGTTTCCTGAAGGAGTATGATGTCATATTTTTTTATGAATTCAAGTGTATCTGGAGATTGGGGTTTTGTAGATAATCCATTTATGTACCAGGAGCATATTGTTGTCTTGAGATCAATATTATTTCAGTCGTTCCGGCTCCGTGATAGGGATACTGGCAGCCATGATCAGTCGGTTCCTTTTGTGACTTGTGGGTCGACTCTTCCCTCGTCGTTGCCAACTGGGGAGCGACTTCTGGCTGATTTTAGTACTGAAAAAGGTAGGGAACCTGTGCTACTGGGAGAAGTCTGGGTGATTGCGAGTATTGAGGGATAGCGATGGACGTTAGGGATTGTTAAGTTAATGCCCCAGTTTTTAAATTGATCGGCCTTCGATTGAACTAGCTCCTTTATGGCAGTGGTCGCTAATGTAATTAGGGTTGCTTCTCTTGCTTGAACACCGTTACTGAGTTTAAATTCGATAGCCATTATGTCTTTTGTGTCCAGGGTGCGCAGTTCAGGAATTGATTTAAAGAGTCTGAGAATGTTCCCACAGTTTAAGATGTCGTGCGGGCCTTGGGAAGTGTATTCTGGTGTTAACAGCAGGTTGGTCTGGAAGCTGTTGATAACCGGCCTATGCGCTTCCGCTGTGATTAAGGACTCAGCGGGTTTTGAATTTACGTCTGTTTTCCATTGGGAAATGGGTATTGGGAACAAAAAGGATGCTTACTCACTAAGGTGGTTAGTTGTTAATATGCTAGGGGCTGTTTTGCACAGAGTCGCCGGAGCTGGCTGGCTGAGTGGTATTACCGAGTCCCATCCGTCGGTGCCTATGCTTGGGTTACCTACGGGGTGTTGTTGAACCGCCAGTCTCTGGTGTGGTCTGTTGTTGCCGGCTGGAAGTGGGGGAGGGACTCTAATGCCTGGACATGGCTCTTGGTGGATCATGGTCGAGGCTTGTATGTTGACGATTTAAAGCTCCGTGCTGGTTTGTAATTGGCCGTTTCCTGGTGGCACTGGGTGGATAGGATGTGGTGAATAGCTTGAAATTTGAAATGCCTGCGCTACTAATGAACAATTAGGTTTTGAGGATAATTTTTGAGGTGTTGATGGCTGAGCAGCTGGTGGAGGACTGGTGATGGCGCCAGGTGGTACAGACGAACTTAATAATTTGGCGGGTTTGCCGTTTGGGAAGTAACTGCTGATTGTATTTTTAATTTCAACTGTGTGTTTGTTGCGATTTTTCCAGAGTCTTTTTTTTTCCCGTTTAAACAGCCGATGTGTAAGTGGTTGGTTTGGTGTTGCATCGGTGATTGCATTGGAGTCGACTGGCCCCGTGATGCATGAAGAGGGAAGTCGTGCTTTGTCAGTCATGAGGTCAAGCCCCGAGGTGCTTGAGTTAAAGTTGGCTAAGGAATGTTGCTAATTAGAGGGGCTGTTTTTGACAACGCTTTGTTTTACAGGGGTGGGGGTAATAGTTGGGAAAACTGTTTTAGAACCTGACTGCGAATGGAGGTTGCAGATAGTAAGATTTTTCTTCTTGTTGTGTTCCGACTGGGCCTGCCGCTTTGAGACAACGCCCGGATTAGGTTCCTGAGGCGGGGAGTTAGAGTGCCCCGGTGTTGGTAGCTTCTTAATTTTGGATAATACTGACGAAAGAAATTGAGGTAGTGAGGACAAGGAATCAATGATGGGAGAGCAGCAACATACTGTTTGAACTAGTTGAACTTGTGATTGTGCTTTTACTATAAGCAAGTTAAGCGCCTCTAGTTTTTGGTCGATCCCAGTGGTATACACAGCAAAAGTGTTTAAAAGGTCGACCTGTAAATCCATTTTATCTGAGTGGTAATTCAGCGCTGACACAGTTGTTTGATGGGTTTGGAGAAGTTGTGACCAAAGCACATTTATGTTAGTCGGTGGACAACTTTCCTGATCTGTGAACGTTTTGAATTCATTAGTAAAGAAAGACAGATCTAGAAAGGTGTCAATCTTAGTGTTGTTGTCCCCGCCTGAGCAAGCCATTTGATGGCATTGATTGGCAGTTTTAGATAAGCTAATTGGGGACAACGTTTTAAAATTACTTGATTGGATACTTGCTTGTTTCACGGCTTGAGGGGTGAGGACTTTGTTGCTCTCCGTTGGACGATCCATGGTGGTTGGGGACTTGAATCCTAGAGGAGAAAACGGGCTTGGGTTCTGGACGGACTGAGAGGTGGACAGAAGGTCCTCGCTTGGAATGGAAGTTGGTGAGGAAGCCAGTACGTTGGGAGGGAGAATGTCTTGCGAGCAGTGGAGAAACTGTTCCGGGCGCTGAAGCGGAAGATGGACCACAGGAGCTTCTTTTAAGTGGGGTTCAGCTCTTATTGTGGGGCTAGGTGATGGTGGGCTGTCACCTGTCCTACCGACAACCATGTGGATCATGGGCTGAACCTGTATTTGAAGCGGGGCTAAGACCGTACTAGTTTGGGGAGTATTCAAGCATGCGTCAAGTGCACTTAGTCTTGGTTTTAGGGCGATAACAGAGTTCCTGAAATAATCCCTCAATGTCGCCTTTTTTAAGGAGGATACTACGAATGCTGGAGGTACTGGAGATCCGGATGTTGTCTCCTCGAGATTGAAGCTTTCCCGATGCTTGCGCCCCCAGTGTTGATCGTGGGTCTGAAGTGCCTTGGGGAGGGTGGAGTTGGATAAGAGATTGCTGGAATAGCTGCTCTTGCTCAGAGGCTAAGCCGGGTTGTGATGCTGCTGGGGATGTTAAAGGTGTTGCCCCTACATCTGTGGGTGTGTGGACGGCCCCTGTCTTTAAACTTTTGTTGTTGGATTTAGCTGGGCCTTTCCTGACTCACCCAGATCTCATCTTTGGCTGTTAATGATGTTCTTGATTGTTTTGTTTGACTGTGCTGGTCTTCCGTTGTATTCACGATTGGCTGCAGAGTGCTTATGGGGGCTTCTGGCTTCAGGGTATCAAGACCTTTAATTATGTCTCCACAGGGTGTGGCTGACTTGGGCTTTTTAACACTGGAGACCCGCCTCCTGATGTAAGAAACTTTGACTGAGTTGAGGTATGAAGGTCGCTTGCGAGTGGAGGAGTAGAGACAGCTATTCACTCGTTGCTTTTAGGGAGATCGAAGGGTAGATGTCCGCCACCGCACAGGGGTGGCTCCAGTGACCCACTGGTTGCTGGCTACTTAATACTGGGTGCTGGATGCTGGGTACGGGGGACCCCTGGCTGGCCGATATGCAGAACTTTAAAGAGACTAGGGGAGCAGGAGGGCGGAGGTCGGGCGTGACCGGGTATAACCCGGCGTGGGTGGGAATGTGGAGGTTATCGAGCAAGTGGGGGCACACCAGGAGGACCACAAACCGCACCCGGACTAACCGAGCCGTCTCCGCGGCACCCTGGGCCCAGCACTTTGCGGCAGCCGGCTGCAGCTTGCCGCACTTGCTCTTGCACCTGCCGCCTCTGAGCCCCACTGGGCCTCTCCACCTCCCCACCTCCGTCTATGCTGACAGTACGGCCTGCGCAGCCTCCCCCACCTACCTCCCTGCCTCTCAGCACTCACCCGCCTCTCCTCACCTCTCCTCACCCGTCTCCTGCTCCCCGGGTGGGCAGGTCTGTGTGAGATGAGATGGGACGGCATAAGACGTGGAGCTTGTGTGGAGCAGCAGTGCTAGGATACTCCGGAGGCAGAGGCGAGGAACTGGTGTGGGGGCTGAAGACTCGGGCGTCAAAGGAGTCTCTGGTGACCCCTCCCCTGAACGGCCGGGCTTGATCCCCCCATGACTTGGAGACTCAGGGACTCCAGGGAGGGCCAAAGAATCGAGAGCAGGAAGTCAGCCAAAAATCGACAAGGGGGTCAGCGCGTCCTTGCTCCGGCACCTCGCTCTAGCTCGGGCTCCGGCTAAGCCCCGCCTCGACAGCATTGCGTAGCGTATCTGAGTAGAAGATTTAGACTAGATTACTCCACGATAGTCCTAGGTGTGTATAAACTATATATTTCACATATCCACTTGAGAAAATGCTAGACACACTGTTAAAATTGTCCACCACGTTTTCAATATCTGATTCAATGGTGAAATTAGATTTTTGAAAAATAATTTTATGATGACCCATACACAAGATAAAACACTATAAAAACTTTATACAAATGGCTACTTAGCCAGAACTGGTTTAAACCCAGTTGTCTGCCACCCATCACACCCCAAGAGGCCCATACCTATTGTTGACTGGATTCAATGACCTTGTCTGTCAAAGAACTATAGAGTAGCCTATGAACCTGGAAAGTATGGTAATTGTCAACATCTGACCTCTTAGCAAACAGGGATTAATTTTCAGAAAAAAAAGCTTTGAAAAGATGGTGGGAAAAAGAATAGCCCTGATTCTACCTCTTTTGTTTTGGAGAAGCCAAATCGGGCAGTTCCTATTTGCTCCCAGAGCCTTCGAAGAATCAATGTCACCAACCCCAGCAGGGGGCTGAACTAGTTTGGAGATACCAGAGAGGGGAAAGACTTCATCTAGAGAGGTGAGTGGCTTTGAAAGAAGTCAAAGACAGTCTAGGTGGAAGAAGGGCTCAGCCATCTTAGATTGAGGACTTCTGCACATTTTTACTGGAATTGACTTGAAATACTCTCCAATTGTCAGGTGTCTAAACTTCAGTTTGCATGCTCCAGGGACACAAAAAGTAAAGGTACTAGGCACAACACACAACAAAGAATAAATCCCACAGGAGCCTTGGCTGATGGGAGATCTGTTGGCTCTAGGAGCTATCAGGAGGAACTTTTCCAGTGTTGCAGAAAGGTGGAACTGCAAACTGTTACTTATAATTGGTACTTTATATTTTAAAATTCAACTTTGGTTTCCCTTATACAACTTTAAAGATTCTGGTGCCTTTTTGCTCATCTGTTTTTCTAAAATGTTTTAGGAATGTTAATGTGTTGTGCTCTTTAGTTTTCTAAAATTGCTTTTAATGCTTGAATTTATATCTTTCTGAATTTAACACACATTTCTCTGGGGACTTCTATTCTGCTTGTGCCTTAGGTAACAGGGGTTGATCATTGTTTCTCTGAGATTTGTGCTAAGACTTAACCAGAGTGGGTTTAATAAGTCTGTAAGAGTCCCTATTTCCAAATTAATAGCCCACTTACTGACATATGCATCAGGCTATGTAAGTCAAAACCTATTTGCTTTTTTATTACTGATGAATTCCTCTATGTGGCTGTCTACAAATGTATTTAAGCTGCTGTTGCTTTGATCGCAACAATGTAATTTGGAGGCGCTGTTCTAGACCTCCAATATTCAGTTAAATTTGTTTGGGCTCTAATAGTTCCAGCCCAGTGGTCCAGTGAGCACTGTCCTTTCATATCTCTTTCTTATTCATCACTCCTAAGAGTTCCTTTTTGGGAAAGATAGTAAGTGGCCAAACCAAAACTTTTCTCAGCATTCTAGAGGTGTTATACATTTAACTTTACATGAATGTGCATTCCCATACAGCATAAAAGAAGTTATTCGGTGTAGCTTTACATCTTAATCCTTTGCGTGATGCACATTAATGCACCTCTGCAACTGGCCTCATCTAATGGCTGTGCATCTGTCTCCTATTGTATTTTAGGTGTCTGGATCCTATCATGTAACTAGTGAGTGGTATACTTGAGATATTTGCTAATATTTTCTAAGCCCTCTACTGTCAGTTTGGCTTCCAGTGGGTTAAATTCTGAAGTGTGTTGAAGCCAAGTTTTTAACTTACAGAGCATGGCTAATCTTGAGATATTTGAAAAATTGTGATCTGTACAATTGGAATTCTTCACTCCAGAGCCTGGAATGATCTAATGTAGTTCCAACCACTTATGTCCCAAGCTTGTTATTCTGATGTAGTCCCATTAGTTGAAAACAGGTCCATTAGTTACCTGTGCTAGCCAATGTTCTACTCACAGAGAAGTCTCTTGTTTAGATTCGTGGCCTGATCACTTTCATTGAAGAGTTATTTGCATGCATTTTATTACTGCTTTATTAATAAAGGGAAGGGTTGTAAGTATCTGACCACCATATAATATTGATCTTAGATTGATTTTTAGAGGGCCTTGGGGTTCCTATTGTGATGCTTGTTATGTTGTCACTTGAATAGCCACCAGTTAATCATAATGAGCTGAGATCCACCATTGCAGGTCCTCTGTCATACATGGAATGAATGCATTTATAAAAGGTTGCCCACAGGTTCTTACTAGACCATGTGGGGGAGCCCTTCCAAACATTTCTAAAGAAAGAGGTGGGTATTCCATATGGGTAGTTTTGGAATATGTATAGTATGGGGGCAGAGCAATCATTTTTAAAGAGAGCGACTCATAACAGACAGCAGTAATGAATTCCAGTTTGCCGAGTCTTTGTGCAACCCATGTAACAATGATTCAAAAATTAGATCAGAGCATTGTTAAATGTTAGTGGTGCTGTATGTTGCCATATATTTAAAGACCTCTCTGACTGTTTTTAACTGGATTGCTAGGTATTGCCTCTACGTTAAGCCTGACTGCTCTGTGCCAAGCTACTGGGGAGTTGAGCACAGGTTAACCTGGGGTTTGCTTGTGCGTTACTCTGACAAGAGTTGTGTTGCTGCTTGACCAGGGCTCACACCCCAGTTTAACCAATAACCCAATTTCTTACACACATATTTGAACCAATGAAAATGGAGAATCCTGTTAAGTAAGCAATGATTAGCGCTTTCTGGTGTCGACGGCATTTCAAACTCTTTAGAAATGTTTAGTTCTCTCCAGGACAATGAGATGACAAGGACATCTGACTAAAGGGTAGTCAGAGGGTTGAAATTGGATGAAGGAACCAGGATATGTAAGAGTTACAGTAACACTCAAAATATGATAGATAAAATGTAGTCACTATTTGTGTTTGCAAACAGAGTGGTGTCAAAAGTGGAAAATAGTTTTGCACTTTGACCCCGTGGGTTAGTTAGCAGAGGACAAATGTCCTCTCAGTAATGAATACATCCCATGCAAACCCAGTGCAGAAGCCAAACTACTGCTGGCTAAATCCGTCCAAAGGTGGAAAGTGGGAGAACAGTGCACCATCACTATCTCCAGCCCTAAATTCACATGTATAGTTGCTTGAGAAAGAGATAGACACCAGCCCACACCAACATATAACCTTCAAGCAGACTGTTAATTACTTTGAAGCTCTTCCCAACATTATTATGGGACAAACACGCCTTGTGGTTTATGAGTTAAGATGTGAAAAAAAGTCAAAATTTCTCTTTCACATTTGTGCAAATTTACTCTGCTTTATACATTACACTGTTGAATACATATCATGTGAGCTGTTTATGCACTATCAACCTATATCAAAAATATCACAAACATATCACAGTTACATTGAATAGAAGCAACAAAATAGTGAGCACAGTCATTCATTTATAATAGTTAAATGAATGCCTTGTGGTGCTCATAAGCATAAAAAGTGCAAAGCACATGATAATCTAATCCAGATTCCCTTAGGCACCAAGGGGCTCATATATGAGCAAGTGACACAGCGCAGTGCAGCTCAACGAAGCAAGTCACCTTGCTGCACTGCATCGTGTGATAGGGAAAGGGCAAGAATGTGCTGTATTTAAGTCAATACAGCGCATTCCTGTCCTTTCCCTTGCACTGGCGCCTTTTTGGCAGGCGAGCAACCATGCATGGCACCTTTGCACCATGGTGCAAGGGTGCCTGTGTGGCATACAGGATTGTTTCTGTGCAGGGAGGGGCACCTTCCTGCATAAAAACAATCCTGAGAGGCATATTCCTCTTTCCATTTGTGCAGCAGAATGCAGCACACATAGGAAGGGGAAGAAACAAGGAGAAATAGAGATATTTATCCTTGTTACACCTCCACTGTGTAGGTAGATTTTGGCTCATTTCAAGGTTTACAAGTTTGTGTAAATCTGGCGATGTGTCAAAATCAATAGGAGTTGCGTGGGAACACCCACCCAATGCCCATGGAACGCCAACCCAGAGCAGAGTAACGCAAAACAGTGAGTTGAGCTGCGTTGCATTACTCCACGTTTTTGAAGCAACTCAGAACCACACAAAATGGCTTTAAAAATCTGACTTAGAAGTTTATGTCACATATTTACCACATTGCGTGGTGCAAACGTAATGTAATCCTCTCATAAATAAGCCCTCAACTGTGCAGTGTGTAAATCTTAGTTCGACTGGTGCAAAATGGACATACTTTTGTACTTAATACACTATTTGACAGTCAAGTTATCATGATGAGCTCTGTACATTGTTATCAGTCCCTCTGGTGTAGGCACTTTGGGCCAGATGTACAACCCACCAATTTGCGACTCGCAAATTGCGTCGCATTTGCGATTTGCAAATTGGGATGTATAACAGTGCCTCAGACACTGTTAGCGATTCCTATTGGGGTCAAAAATTGCACGCCTCATGAATATTAATGAGGCTGTCGCAATTTGCGACCCCATTAGGAATGGCTAGCACTCCCAGGGATGGTGGCCTGCTGGGGTCAGCAGACCACCATGTTTGGGACTGCTTTTAAATAAAGCAGTCTTTTTTTTTTTAAATGCAGCCCGTTTTCCTTAACCCCTTCCATGCGGCGCGAATTCCGCTGCGGTGCGGGGATTTAATTAGGGGGCGTAACCCCTTGCGTGCTCAGGACGGCCCCCGGCCGTCCTACGTCACGGTAGGCGTGTGCGGAGGACGGCCGGGGGCCGTCCGAACTCCGCACACTAATTAATTCTTCCGCACAGGCGGGGAATTTGCGCTGCGCTGGGGAATCGGCGGCGTTCGGACGGCCCCCGGCCGTCCTGAGCACACGCCCACTGTGACATAGGACAGCCGGGGGACGTCCTGAGCACACAAGGGGTTAAAGGAAAACGGGATGCATTTAAAAAAGAAAAATGAAACTTTTCAGTTTCAATTTATTAAGTGCAGGCAATGGTCCCTGGGACCACTGCCTGCTCTTAAAAATATTTTCTTACATACTCACAAAGGGGACGGGGTCCCCTGGGGACTCCTTCCTGTTTGCGAGTAGTTTACCACCTACTTGAAGTAGGTGGCAAACTGCAAGTGTACTGCGGCAGCAAATGCGGTCGCAGAACACTTGTACATGGCATGGTGACTCGCTATTAGGAAGGGACGCCCCTTCCTAATAGCGGGAGTCGCAAATGCTATTTTGCGAGTCAGTGACTCACAAAATAGCATTTGTACATGCCATTACCCTTTTTTGCGGTCGCAAACGGGAGGATCTCCAGTTTGCGGCCGCAAAAAAGGGTCGTACATCTGGCCCTTTATGTCTTTATGTGGCTTTTTAAGTGCCACTGTGTCCTGCAGAATATACTGCAGATAATTAAAAATGTGAGAATATTGAGCACAACATTATTTCTATGCGAAATAAACAGTACTGCACAATCACTTTTCTAACTCAAATATGTGGAGTAACTACAAATATGACATACACTGGTCTGGTGTGGTGATTCATAGGCTTAAATGCTGAACACCATATTCTACAGATGACACATATAAACCCTAACAGGGCCAACGCGGCATTTCATCATTCAGGCATTGAAAAGCCATGGAACGGAAAAGAGGCAGTCAGACATCATAAAAAATGAAGATTCTTATTATTTACAGCACTTTGAAAGAAGATTGTTATAGGATATATGTCAAAGGGCTCCCTCCAAATAAATGACTCAAGCTAAGTATGCTTTCTGACAGTGAAAATCTTTCAGATTGAATTTTATATAACTTCTGTTCAAAGAAGTTATGCAACGCCAGCACGATGCAAAGCCTTTACAGAAAACCTTCATTTTATTTCTCCTGTTTTTGAGGGCCTGGTGATTCTTCAATTGAATTTGGCTTGCTTTGTCTTGGGAGATTTGACAAAACCTTAGAAAAGGTCAGGAGTGCCTCACTTGGCACTCTATAAAAAGGGCTATCTGTAATAATTTTACAGGAAACATTTGACAACAGTCACAAAAAGCGCACATAATTTATATATGACACTTTAAAGTGAATGGCCACAAGGGTCCGACAGCAAGAACCGATGGAGGGAAGTGGAGGGAGTATTGCTTTAATGCCATCTCTTCCTCCTTTCAACACTTTTGCCTTAACTTTTATTTTCGATAAAACTGTGAAGATGTGTTCAAGGTCATAACCACATTCACACTTAAAATGGTGTCATCCTCTGGGGGAATTTCTGCAGGTTTTAGGAATCCAGAATGAGCAGTGAAAGACAGTGTTTGATGCTTTTCATTTGCTAAACTTTTGCTGATTGTACACCACGGCAATATTGCAATTCATTTTACCATTTAAAATTTAAAACAGCTTTACGTTTTATTTTTAATATTTGAGTCTATTTTGTAAGCAAACACACACAACACCATAATCCATCTTTGATACATTTGACACTATAGATTATAAAAACGTAGCAAGTTTGTAACAGACAGCACACTTTGGCTAAGGTCTTAATTGAAATGCGAACTTATTTTCAGTATACTGCCTGATTTAAGTTTGCATGCTAATGTAAGATATATAGGCATAAGTGTAAGTTTGGGTGGCTGTTAATGTTTCCCAGGAAAAATCCCTCTACCACTATCTTTTTAATCTCATTACGTTGTAAGAGGCGGCTCCTCCATGTAGGCGGAGGAGTGTCGCCCCACTGCTTTCTCGCAGTGTGAGAAGCAGAAACATAAAATGGTATTATAAATACCATTTTATGTTTCTGCTTCTCGCACTGCGAGAAAGCAGAAGGGTTTGGTTGGATCGGGTCTGCTCGAGGGCAGGGGAGGACTGGCTTGCCCAATGTTGTGGGCCCTGATTGTTTGGTCGGCCCTCTGGGGCCGACCAAACCAGTGATGCGCACTCTCCCTTTTCTCCATGTAGGCTGCATGCAGCCTACATGGAGAAAATGGCCTCCCCATAGACAACTGTGTGGTCGGTGTCCCAACCAATCACGACGCTGCCATTGCAGCTTTGTGATTGGCTTAGGGGAGGGGAGGGAGGCTGCCTGCTTCCTGTTCCTGCGGAGGCAGGAAAGCAGGAGCAGACCAAAGACGGGGGACCCGGGAAAGTAGGTAAGTTTTATTTTTTTAATTTCATTTATTATTTAACTCCACAAGCAACCCTGCCCTTCTCTCACTCTCAGGTCCCACCCACCCTGCGCTACCCTGCGCCCACCACCCCACCTATGAGCCATGCCGGCCGCGACTGAACAAAGGGGCATATTTTCAAAGAATTGGTGCAGGGCAGCTCCGCAAATAATTTTGCTGCGCTACCCTATGCCAATTCAAAAGGGAAGGAATGCACCATATTTAAAAGATACAGTGCATTTCTGTCCTTTCAGCCAGCACCTGCGCACAATTAGCAACCGTGCGGCAACAAAGGGCACCCTTGCACCATGGTGCAAGGATGTCTGTGTTGTTGGCATGATTGTTTTTGTGCAGGAAGAGACACCATCCTGAGAAAAAACATTAATTGGAGGTGTTTTCCTCTTCCTATGTGGGCTGTTGCAGCCCACATGAAAAGAGGAAAATACGAGGAGAAATAATGTTATTTCTCTTTGTTATGCCACTGCTGGGGAGGTGCACGGTTTTAATGCGTTCCCAGACTAACACTATTTTGTAAATCTGGAAATGTGTCAAAACCTATGGGCGTTGAGTGGAAACACCCACTGCAATGCCCATGGCATGCCTCCCCGACGCATTGTGAGGCAATGCAGCAACTTGCACTGGCACACTCCAAATCTACCAGGCCATGAAAAGTCACGCAGGTTGGCTTCACGTGGCCTTGTCGATATGGCTAAGCCCTGTGCACCACCTGCGGTGCACAGATTTTGTGAATAAGCCCCAAGAGGTGCAATGACCCCATTCCAAATAAGAAAAAAAAGGTAACCACTCCAAACAAGAAAAAAAAGGTTACATATAAAGATTTCAAGTTGCAAATCAAATACAAGGGAAGTAGAAGGGACTACCTTAATTTAACAATGCAAGAATGCGTAAAAACCATAGTATTTAAAAAATACATTTTTGCATCCAGGAAAACTATTTAAATCAGTACAAGTCTATGGAAATTTATGGAAAAGTCAGAAACATTTCAAAGTTTTCAGATTACAAGCTGGTCGCTGGTGTACTGTACCCAGTATTTACAGGCACCACAGCCTGTTATTTTAGGGTGCAGTAAATGCCTCTTATACATGAAGAATGGGAACAACATACAGAAATTCGTTCTTACCTCACCACTTTCCACTTGTATCAGCATTTACTACATATTTTTATGGGATAAATTAAGGTTTGACATGCTGAAATTTACCTCAGGAAATTGAGGATGGTGGTGTAATTACCACGCTGCTCAAATTATAAATATGCAGTTACCACACACATCAGAATTCATCACCCCACTCGTAACCTGGGCCTAAATATCAATATTTCTTCAATTACTTACCTATAATTGCGTTAATCGGAGTCCTTCTCTCACTCCAATGAATTATAGTGCGAGGCAGATGTGCCTTTCAGACACACCAATCAATGACTAGTTTCTCCCATAAAAGCCCCACCTCCCCTCACCAAACCTTCTTGACTGTTCCAAGCCACATACCACACAGCTGACCTGGAATAATAGGGAGGGAGGGAAGTAATTACTTAAAGTGAGAGAAGAATTTCCTACTGGTCCCTCTCGCCTTAATAAATTACAATGTATGACTTATCCAAGAAAGATGTCACTGGTTGTTAGACCTGGCATCTTTTGGCATGTTTCCCCTGTCTTTTTGCTTTCTGACCTCTCAGTTTTGACTCTGTTTTTGCTGGTTTAGTGTCTCTGCGCACTTTCTCACTGCTGTTCAGTATTAAAGTACAAGTACTCCTGTTGTAAATTGTGTATTATGGATTGGTGTTTCCGTGATTGGCATATTTGATTTACTGGTAAGCCCCTAGTAAAGTGCACTGAGTGTGCCAGGGCCTGTAAATCAAATGCTACTAGTGGGCCTGCAGCACTGATTTTGCCACCCACATGAGTAGCCCTGAAAAGGTATCTCAGACCTGCCACTGCAAGGTCTGTGCACATTTTGTAACTGCCATGTTGACCTGGCAAGTGCACCCACTTGCCAGGCCCTAATCTCCCCTTTTCTTACATATAAGTCACCCCTAAGGTAGGCCCAAGGTACCCCTGTGGGCAGGGTGCTGTGTATGTTAAAGGTAGGACATGTACTGATGTGTGTGGCATGTGCTGGTAGTGAATTACAGTGCATTTCGTTTTTCACTATAGAAAGGCTATCTGTCCCGTAGGGTAGAATGGGAGTTCTACTTATAACATCTTATAAGCATAACTTCCCATTCGGACAAGATAAGGAAATAGAGTTTAGTATGCCTGGACTCAGAATGTAAAAATGCATCTTTTAGTAAAGATGATTTTTATGTTCTGTGTTTGAAAATACCACTATTAGAAAGTAGGTATTTTCTTGCTTAGCCATTGTGTGTGCCTCTCCTGGGTTTGTGGAGTGACTGTCTGGCTTTGGATTTACAGGGGCTGGGGATGTGCATTTTCTTCAGACATCTACTGGGGGGGTCAAGGTGTTTCCTGCCTTTCCTGGATGAGTCAGGGCTGGGTTGAATAGACCTGGGCTGCATTTAGAGTAGTGGGAGGAGATTTCCTTGCACCTGAATGGGCCTGGTCTGCTTTAGACAATGCTGTCTCCACCTTCTGCTGGGAAGCTGGGCCAAAGAGGACCAAACTGGTTTTGACTAAGCACAGACACTCTCTGCCTGAGAGAACAAAGGAATTTTGAGTATTAATTTTGGGACCCAGAACCCAGAACTTTAGAACTCGCTGGAATCAAGGTACCTGCCAAGAAGAAGAGGTGGAAGATCTGCCAGGAGGAGTACTGCACCTTTGCTGTGTTGTTGCTTTGTTGGGTTGGCCTGCAGTTGCTGATTCTGCCTTGGGGCAGTGAAAGGACTGGACTGAACTTCCTTTACTCATGATGAGTATCTCCAAGTGTCGTGTAGTTCCTAGGAACCCCCAGGACCTACGCATTTTGGATGACCTAAACTGAAGTCTTGGAGTGCAGACAGACTCCGGACACCCCCACAAGATGAGTCAGCCATTAGGCCAGCTAGCTCTACGGTGCCACTACCACCCCCCTGTATTCTACAGTGGTGTATGTAGTTTCTGGCAACCACTGATAACGACAACCCTGATTCCTCAGGTATCGTTGACAACAATATGGTATCTTTTGCTCAGTTACTCATGCTTACTTTTCTCAGAATACACATAGAATGACGATTGGAATGGTTTCAATAATTACTTATTGGTCAAGCGTCAGTCTAGTGTGACACATATTAGCTGCGACAATCAAAAGACAGGAGCAGACAAATGTGATTGCTAGCACCAATATCATAAATAGTAGATACATTTCTACCATAGTGCTAATAAGATGTATATAAAATGATTATATAAAACAATAGCATTGGCGTACTCCTACGATGCATAGCCTGCCTAAATGTACCTAGCCTAGATATGTAGGTGAAGCATGTGTATGTAAGTCGTAGGATATATCCTAATGGAGCCAAGAATCCCACGGGGAAGTACTAACCCCTCACCTGATGGTTCTGAATGAAGGACCCCGTATCTGCGTCGAGGATGGCACCCTGCAAGGGATGTCAGGTCTCTGCTTGGCAAAGGATCAGCCTGCAGAGTCTCGGTCCAGCCTGGAAGGAATTCTCCTCTCTCTCTGTAAGGGGGAGTGAGGGTCTTTTATACTAAAGTGGTCACTCCAGGGTTTCTTCTAGAATCGATATGTTTTGAAAACATTCGCTAATCCTCTGCTAATCCTTTTCTAAACAAACATGATCATGCGCAGCTGGCTGTTGGTCATGGATGAAAAAAGTGGTGAACCTTGTACCGAATAAATCTGCTGTGCCATGGGACGTGTTTATGTACGTCAGGTACAGGGATTAAGATAGGGTACCGAGAGCCTGGTGTGAAAGAGACAGAAGTAAGCTACTAGGTAAAAGGTTACCTGTGTAAGACCATTACGTCGTGCGGATGCGACAAAATGTATGTAATCGGTATGTACATGATGGGACTATCCTAAAGAACATGACACAAGGGCTTTAAGTAGACCTTACCTCCTGTTCTGAAGTCTCAGGGACTGCAAAGACTTAACCAACCTCTGGGTACCGCTTCTGGAACCGCTGTTTCAGTTGCCACAGATAAGGGAAAAGCAACCGACTCCGTCAGCGACTGCGACGCTGGCTCCGTATCCTGAAGGCATCACAGAAGGCACCGCCGCATCTCGCACCCCAACCTTGGCCTCACCAATGACGACGACTGCTGCCGCTGAGCCACTGCTTGCACCATGACCTGTGGGCACTGCACTCTGCACCGCCCCGCTTCACTTCGCCACCCTGGTCTCACCGACACCGTTGCTGCCTGCTGACTTCGACACCTGTGACTGAATCGTGGATGGGGGCACCGCTTTCAAGTTTCACGACGCACCGCCTCATCTCACACAGCAGTCTGGGCCGACCAATGCCAGCTCCCGCTAACTGGCTCTGTCGCTTGCACCGCAACCTGCCAGCACCGCATCGAGCACCGCCTCGCACCGTAAGCCTTGGTCTCACCAACACCGTCTGGACGATCATCACCGAAGCGCTGCCTGCACTGCATCGTGAGGGCACCGCATCCTGCATCGCTTCCGTTTTGCAATGCAACCGTGACGGTTGCCCCGACCGGCTCGCACCAACGTACCAGCCGCAATAAGAAAGGTACTGTTCACGAGTCTGTCCACGCTTTAGCTGGCCCGTACTGACGCAGTTGGCTGAAACTGTTAGACTCTGTTGTTTTCAGCATCGCGGTAGCCCCGGACAGAGCTACGGACTCGGACGAACTGTGGGGCAGATTTACAAGCCCCTTGCTCCTCCTTGCGCCGCCATTGCGGCACTTTTTTTGACGCAACGGTGGTGCAAACAATGGCGCCTGCTTACAACGTGACGCATCTAGGGAGATGCGTCACGTTGTAAAGCCCTGCGTCACATTATACCTGCGTCAGGTATAATGTATGCTGGGTGGGCGTTCCCATGCAGGAAGGCCTCGTAAAAGTGACTCAGTGAAATCTACAAGATTTCACTGCGCCACTTTTAAGATGCCACTGTGTCAGAACCTTACGCCTGCTTGAAGCAGGCATAAGTACTGACGCAGTGCAGTAAGTATAGGCCTCAAAATACATTGCTGGAGTTGAGTCATGCTTGCGACACAACTCCAGCAATGCGTGACTTTTGGGCCAACAGATACGTCAGAATTTCTGACGCATCTGTTAATCCTTGAGCCATGGAGCACTGTATTGTAAATACAGCGCATCCATGGTGGCGCAAGGATATTTGACGCCGGTGCAAGGAAACTGACGCATCTATGCAGATGCGTCAGTTCCTTGTAAATCTGCCCCTGTGTTTTTGAGATACTTCTGCAATTTTAAGGATATCTTGCAAAGTATATATTTTTAAGTACTGTATGTTGGATTCTTGTCGTTTTGGTCTTGTTTTGGATATATAAAAATATTGGATATTTTTCTAAACTGGTGTGGTGTCCATTTGTAGTGTTTTCACTGTATTACTGTTGGTTATGTGCAAATGCTTTACACACTGCCTCTGAGATAAGCCTGACTGCTCATGCCAAGCTACTATGGGGGTGAGCAGGGGTTATTTTAGGAGTGTAACTCCCTTACCCTGACTAGGAAGAAGGGTCCCTACTTGGACAAAGGTGCAAACCATTGCCAATCAGAGACCCCCATCTCTAACACTGGTCAGCATATTTAATATGTAACTAGTTTGCTCATGTTCACTTCATAGAAAAACCTTTAAGCCAAAAAACATCATGTACATCTATAACTTGTAATATCCTATAAAGCTTTAGAAATATAGAGGGAGCGGGCCAAGTAGCTGCCGAACAAATCTTCCCTAGAGAAGATCCCTGCACCTCCCCTAACAAAGCTGACATCCCTCTTGTTAATCCTCTGTAAGCTAGGGTTATCAATGAGTAAATTCTCCCGTTAAAGGTATGATCTGTAAGTTCAACAACTTTTTAGCAGGTGCAAAGTCAACAAAAAGAGAGGATTAGAATTTAAACACCAAGGCTATATCCTACTGACAACCAGAGTGTGAAGACTAAACTCCTGCAGCATTTAAGGAACAGGATAAAAGCCTGCTCCTTATAAAAATCAAAATTCACTTCGGACATAAAGGATGTTAAAACGATTCTATCCCAGAATACTCTTAAAGACAGAGAGCCCAATTCTCCTAGATTTCTGAGAGGACCTATGATGACATAAAAGCAAATCTTCAGAGGTAAAATCTTAGGGCCTGTTTTCTATCTTGGAACTCCGGCGCAACAGTGATGGAGTTTCCTCCCTGCTAAGACCACAGTAATCATGAACGATTTAAGTTCAGGTGGAAAAATGTTTGACAACGGCGGAGACTACTTTGTCTCTGCTGTAGTCATACTCCTCCGAGGGTCCAACGGGGTAACAGCCGTCAGAGGTTTGGTAGTATGTCCGCCAGCCTAATTTAGATGGGCAAACATAAAGCAGTTTTTCAGTGCCCGTCATTGCTGGAAAACCTGGCAATAAGGGGAACTGAAAAGTGCTCTTTGCCCTCCCTCGCCACGGGAGGCAGCGTGGGAGGCATTTTTTTTTTTTTTCCGAAAAGGTAATAACGCCTAGGGACATTCTTTTTGAAAATTAAAAAAAGTCACTTTGACATATGGCTCCACCATGTTTGATGGAGCCATCTAGCAAAGTTACAATGCATTGGCAGGAAACACTATGACGCCACCTCTGTAATTTAATCCATTGCCCTGGTGGTAGACGGGCTTTCGCCCAAATTATAAATCAGGCCCTTAAACTCCATTGATTCCAAAGGCTCAAAGGAAAGGTTCTTAAGAGCCTCAAGAACTATCAAAAGTTCCCAGAAAGGGCACAAAGAATCAATCGGAGGGTGAATGATATTGAAAGCCCTAAACAACCTGTAAACCAAGCCTTGCTTGTCCCACAAGTTGTCCCAGGAAGTTCTAAACACCTTTATGGCTGCCCATTAAATCTTTAGATTTGACACTTTTAGAGTAGGGCTATTCGAAATGTGCCTAATATGCTATGGTGTAATTACACAAAATTTTGCAAATCCTTAATTTCTTGACCGAAATACATTCTTGCGTCAACTTTTGTTGTGAGCATGGATTTAAACAAGAGCCCAGTGAACAACAGCTGTTGTTCCTGCGCATTCACAGTCATTTTTTACCATGAAGTACCACAAATTGTGCCATTCATAGTAAATTCCTTACCACAAATGGCAAAAAATTACTCGAAATGACATTAAGCAGGATGTGCATTTAGCATAACAAGCATAATGCTAAATCCCTAGAAATATGCAAAGTACATCAAATTACATAATTTAGATTTTGCCCAGGGCTAGTTGAGACCCCAAGTAAATGCATCCAGCTCCCTTGCCAAACACCACTTACTAAAAATGGCCCAATTTTTCACATATGAGCCAAGGATAGAAGAACTTCTGCAAGATTGAATAGAAATAGCAAACTGATCTGAAAGACCCTTATTTATCAAACCTGCCCTTTCAATTTCCAGGCCGTTAGCCTGAGACACATTAAAGTGTTGGATGGAGCCTAGAAAAGGAGAGAGGAGACGGAACAATCAGAAGGATCCACTCTTGTTTGCTACTCATTGCTATCAGAAGAGTATACTCTAAGAAAGTCGGTTGTTGGTTGACTGGGGTGTGAGCCCTGAACAAGCAGCAACCACATTTCTTGTCAGGGTAAGGCTCAAGCAAACCCCAAATTAATCTGTGCTCACCCCCATGGTAGTTTGGTACAGAGCAGTCACCCATTCCGAGACTGCAATGTGAGGTCTTGTTGCATCGCTGGGGCTTGCGATGTGAAGTCCGGTGTCGGAGATACGCAGCCGGGCGATGCATCGGTTTAGAAGAGCAGAGAAGCTGCAAGGGGAGTCTGGCATTGTCATCAATGCTGCAATTGACAAGAAATGCAAGGCCTTGCACTGAAGATGTGTCATGCAGTGGTGGTTCCTAAGGCGATGCGGGCTGCAGCGGCAATGCAAGTCTTTGCCACGGTTCCAATCCATGCAGCAGCGGCGATGCAATGCTTCTCCTGGGTTTGTGCCGCACAGTAGAGGAGATGTGTCGGTTCTGCTGGATCAACAGGCTGGCAGAACCCCTTAGGCCACTTTCAAAGGTCCAGGACTGGGGTGGCACCACTTGTCAGGATATACTTACAGATGGCAGAGTCCAGGTGCAGATGCAAGTTTTTGGGAAACCTGTTGTGTCCCTGTGGTTTCAGATCAGGAGGCCTGGCAACTAACCCTTGGAGTCACTCTGCGTTTTGGGTTTAAAAGATGCAGGTGCAGTCCTTCTCACTCAGTCAGGAGGGCAGCAGGTCAACACAGCAAAGCAGGAGCCAGCAGAGTGCAGTCCAGCAGAGTGGCAGTCCTTCAGCAGCACAGCAATCATTCTTCCTGGCAGAGTATCCACAGGTCTAGAAGTGTACTAAAGTGGTGGTCGCTGAGGTCCATCTATTATGCCCTGATGCCATGGTTCTGGAAGGTGGGAGAAGCTTCTGAACAGTGGCTTTGAATTGAAATCAATTCCCTGCCTCCCCTGCCCTGGCTCCAAGCTGGCTAAAGTGACAATGCAGGGTTGTTAGGCCCTTTGTGTGGAGACAAGACACAGGCTTTCAGGTGTAAGTGAGGCTTGGTCAAGCTCCTCCCTCCCATGCTTCCAGTGATTGCCCATCTAGTCACATCTAAGCTCACATTCTGTATGGCTGTCTAATAGGAATACACAAAACTCAACTACCAGCTACATTCAGTCATGTGACCAGAGGCAGGCTGCATGCACCAGATGGCTAAGCAAGCAAATGCCAACATTCTGTAAGTAGAATTTTCAGAGTTGCAATTTAAAATCCGACTTAACCATAAGTTAGGGATTTTAAATTGTGATTCCAGAGACACCAAATATGAACCAGTTATCTTTTCCCATTTGGAAATTACACTTATAGAATGTAATAAGGTAACTCCAGTGTTATCCTATGGGAGAGATAGGCCATGGTGTAGTGAAAAATGAATTTCAGAGTTTTTGTTTACCAGGAAATGTACAACTTAAAGGCACATGTCCTACTTTTTAAATACATTACACCCTGTCCTAGGGCCTGTCCAAGGCCTTCCCTAGGGAGACTTATGTGTAATAAATAAGAAGGTTAGGACCTGTCAAAAGATTTATTTTGCCAAGTCGAAATGGCGGTTTAAAACTGCACACACAGGGCTACTCAAGTGTGTGGCACAATCAATGCTGCAGATCCTCTAGTAGCATTACATTTACTGGCCCCTTACTGGCCATATTATCATACATGCCAACTGGGGATAGGCCAACATTACCATGTTTATAGGAGCGAGTGCAAGCACTTTAGCACTGGTTGGCCGTGGTTAAGTGTGCAGAGTCCTAGATCAAGAGATGGCAACAATTTTAAAGGAAAAAACACATCAAAATAAAATTTCCAAACCAATTTAGATAATTGTAGCCATTTTAAGTAGCAGTAAAACACCAATATCATTAAAATATTAGAAGGGGAACAGGAGACATACATTTTAATGTTTAAAAAGGCAAAAACAGCTAAAAGAGAAAAGCACCATTGAAAATAACAGTTTGCGGTTAACTGAAAGGTAGGTAATATTTCAGGCTGACCAGGATAAGTAAAAGGTCGGACACAACAAGCAGGTCATCCCAGTCAACCTTTTTTCTTTCGGACTTAGTCTTTGAATTGTAATTCTTATTCTTCCAGTGGGGCATACTCCAAGGCAAAGGTCAGGCAGGCTAGGGCCCATTACAAGCTAAGTGTGGGATAAATCAGGATCTTGTGGCCACTAAGGATGCTTCATCTGTCTGATAGATTTGTCACTTTGCCCTGTCCAAGGTTTTAACTTTGGATTTCTTCACATTTTTAGAAGTCAAAATCGTTCAGTGGGGCAAAGCAGGAAGTAGTAGGGGACAGGGCTCCAAATGGCTGTATACCTTCACTGTGAGGTACTGCTGGATCTGTTTCCAGCATGACAAAAAGTCCTGACTGAGAAAAACTTGGATTTCTTGACCACCTATGGCTTAATCTTCCTGGGCTCGGCATGCCTCAGCACCTTGCCTTGGTCCTCCAGAGGTGGCAAAAATAAATTAATTCCACTTTTCTGAAACAGGTGGGAAAGTTCTTTCTGGACAGCAGCCCCTATCTCCTCAGTGCATGCATCTAGGCACAATGTCTAAAAACCGGTAAAGTCACTGGTAAAGTCACCCTGCATGACTTAACCTGTGCTTGTAAATATCGCCCCTGTTCACGCAACACTTTGCGTGTTAGGGGCGTTCCCACACAACACCCATGCCCACTGATGCATTTTCAGATTTACGAGATATCTTAAATCTGGAAATGCGTCAGAATGCTACACCACCCTAGGGGTTGCGTAGCGAGGTGCAACGAGGAGGAATGTTTTCATTTCTCCTCGTTCTTTTCCTCTTTCAATGCGTGCTGCATTCTACAGCACACATTGGAAGAGGAAATCACCTCAATTGATTGTTTTTGAGCAGGAAGGTGCCCCTTCCTGCACAAAAACAATCTCCCCACGACGCAGGCATCCTTGCACCATGGTGCAAGGGTGCCTGCGCCGGCGCATGGCAGCAGTTTGTGCGCCAGCGCAGGGGAAAGCACAGAGATGCGACATATTGTTGTAAATATGTTGTATCCCTGTGCTTCAAAACTAACGCAGCGCGGCGCAGCAAAATGACTTGCGGCACAGCGCTGCGTTATTTTCTTGTAGATCTGCCCCAGGGTTCCTGCAGCAGTCCGCTGTAGTCAGCGGGTGTTCATGGATCAGAAGTCCTTCTAATTTTTTAGTTCTTGAAACAGGCAAACATGAAGCCAACCACTTGACCCTTGAAGTTCAGTTGCAATTCTGGGTGCCAGCAGAAGCCAAAAGGCCTTGAGTCCATGAGGGAGTCCTCTTCTTCCAGCAGGAGTTAGGAGTCTTCTTTCTTTCAGTAGGGTCTCTTTATTTAGGTGAAGACTTCCAACACTAAAGAATGTTCATAGGAAGTAGTGGTTGAGGTGACAGATTTATCCTGTGCACTAATCATCAATCGGAAAAAATATGCCTCCTAATCCAAACTATTTTGTCATAGTCCGCACTACTTTTTTAGTACTTCCTCTTAACCCTACTGTAAAATTAACCAGAAGCCTTTATTTCAATATGGCAGAACCATTCAGCCATCAGGCAGGTCTGTCATCAGCTCCTTGGCTACTCTTCTATTTAGCTCTCCTCCTACCTGACAGACCCCAAACTGGTTCTCTCCCCCACTCTAATTGTAGATTTCATCTAGGATGGTCCTGGGAATGAAGAGGACTCTCTAGCAACTCCAAGTGGAACAAGGTAGCGTTAAGGATATCCTATCTTCTGCCAACTATATCGGTCCACTTCCAAATAACATATTTCAGCTACGGGGTCAGCAGTTAACACCTCCCTATTCTTTCTGGACTCAGAGACAAACCATTGAGCAAGGGCTGTTAACTTAACCAGCCAAGGACATATTCCAGCTCTTGGTTGTCCTAAGTGGCATAAAGGAATTTAAGCCAGTTCTGGCTTAAGCAATCTAAAGTCCATTTTCCAAGTTACATTTCCACTTACGTTATCAGAAAATTAAATTCACCATTATACCAGGTTTTTAAAATTAAGTGAGAAATAATGTCGAAAGACTCTGGCAGATATGAAATTAAATATTTGAAACACACCTGGACCTACATATGGAAATATCATTATGGCCTTCAGTCACTGTGAGGGCACATTTTTTTCATTATGGAGTGTGCAACTTTTTAAAAATATTAAACACCCTACCATGTGGGCTTACAAGGCACACTTTGATAGGGACTTATTAATATATATAAATAGGTTTTCCTTCATGACAAAGGTACTTTACCTTGCCACAGAGCCGGACACACCCTGGACTCCATCTTCGCAGCAGGGACAAACATCCACTTCAGCCACACCACGCAGCCCCTCTGGACAGACCACCACTGCGTACACTTCACCTACACCACCACCACCACTACCGCACTCAAACCCACCCCGTGCCCACCACGGAGAAACTGGAGCAAGATCACAGAGGAACACCTCAACACCACCCTCCTCCACGACCCCCCTCCGCCACGCCACGACCGACGCCAACTCCGCAGCCAAAGAACTACACCGCTGGATCGCCGGCTGCTCTGACAAGCTCGCACCCCTCCGCCACCTCATCAAACAACGCCCCCTGAAGGCCGTCTGGTTCACCACCGACCTCCAAGAAACCAGGCACTCCTGCAGACGCCTCGAGAAACTGTGGCGGAACAGGAAAACCACTGAAGACCAGAACAACTACAGAAACGCCATGAACAAATACCGCCAGTGCATAAGAGCCACCAAGCGGATCTTTATCAAGAACAAAATCCACACCAACGCAAGCAACGCAAAGGAACTCTTCAACGTCATACAGCAGTTCACCAAACCCCCCAGCGAAGCCACGGACGTCACACCTTCTCAGGACCTCTGCAACAAACTCAGCTCCTACTTCCACCTGAAAATCAAGGCCCTCCACGACAACTTCAGTGAACAGACTCCAGACACCACGCCCCTCTCCACCACCGGCATCCAACCGACCATCATCACCTGGAAACCTGCCACCACTGAAGACACCACCACGACCATGAAGAACACCCACTCAGGACCCCTGCCCACCCTCAATTCCGGCATCTTCCCTGATGACTGGAAGTGGGCAGAAGTCAAGCCCCTCCTTAAGAAACCCTCGGCCAACCCGACGGACTTGAAAAATTACCGGCCCATCTCTCTCCTTCCCTTTGCAGCCAAAGTCACCAAGAGATTCATCAACATCCAACTGACCACTTTCATCGAAGAGAACGCCATCCTGGACCCCTCCCAGTCTGGATTTTGCAGCAACCACAGCACCGAGACAGCCCTCCTTGCCGCCACCGATGATATCCGCATGCTACTTGACCGGGGCCACACTTCTGCCCTCATCCTACTAGACCTTTCCGCAGCCTTCAACACCATCTCCCATCGGACTCTTGCAGCTAGACTCCATGACGCCGGTAAACAGGGAAACACCCTAGACTGGAACCGCTCCTTTCTCTCCGGCAGAACCCAAAGGATCAGACTCCCTCCATTCCTCTCCGAGCCTACTGAGTTCACCTGCGGAGTACCCCAAGGATCCTCGCTCAGCCCCACGCTCTTCAACATCTACATGGCCCCCTTCCCCACCATCGTCAGACAGCATGGGCTCAGCTTAGTATCCTACGCCGACGACACCCCGCTCATCCTCTCTCTCACGAAGAACCCCGAATACACCAGACTCAGTTTCTAAGAAGGAATGAAAGATGTCGCAGCCTAGATGAGCAACAGCTGCCTTAAACTGAACTCAGAGAAGACTGAGGTCCTCGTCCTCGGACCCTCCCCCACTGCGTGGGACAGCTCCTGGTGGCCCCCTGCCCTCAGAAACCCACCCACCCTGACGGACCACGCCCGGAACCTCAGTATAATTCTAGACTCCTCCCTCTCCTTGACCCGTCAGATCAATGCCATCGCCTCCACCTGTTTCAGCTCCCTCCACATCCTCCGCAAGACTTTCAAGTGGATCCCCCCTGAATGCAGAAAGACCGTCACCCACGCACTCATAACTAGCAGATTGGACTACGGCAACGCCCTCTACACCAGAATCAACAAAACCCTGCTACACAGGCTCCAGACCATACAGAACACTGCAGCCAGACTCGTCCTTGGAATCCCACGACACGAGCACCTACGAGACCTCCACTGGCTCCCCATCGAGAAGAGAGTGACCTTCAAGTTACTCACCCACGCCTACAAATCCCTCCACAACATCGGACCCAAATACCTCAACGAAAGAGCCTCCTTTCACGTACCCAAAAGGAACCTCCGCCCCGCCGACCTCACCGTGGCAGAGACCCCACGCATCCGCAGAACCAGAGCAGGCGGAAGAGCCTTCTCCTACGTCACAACAAAGACCTGGAACAAGCTCCCAGTCAACATCAGATGCTCCGCCCACTCTGCACACCTTCAGGAAGTGCCTCAAGACCTGGCTCTTCGACTGATCCGGAGCTGCACCCCCGCCTCCCCCCTCCCAGTGCCTTGAGACCCTCTCGGGTGAGTAGCGCGCTTTATAAACCCCTGATTAATTGATTGATGTGTTACTAAGATGCCATAAGACTACATCTCAGCCAGAGCAAAGTAGTGTTCCTGGCAGACATATTTACATAATATCACATTTAACCTTCCATACCATATGTGTATTTCAGGCAGCCTCTACAGTGGACTTCTAGAGAAGGTAAATAGGTCAAGCAGGGAGTTCAAATTGCACAACACAGATTTTAGGGAGAAGCACAGGGGCTTTACTGCTGTTTAGTGAAGGCTGCAACCAAATGTCAACTATTTTCTCTCAGCCCACTCATCCTCTTTGCCTTACTGTAAGATTACTCATGAGTAACTGTTGCAAGGTGGAGGAACCCTTTGGGCACCAGGCACATCTGTCTTCAACTCTTTGGTAACTCCCTTATTTGGACATGCATGCTGCCCATATGCTAGAATGCAAACTGGGACTCTCCCCCACTGTGACTGGATCCTGGCTGTCTAGGGGGATCCTGGGTATGAAGATGTTAGACTTGGCATCTTTGACTTGGTTTCCTCTGACTTTTTGCCTCTACCTCCTGTATTTTTTATGCTGTGATGGTTTTTGTTTTTGCTGGTATAGATGCTCTGGGCACTTTGCCACTGCTGAACAGTGTCAAAGTGCAAATGCTCCCAGTGTAAATTGTTATTACAATTGGTTCTCCCTGATTAGCATATTTGATATACTTGTAAGCCCCTAGTAAAGTGCACTGAAGTGTGCCAGGGCCTGTAAATCAAATGCTACTAGTTGGCCTGCAGCACTGATTGTGCCACCCACATGAGTAGCCCTGAAAAGGCATCTCAGACCTGCTACTGCAGTGGTTGTGCGTAGGTTGTAAACTACCATGTCGACTTGGCAAGTGCACCCACTTGCCAGGCCCTAACCTTCCCTTTTCTTACATGTAAGACACCCCTATGGTAGGCCCAAGGTACCCCCCTGGCCAGGGTGCAGTGTGTGTGAAAGGTAGGTCTTGTATTTGTGTGTGTCATGTCCGGATAGTGAAATACTGCCAATTTCATTTTTCACTATTGAAAGGCTATCTTGCCCCATAGAATAGAATGGGGAATGCTTTGTAACATCTTACAAGTATAACTTCCCATTGGGGCAAGATAGATGCCACTTTAGAAAGTAGGCGTTTTCTTGTTTAACCATTCTGTGTGCCTCTGCCTGTTTGTGTTGTTATATGGTTTTTAGGCACATTATCGACATTGCTAAGTTGGCATGAGCTTGTCTGCCATGATGCTGCTTTTGCGCACGCTACTACATGACTTTGTTTTTGCAAGACTTTGTTTGTGCCTTTCACATGGGAACGGGTTGCTTTTCGCGTTCTCTGCCTTTCCTGGAGTTTAGTCTGAACACGATGTGCAAGGTCGATAAACAATGCCCCTTGTTATTCTGTTCTGGTCAGTCCCTAACACCTAGACATAACATGCTACACACAGCTGCAGTACTGAAGACTTTTGCTTTGATATTACGTTGTTGCATGTTGGTTTAACACACTTGTAGAAAGCCGTTCCATGGAGAAGAGCTCCGCTGTTCCTATGATGTAAACCTTACATCCAGGCTTTAAGGTATGGGGTCTGCTGTCAAAGCCCAGAGATCTTCCTTTATATAAAATAAACTTCTTCTAGCCAAGGGGAGGGTGGTTAGGCCAGAGTGCCCTTTTTCTACAGTCTTTATATAATGACTACTCCCTTTGTATTTTATGGAATTGTAAACAATGCTAACTGTGCTGAGTTTATGAATTTTGCTGCTTGTAGTGGCTCGTATACTGTATTGTAGAGCACGATAGTTAAAATAAACATTTGAACTATTTATAGTGACTCTGCCAATTCTTATTGTGGACAAGTACGAGTGAGTGAGCGAAAGAGTATGTCTTGCTCCCGCGATTCCTGAGAGAGTCGGGAGTGTTGTGTTCTGGGTTGTCTAATCATTTGTTGCTTCGTGATATTTGGAGGAGAACGAATGAGACACTATAGCTAGTCGGTATTGGGATTTTTGGGTACTAATGTGGTAGGTTGGTACTCCCCTATACACTGAGGTCCTGTTTTCATGCACATAGTTCTGTGTATGTGCAGAATCCCTGCAACATGGCGCCGCCAATGTTTGGTCTGGTTCTTATCTGCAAGACGCTTGAGTAGTTCTTGTGCTTGTCCACAATCCCCTCACTTCTGTTTCCGGAGACACCTGTGACGGTGTAACCTCCTATATTGATGTTTTATAGGTTCTTTCAAGCTTGAAGGTTTTCAAAAGGTTGTTGTGCTGCAGCGCTTTAGGTTGTTGTTCTTTATTTTTCGTAATGGCAATTGATATTCCGGCCACACTCAAGGCATATTTAGCTCCATATGGAGTGACTGATGCGGGAGCCAAGCTTATCTTTGTAGTGGGAGCAAATCCTGCTTACCACTTTGAGGTGTTTTACTCTTGGGTCACCTTTCCGGCGGTGGATGGAACGGATGATTTGTTTCACGAATACACTGCTACAGCCCTTCCTCATGCTTATCAGCCTTATAGGGCTCTTGAGGTTCCGCTTACTGCTTCGCAACACCAAATTTGGTTTAATGGCGCCCTTCCTCACCCAGTATCACCAGTTCGTTTAGGTCCTTTGTCAGTTGATGGGACCACTTGGCCCGTTTTGGCTGGGTATACCCCACACCCACGTTATTTAACTGTTGCAGTTGCAGACCTTCGCGTATTACATATGTCTTTGATACGCGTGCATAGGGCTGTTATACAGTATGTCACGTGCAACTTTCAGGTGGGACCACCTGGCGTTGCTGCACAACCCGCTGGGCCTGGTGGTGTAAACATCAGTCCTCTTATGGTTAATTCAGTGATGGGCAAGCGTCCACAGAATAAGGATGAGTTACCTTATTGGCTTGTTGAAAAATTTGGACAACTAGAGGCTGTTTTTCTGAATACATCTCCTGTGGAGAAACACAGGATATTGACTATTAGTTTTCCTAAAGACTTACTTCCCGAGTTAGCTGATTGTAACACCTGGGGTAAGGTGTTTGCAGCGGTATATTCGAAGTGTTTCGGCACTCCTTCCATGACCGCACTCCCTTCCATGATTAAACGTGTTCAAGATGAACACGGCGCCGAAGCGGCTGTAGAGTTGGGGATGAGACTGGTAGGGGTGTTCGACGTGGTTGCTGATATGATCCCTGCAAATGTCAAGGGTGATGCGGTATGCTTTCAAATGGCAAATCGCTTGGAGGCTGTCCCTGATGTAGGCAAACCACGCGAATTGCCAAAGATTATTGCAAAGGCTTATAAAACCATAGGCCTAATAGTCTGGGAGTTAAGCCTTTTACTAAAACGCAAACTCAAACACAAACACAACAATAAGTCCAGACTGATAAAGATGGGCGTCCGTTCTTTTCTAAAAAGAACTGAAAGAATAAAAAACAGGGGCAGCAACAGCAGAAGCCAAGGTTTGCGTGCTGGTTCACTGACACCTGAGTCATCTGAGCGCACTTATGACTTGTGCGACCGCTCGAAAATTAAGACTCCTGATAGATTTCAAGTCCCTGATCAGAGTTCTCCTCGACACATCTAGCTCTCAAGTCGGTGGAGGGGAACACCAAGATCGTGGCAAAAGTCAACTTGCGCCACAGGGACGTGATCAGCCTCGACAGTTTGAAGTCAAAGGAAAACAAGAGGATCTACCTCGTTTTCTACCTCCGTTTCAGAAGAAAAAAGTTGCCGCTTTAACAGCGAGATATGCCTCAGATGGTGAGAACGCGACTCCTGGATTGGACATGGGCAGGGACTCTGCTCGACAGCGCAGTGGAGGTTACCATAGTGCGGGAGGCTCTGCATCCCTGTCTGGAGGCGACAGCAACTGATACATTCATTACAGTAGAGACAGCTGACACCCGGGTGGCCCCCCCGGATAGACTTTATGATGTTATTTTTTAAATTGAAGGTGATATACCGCGTCCAATCAAGGCGGTGTTCTGGGAGAATTTAACTTCCTCGTATGACATTCTGTTAGCGGAGGCAGATTGGCCTCCACCCTTTGTGTTGGCAGCTCCTAGGGGGTAAGACATGATACTTCTGAGTTTTTCACGTTACGTCCCTGAAGAGCATGCCCAGACTTTAGCTGCAGGATGGGCAGCGGCCCTGGCCCCGGCAGTGTATCGTAATCAGGTGGGTTGGGATGTTGATTCACCGGCTCATGAAATACCATTACGTTCTATGCCACAGCCACAACCGCAATATCCAATCAGACGTGAAGTGAAGGCTCACGTTTGTGACATTCTAACTCAGTTGGAGTATCAGGGTGTGATTGAACCATGTATATCACCAATGAATAATCCTCTCTTTACCGTATCAAAGCCTGATGGTTCATATCGGATTGTGTTGGATTACCGAAATTTGAATAGTCATTGTCGCACATTTGCAGTGCAAAACACTCACAGCTCAGCGCTAGTGAACAGTCTTGTTTGTAAAAAATACAAAACTACCCTGGACATTTCCAATGGTTTCTACAGTTATAATCTCGCACCTGAGAGCCGTGACTTGACAGCATTCACCGCCGTCGGAAATCAGAAAAAATGTACGCGTTTGCCTATGGGGTATAAGAATAGCCCCGGGGCATTTGCGGCGCGTGTCGTGTCATTATTGCACGACATAGATCCAGATGCGTTCTCGTACGTTGATGACATTTATCAGACAGAAGATGAACTTATGCCGCATCTAGTCCAAGTCGACAATATTATTTTGTCCTTTGCCGACTATGGATACAAATTAAATTTTGCGACGTCACATATCGCCCATTTGGCGGTGCTCTTTTTGGGCTATGAGCTCAATAATGAAGGAAAGGGGCTAGCCCCCATTTCCTGGATAAATGTGCACATTTGCAACCCCCTAATACCCTGAAGAAACTTCAGTCTTTGCTGGGTTTTTTTAACTTCGGGAGGACTTACATTCACGATTATGCCCAGCGTATCAAACCGCTTTATGCGTTGATACAACCAACCTTCTCTTCTCCCAGCTGGCTTTCGGAACATACCTCTATACTACATTCTTTGCAATCTGACTTGCTTACGACTAACTTCTTGTAAACGCGTGACAACACCACAAACCTGGTGATACGTATTGTGCCGGGGACGGAGGGTTTCACATATTTAACGTTCAACGAGGGTGACACAGTACCTATTGCTTACAAATCACATTTATACACGTCGGCTGAAATGCGATTTTCTAATATTGAAAAAAATCTTGACGGCAGTACAGATGGCAATCCTGAAGGAATGCTCTCTGGCGCAAGCCAAACGCATTCTTATGGTCACGCCACTTCCTGCTTTGGAAGCCGTGACTAAGGCAAGTATACCAAACTCTAAGGCTTTACATCCACGTTGGATACAATGGGCTGCATCGTTGACATCGGCTGATGTCACGTTTATCTTCGATCCTTCTCTTCAGACACAGGAGTTCTTACAGAATGAACATGTTCATCCTCCTCCTCTGTTATTGCTTCCTTTGGATGAATACAAATGTATCATCTATACAGATGGCTCGGCTCAACTGGCCGTCGGTTCTAAACACGCTTATTCGGCAGCTTGCGCAATTGTTGCTGGCTCAGTAGTGAATGGAGCATTTAAGTCTTCCATTGTGCACACTCAGGCATTTGGAGACTGTACGGCGCAATTGGCGGAGCTGTGTGCTCTCGTTCTTGCTCTCGAGTTTGCTGATCCAAATGTGAATACTCTTATTGTGTGCGATTCCTATTAATGTGTCCAGTCTTTTAATGACAACTTATTCTTTTGGTCTCGCAATGACTATCGAGATTCTAAGGGCAGCACAATCAAGCATAAAATGCTTTGGGTTCGAGTGGCAGATCTTAAACAACATCTGCCCCTCACACATGTTATACATACTCTTCGCCATCAGCGTGTGGGAGCACATGCTCTTGGTAATTCTTTGGCTGATGAAGCAGCCAAATCTGCAGTGGCCACAAGTTCCGTAGCAGCAGTTACAAGGTCCATGACTAGAATAGATAATGATATTTTGGCAGCTGTAGCTGCAATGAGGGAGGGAACTGTTTCTCCTCAGGGTTTCCCTTCAAAATACTCTTATCAGATAACTCCCGATCAGGTTCCTTATGCTTTGATTCCTTCCGATGGGGATCGGATGATTCCCAACTTGGACCGCAGACCCGCTTTAATCGAAGCCGCGCACGAGGGCATGGCTTCTGCACATGCCGGGGTGTCAGAGACAGTCTCGATTTTGCAGCAACGTTATTGGTGGCGTGGTTTATATAAACGGACCCGTAATTATGTACTTTCTTGTGACATTTGTCAACAAATCAAGCCGTCTACAGTCACGAGCCCACCACAAACACAGCTGTGTATTTCTATTCAACCTTTTGCCTGTATATATCTTGATCACTGTGGTCCTCTCTCTTCTGATACTGCATATAAATACATATTTGTTGCAGTTGATTCGTGCACTAGATTCCTTTGGGTTTGGCCACAACCCAGTGCTGATGCTCAAAATGTCATCAGGGATTTGCGTGTCTTTGTCGGGATGTTTGCCTGTGGCACCTTCCATTCTGACCAAGGTCCAGCGTCCGCCTCTAAGGCGTACAAGGATGCGATGAAGTCAATGGGGGTGCTGGTGCAGTTTTCATCTTCATACAGGCCTGAGGGCAATTCAATTGTGGAGCGAATGAACCGTGACTTAAAGCAATCCTTGACAGCTAGTGTCTTAGGAACTGGCTGGCCCACTTGTATGGGGTTCAACGTGCACTTAATAATCTCCCTAGAAGATCTCTGGGTGGGCGGACCCCATACGAAATGCTCTTTGGCATTAAAATGTTTGTTTGGGTTCCAATCAAACTGCACAGCCGTTGCAAAAACTGAATGAATCAAATCAATTAAGTTCTCCATTTTATCTTCATTTTAGCTCAATGCTTACTCCATTACTCTTTGTCCATATTTCTTTTTTTATATTTTCTTCAATTTATTTTATTCATTCCATAACCATGCCGAGCTTTTCACATAAACGGGAAGGACACCAAATAATTCCACGTTACGTCTTTATTTTAAAATGACCCAATGCATTTCGGGAAGCCATCTTCCCTTCGTCAGGGGTATCTACAATGCAAAATTAAACAGATTCATAGAGATTGCCGTCAGCATGAATGCTACATTTAAACATCAACCATATACCTGAATTCATTTACTAGACTCCCTATGTATCGAACTCATAGATGCTACATGCACTCCTCATAATGGTAACCTGATACATTTATTATTATTTATTTCACCAGGGATTTTGATTGTACACCCTAATCCTTGGTGGGCTCACGAGTATCTCCCATTGGGACCTCCCATATCATGATATAATCCTCCCCACTTACACCCGTGTCCTTATATCCCTTCTCCTAGCAGTAGGCTTACCGTAACATGAGTGCTATCTTCAACATTAAAGACCCGAATTCACGTCTATCGTAGCACATTCTCAAAGCTGAAGTGCGTTACAGGTGCTTACATTTCCTGCTCCAGTACGTGCCGCAGCACGAACTGGATACGCTGTTAATAACCTACTCCGTAATTGAATGCCCCTACCCTTCCCCACAGGTGATCTGTCTAATGCACGTCTCTCTTTGCATTAAAAAACGGCCTAAAACTGTTACACATTGCGTGTCCGTCCTACTATCAGTCCATAGCACTGCATTTCCCACAATACATCTCCAACTGCTTTCCTCAAGCCCCGACTCTCTGATAATCAAAAATAACAACGTGATCTGTGCATGAAACAACTTGCGGTTCACTGCATGAATAATAAATGAGTTCAGATTACATCATAATTAATTTCGTCCAATATCAACACATTTACTTACACTAAACACTGTGCCTTTCATTATAAAATGCTGTTGGCAATCTTAGATGTCCAAAGAACTCTACTCCTTCACTGTAAAATGTAATTCACATGGTCATGTAATTCCATATTTATTGTTTTGTTTTTAAACTATTCGTACTCCATGATTGTTCAAGGGTGCAAGTTCACCAAGATAGGCGGAAACATCATTCAATGTGAACAAATGGGTGGTGAAATGCACACCTGTGTACTCCTTGCTTCTCGTGCTTGACCACTTCAGTCCAATAGAGGCGTGCAAGTTTGCTCCGTGCTCCGCCCCACTGCGCTGCAGTATCAACGAACACGACGAAACCAGTTTGGGTCCCAATCAAACTGCACAGCCGTTGCAAAAACTGAATGAATCAAATCAATTAAGTTCTCCATTTTATCTTCATTTTAGCTCAATGCTTACTCCATTACTTTTGTCCATATTTCTTTTTTTCATATTTCCTTCAATTTCTTCCCGAAATGCATTGGGTCATTTTAAAATAAAGACGTAACATGTGGAATTATTTGGTGTCCTTCCCATTTATACGAAAAGCTCGGCATGGTTATGGAATGAATAAAATGAGTAATTGAGTAAGCATTGAGCTAAAATGAAGATAAAATGGAGAACTTAATTGATTTGATTCATTCAGTTTTTGCAACGGCTGTGCATATTGAACAATTGGACCCCTTGCCGTTCTCAGTAGCGGAAACGGACTCTGCTGTTTGGTTAATTCATGGGGTTCTCTCTCTCCGTTTTTCACGATTTCAATTTAAATCATGCATGCAATATTTTCCGATTGGCCGCTTCGAACCACTGGGTAGTGCATTCCTACACGAATTGTGGTCCCTGCCTTTCACTTACAGATGTCAGAGGGAGGGTAAGTAAGTTTTCCTTACAGGGGAGGACTGCGATTCCACAATAGGACATTCCCTTGTTTGCAAACACGTTAAATTCCCCGGCGCTTGTAATGTGTCGGCGCCCAATCTGGCTTGTTTTTTAAAAGGGACCCCACTACCGTCAATAATTCCTGCTTTCACCTTGCTTACAAATGGCAGTTATCTTATTTTGAATAACGAAGACTGCTGTGGTTTACGGGCGGGAGTCCCGTATTTAGTAATGGTTTCCCAGCTCGTAACTTGTTGTAGCAATGTGCTTTTTCCACCCCCGCATGGGAGTCTAGATAGTTCAATTTGGCCTTCCATTCCGAGAGACCTTCGAGTTACAGGTGGCTAGCACTTCTGGTGAGATACAGTGCCTTCTGAACACCAACCTCCCACAACATTTTGGGGAGCTTATACACCAAATATTTAATGCTTCTGATACCACAGGCCTTGCGCATTTTTTTAAATGTGTGGGATCAGGCCTTGTGACTTCTTTTCAGACTGTATTTGGAGTAATCCCCGGTTTTATTCATTCTATTTTTTCCAGCGTCTTCGGAGGGTTCCCCTTAATTTTGTCATTAGGCGCTGGAATCCTGCTTCTCCTGTTCCTGCTGCACAATGGCTGCTCATCTTGTGGTACTGCACAGACCAGGCGAGTTGCAGCTGTACCGTGATCGCATGCAACAGATTTTTTGATGCTTGCCATTAGCCACGCTTGGCGTCAGTTATCGATTTACTTTTCGCTTTGCCAACCAGTGTTTTAGTGTTGGCGATGCCCCTTCTATTGAGCAATGGATATATGCGTCTCCAATACGTCCCGTCCAGTCCCGGATTTTAACCAGTTGATGGGTCCCTTAGAGGCTCATGACCAGGCTTGTTCTGGGGATGGCCGTATGGCGCGTGCAGCAGCACTTCGAATATTGGTTGAATGGGATATCTGTGCGGCTGCGCAGAATGTCCTGCATCGGAGTTTCATCGAATATCACGCAAGTTGCCCACTTCTGCTTTTAGAGGCATCTGATTACGAGGAGCACGTTTGTTCCTTCGACTTACTTAATTGGATGGCATCCCTCATTTTTACCAACGACAGGGAGGATCTTTTAGAGGGAATGGCATTCCTCGGTTCATACACCTTGATGGATTGAACGACTCCGTCATTATCACATCTTGATGATAACTTTGTTGTCCCGGAGGGTGCTCTCATTCAATACGCCACATTAACAATATTGAATATATATATATATTTTTTGTTGCAATTTCGATTTTTTTCCTATTTTGGCTTTTTCAAACGCTTTGAACTCTGCCTGACTGGTGAACTCTGTTTTGGTCCTTTGTCTATGTCCTATGACCTTACCAAGGGGAGGGTGTTATATGGTTTTAAGGCACATTATCGGCATTGCTAAGTTGGCATGAGCTTCGCTGCCATGATGCTGCTTTTGCGCACGCTACTACATGACTTTGTTTTTGCAAGACTTTGTTTGTGCCTTTCACATGGGAACGGGTTGCTTTTCGCGTTCTCTGCCTTTCCTGGAGTCTAGTCTGAACATGATGTGCAAGGTCGATAAACAATGCCCCTTGTTATTCTGTTCTGGTCAGTCCCTAGCACCTAGACATAACATGCTACACACAGCTGCAGTACTGAAGGCTCGTGCTTTGATATTACATTGTTGCATGTTGTTTTAACACACTTGGAGAAAGCCGTTCCATGGAGAAGAGATCTGCTGTTCCTATGATGTAAACCTTACATCCAGGCTTTAAGGTATGGGGTCTGCTGTCAAAGCCCAGAGATCTTCCTTTATAAAAAATAAACTTCTTTTAGCCAAGGGGAGGGTGGTTAGGCCTGAGTGCCCTTTTTCCACAGTCTTTATATAATGACTACTCCCTTTGTATTCTATGGAATTGTAACAATTCTAACTGTGCTGAGTTTATGCATTTTGCTGCTGGTAGTGGCTTGTATACTGTATTGTAGAGCATGATAGTTAAAATAAACATTTGAACTATTTATAGTGATTGTGGACAAGTACGAGTGAGTGAGCGAAAGAGTATGTCTTGCTCCCGCGATTCCTGAGAGAGTCGGGAGTGTTGCATTCTGGATTGTCTAATCATTTGTAGCTCCGTGATATTAGGAGAAGAACGAATGAGACACTATAGCTAGTCGGTATTGGGATTTTTGGGTACTAATATGGTAGGTTGGTACACCCCTATACACTGAGGTCTTGTTTTCCTGCGCATAGTTCTGTGTATGTGCAGAATCCCTGCAACAGTGTATTGACTGTCTGGTTTTGGAATGACAGGGGCTGGGGATGTGCATTTACTGTAGACAGCTGCTAGGGGGGTTGAGCTGTGCCTGGCCCTTCCTGGATGACTCAGAGCTGAGCTGAATAGTTCTTGGCTGAATTTGGAGTAGTGGGAGGAGTTTTCCTTGAACCTGAAAAGGGCCTGTCTCCCTTGCACAATGCTGTCTCCACCCCTGTGGTCATACTGCACCAGTGAGGACAGAACTGGCTTGGACTGGGCTCACAGACCCTTGAAAAAAAAGAGATCAAAGACATTTTGGGGTATAAGTATTAGACCTAAAACCCCAGAACTTTAGATTACTTCTGGACTCAAGAGGAACCTTGGCCAAGGAGAAGAGCTGAAGACCTGTGAGGAGGAGTACTGCCCCTTTGCTGTGTGCTGTGTGGGGATGGACTGCAGTTGCTGTTTCTGCCAAGGAAAGGACAAAGACTGGAACTTTGCTTTGAACCTGCTTGAAGAAGATCTCCAAGGGCCTGTGTGTGCTGGCCTCCTGTTTTGAATTCTCAGGGACACAAAGACTTCACCCCCAGATCCCCTGAACTCTGCTGCTGAGAGTTGTGACCTGCCAGGAGGTGCCTGTTCCAGTTCTGGGCCTCTGGAGGTTGGGCTTGCTGCTGGGAGCTGGAAGAAACCTGAAAAACAAAGAAAATTGACGCATCGCTTTTCTTGCAGCTGTTTTTCTGACGCAGCACCGCTGTGTGAGAATAATCTCCACGCATCGCCGCGCCGCTGTCGAAACCGACACAGCGCCTGTTGCTGCTGCAAAAACCGACACATCGAGGGATAGTGGCTAAAGAAACCGACACAGTGGCGCTCAATGCCCCCGCATTGATCGCTGAAGCATCCCACATTTCCACGCATCGTACCTGTGCAGCAAGTTTTCCTGATGCATCCCATGCGGACCAGAACTGTCTTGGAATCGACGCATCACTTCTCCCTGCAGACCGGATTCGACGCATCACCTCTCCTGCGTGAAGCAGAACTGTTGCATCGCCTCCCCATGGTCACAGGAACTGACGCATCTCTTTGTTTTTTTACTCTTCCCATCTCTGCGGCTGTTTGGACTTGTAAATTTTGACGCATCTACAGGTACTTTGTGAGAAATCGCGCATCCATAGTTTTCTATGGACCGAGTTGTTTGAAACCTTTCTAAAGTCATATTCTTATTACATGTATGTTGGATTTTTGTTGTTTTGGTCTTGTTGAGTTTAGATAAAGATACTTTATTTTTCTAAACTGGTGTGGTCTCTATTTGTGGTGTTATCACAGTATTACTGTGTGTTTTGAGTACAAATACTTTACACATTGCCTTTGGGATAAGTCTGTCTGCTCGTGCCAAGCTACCCAGGGGGTGAGCAGGGGTTATCTAAAGTGTGTATCCCCTTTGCCCTGACTAGAAGCAAGGATCCCTATTTGGACAAAGGTGCCTACCTCTGCCAACTAGAGACCGCCATTTCTAACATTGGTGGTCAGCGGTGAGGATTTGAACTTGTATTTGTACTTGACCCACAGTGATTGTTGTACATCACTAGTTCAGTGCAGACCACTACAAAACCACATACTGTGTTTTATTTTTGGTTCTATTTTTAATCTGACCCTTGAAGTATCCACGCACCATGTCTCTGAATGGTAAATCAGCAAGTGAGGCTGCAAAATTGGAGTTTGACATTGAAATGTTAAGTAGTTACAAAGTAGAGCAACTCAAACAATTCTGCAAGACCTTCGGATGTCCCATGAAGAGTAACTCTAGGAAAGAGAAGCTACAGAAGGCCTTAGGGGCCTGGTGGGAGGCCAGCCAAGCTGAGCAGGGAAGTGATGCAGATGTGGATGGGGGTGCACCAGATGGCGGTTTCAGATTCCAGGATTTGCTAATTTTTGGGAGAGCAGCCTCTAGGGCTGGCAGCATTCATTCTTCCAGGAATTAGTCGTCAGCGGAAATAGGGAAGAACAAAATGGCCAGAGAGCATGAGTTGGAAATCCAGAGGCTCAAGTTGAAGCAGATGGAAATGGAAAACCAGATCAAGGCAGAGGAGAGCCAGAGTGCTCGTGCCTTGGAGGAGAAGAAGTTGCTTTTTGCACTTGAATTGAGCATGAGATCAGCAGCATACATTTGACACTTTGGACAATATACTTTAAATGAAGATGTGTGATTCATAGCCCATTTAGAGATTACTTCTGGAGTATAATACTGCATAAAAATTACCCTATGTTGCTGTAACTTCAAATTAACTGATGCTACTGCTGTATCTATAGTCGCCATAGATTCCTGTACTTCGTTGCTGGTTATATTAATTTGGAAAGCCTGACTTAACTTTGCTGCAACTTGTAAGCCATCATCACTAGCAGTATCTAAAAGCTTCATATAAGCTTTGCCAATTAACCCCCGGCCACGGAACTGAAAAAGTACAGAGAGTACTCCTGAGGGACTTGGTAACTGTGCTAAGCCCAAGCCGCGTAACATATAGTCCCTTATTTGTAGATATTTAAAAAACGTAGTCTGAGGCAACCCATACTCTTCCTGCAGTGCAAAAACGACCGGAACCCTTGCTCATCATATAGTTGACCGAGTTGTTCTATACCCCTGCTTTGCCACCTACTTCCAGTAGGATCATGGAATATTTTTGGCAATGTGGATTCCCCCATAGCCTAGTGTATGCATGCCAGAATGCAAGGGAGTATACTTTGGAAATGTCTTGCCATATCTTAACAATATCCCTCACAATCTTAAATGTCATATGTTCATTAAGTGCCCTGTGTTGAGTGTATTTTGGCTTAAAGTTAATCATGCTCTTTCAACTTTGGCTGGACACAGTATTCAAATGACAGAGAAGGAAATTGTGTTGGGGGCAATTCAGGATCGAGGCTGTCTTTCGGGCCCATTAGTATCAATTTTAATCATATGTGCTCGATTGTGTATTGCCCGGGTCTGGATTAAAAAAACAGGGCCTAGTGTTAATGAATTTTGGTCTTTACTTCGTGAGATATACGAAATGGAAATGGCTCTTGCGAAAGCTAGAGGTCCACGTTCGTGGAGAAAATTTAAACGGATATGGTCTGGTACTCAGTGGGATTAGAACTGTGTGCTTTGTATACTTTACTGGGGCTTATATTTAGGGGCCGATTCCGATCTCGGTCGGAGGCGCACCCAATACCATTCGGTCGGGAAAAAAGCCATGCGAAAGCCTGTTTCCCGACCGATCCGTACAGCAGACCGAACGAGTAAGTACGATGCGCACAACAGCACAGAATCCGGCCGAGCTGTACTCACCCAATCCAGGTCCTGTACTCCGACCGAGGCGAATCCGGAAACGCAGAATCGAGTCGCACGGAAGGGAAAATGCAGCTCCGTCCGGCCGACCAAGTACGATGCGCATCCCGTACGCGCCGAACCCGTCGCTACGCACGGCACGTCAAAGCATCCGGGAGAGGCGCACATAAGCTCCGATTCGCGCCACAACACGATCCACGGCTACGAGACGAACACGCCAGCGACGAGGACGACGCGAAGCGACGAGGACGACGCGAAGCAACGAGAAGGACGAACGACACAAACCAACCCATGAATCCCTTCGTCCCGATCATACCAATATTCTACTTTTACTACCGGAACAGGCACGGACGCGTACGGCGCAGAAGGTAAGTCAGACACCAACCACAAAACACATACAACACGTACACGACACATAACACACACACAGAGGGATTCAGAATATACTTACACCAGCAACAGCAGCACCATAGGGGCGGGATGCCCATCACCAATGCCACATATGCACACAGGGGCCTGAATGCGCACCACCACCCCTACCCAGGGGGGCTGGATGCCTACCACTACTACCACCCTTAGCCAGGGTGGTGCCAGATGCCCACCACCACTACCACCCCTAGCCAGGGTGGTGCCAGATGCCCACCACCACTACCACCCTTAGCCAGGGGGGCTGGATGCCTACCACCACCCTTAGCCAGGGGGGCTGGATGCCTACCACTACTACCACCCTCACCCAGGGGGGCTGGATGCCTACCACTACTACCACCCTCACCCAGGGGGCTGGATGCCTACCACTACTACCACCCTCACCCAGGGGGGCTTGATGCCTACCACTACTACCACCCTTAGCCAGGGGGGCTGGATGCCTACCACTACTACCACCCTCACCCAGGGGGGCTGGATGCCTACCACTACTACCACCCTCACCCAGGGGGGCTGGATGCCTACCACTGCTACCACCCTCACCCAGGGGGGCTGGATGCCTACCACTACTACCACCCTTAGCCAGGGGGCTGGATGCCTACCACCACCCTTAGCCAGGGGGGGCTGGATGCCTACCACTACTACCACCCTCACCCAGGGGGGGCTGGATGCCTACCACTACTACCACCCTTAGCCAGGATGGTGCCAGATGCCCACCACCACTACCACCCTTAGCCAGGGTGGTGCCAGATGCCCACCACCACTACCATCCTTAGCCATGGGGGTGCCAGATGCCTACCACTACTACCACCCTCACCCAGGGGGGGCTGGATGCCTACCACCCTCACCCAGGGGGGGCTGGATGCCTACCACTACTACCACCCTCACCCAGGGGGGTCTGAATGCCTACCACTACTACCACCCTCACCCAGGGGGGGCTGGATGCCTACCACTACTACCACCCTTAGCCAGGGTGGTGCCAGATGCCCACCACCACTACCACCCTTAGCCAGGGTGGTGCCAGATGCCTACCACCACTACCACCCTTAGCCATGGGGGTGCCAGATGCCTACCACTACTACCACCCTCACCCAGGGGGGGCTGGATGCCTACCACTACTACCACCCTCACCCAGGGGGGGCTGGATGCCTACCACTACTACCACCCTTAGCCAGGGTGGTGCCAGATGCCCACCACCACTACCACCCTTAGCCAGGGTGGTGCCAGATGCCCACCACCACTACCACCCTTAGCCATGGGGGTGCCAGATGCCTACCACTACTACCACCCTCACCCAGGGGGGGCTGGATGCCTACCACTACCCTCACCCAGGGGGGGCTGGATGCCTACCACTACTACCACCCTCACCCAGGGGGGGCTGGATGCCTACCACTACTACCACCCTCACCCAGGGGGGGCTGGATGCCTACCACCACTACCACCCCCACTCATAGGATGGACAATGCATGACACAACCAGCACACCACAACCTAGGGAATGCAAGAAAAAGACATCCCCCCAACACCATGACAAGCGTGTGTAGACTGTGTCAAATGCCTACAACACTGAACATGACTTTGAACATACAATGTGACCCCCTAGCACATGTGCCACACATATATGTGTGTGGCCCCCACAATGCAAGCAGGCCATGACCATTGTGGCAATGGGGTCCAAACCCCCATCATCACAGTGACCAAAAGGTAAGTGTGGGGTCCATAGCTGAAGCACATTCTGAACATTGTGGCAATGGGGTCTAACGCCCCATCACCACAGTGACCAAAATGTAAGTGTGGGGTCCATAGCTGAAGCACATTTTGAACATTGTGGCAATGGGGTCCAAACCCCCATCATCACAGTGACCAAAAGGTAAGTGTGGGGTCCATAGCTGAAGCACATTTTTAACATTGTGGCAATGGGGTCTAAACCCCCATCATCACAGTGACCAAAAGGTAAGTGTGGGGTCCATAGCTGAAGCACATTCAGAACATTGTGGCAATGGGGTCTAACGCCCCATCACCACAGTGACCAAAATGTAAGTGTGGGGTCCATAGCTGAAGCACATTTTGAACATTGTGGCAATGGGGTCCAAACCCCCATCATCACAGTGACCAAAAGGGAAGTGTGGGGTCCATAGCTGAAGCACATTTTGAACATTGTGGCAATGGGGTCTAAACCCCCATCATCACAGTGACCAAAAGGTAAGTGTGGGGTCCATAGCTGAAGCACATTCAGAACATTGTGGCAATGGGGTCTAACGCCACATCACCACAGTGACCAAAAGGTAAGTGTTGACAAAGAAAGAGCTGCAACTGCCAAACTGCATGGATGATTCCTGGTCACAGAACAAAAAACACATCAGTGGCAAAGTAGTGTATATGTCCCATTGCAACATAAATTGGGGGAGCCAAATACTGTAGTGCAAATAAGACATACCTTTGGCCATGTGCAGACAAACAACACCCATGGGGGCTGACACTGTCAACATTCATCAATGACACAATGACAGAAGTGACCATCAGAATGCAGACCCACATATTTGCACCAATGGGCACACAAATGCAGATACCCTGTGGAGACTGCAGATGTGAGGTGAACAGATACCATACCATGGCAGCAATGGGACACACAAACCATGATCATTGTGCTGACCGATGACCTAGGAGTCCCAGGGACAGCAGGGGAAACCCACCAAACTACATACAGCCAATGGCACACCCAAGATATGCCAATGCAGTGGTGCAGACGCACAAACACAAACAGGCAGACCCACACTGCACATCATACACAACAGGTGAGGGGGGTGCCAGTGTCCCCAGGCAACCACACAACACATGAGGAGACCTGAATACCAATCATACAGATGTGCATACAGTGCCACACAAAGGTAACTCATGGATCCAAATCCCCTATGTGGGCAAGCAGGCATTGTCAGATGAGAGGGAGCACAAATCACACATGTCACACAGGCACGTAGGAACAGCAACTGACACAGCAAGACACAGACACACCACAGCACTACCCCCAGGGCCCCCACAATGTGGTGACCCTGGGCTGCATTACAATCCCACTGTGATGACAAAGCTAAATGTCGTTCACACTGTGAACCACAGTCATGTGTCCTGAGCAACAAACTACCATCACACCTACACAAGCACAAATCAATCAGCATGGCCAGTAAGCCAAGGCCAACATGGAGGCAGGGGCCTAGCCGGGCAACAACTCTCATCTGCACACACTCAACACCACACCCTCGACCTCCAACAATGTGCAGCAGTGAAGCACACATGCACTGGTGACATTGCACATGCACCCATGACTATTCCAGGGTGGTGGGTGGGAACCAAGGTGCAGAAACACATCACACATGGCCACTCAACAAGACTCCTGAATGTCTGACACACTGCACACTACGCTGTACATGGACATGACGGCAATACCACACCAACCAATGGGATCCCAGCCACAGTCACACACCAATGAAGAAGCCAAGGTCACCCACAAAGAACACACATAGACAACAACCAACATTGCAGCCCGGACCCTGAGGAGTGCCAGCAGTCACACACACAACGTGTCACAATCACTGAAAGATAACACAAACTGGAAATCACATGACAGGGGCAAACAACAAGTGCCAAGGGGAAACCTGACTGTGACCCATCTGCGTCTGCACACAAACTCAGCCATGAGGGGACTCCACTCCTGTGTGAGGAAAGCTGTGCCATATGTTGCCTCAGTAGGGCCCCATCATGTCAGCTGAGCACTTGGTCACACAATCAACAATTAGCACCAAATGAGGGCTCCCGTCACATCAGCCTGGTCATGGAAGTGCCAACGTAATCATCAGCACAGATCCAACACACTTGTATAGCAATGTTGCACTGACAACACAGATGAGTCCTTCCCCATTGATGCCCAAACCTGCATGTCCAGTGGAGATGGCCACACGGTCAGGGAAGTAGACAAATTGAACAATGGCAGGCACAACAGATGTGCAGGGGTGGAAGCCACAGATGTGAAATAGCTAATCTAAGTAGGAAATCCCATTGCCAAATACTGAACACATGACACCCTCAGATGCTGCTATGGATGACATGGATACACCACAGGATAGGACACATTCCCCCTGGACCACATGGGTTCCTGCACAGTAACACTTCATTATCATCAGACCAAATATCACCATCACTGCAGCAAGGGCATGGTTAGCATCATGAACAACATGTACATCAGAAGCATAAGCACTAGAGAACAGAAAGTTGCTTTATTCAGCATATGTGTGTAATGAAAACAAAGTCCAGAAAAAACACAAAGGCCAATGGCCAGTCCATTGTCAAAGTCCAAACTGGGTGACAGTGGCAGATGTCACCCTACGCATGCCTGCACAAAACCAGGGACAATCCACTAGGAGGGGCAACCGGGGGGCAGGCCAGGCACCGCAGGGACAGGATCAGGGCTCACCAGGAGGAAGCAGGGAAGGGGTGGTGGGTGCTGGAGAGCCACTGACAACTGCAGTGGAGGTGTCTGACATGGTGTGTGCCGGCACAACTGGGGGGCATGACTCAGATGTTGTGGGTGCCGGCACGACTGCAGTGGACCCTGCAGATGGAGTGGACAGGTCCGCCACTGCAGTGCCCAAGTCAGACAGGGTGGTAGTGGACTCCACTGCAGTGCCTACCACCAGGGGAGGAGAATGGGGAACAGGCAAGGTTGGCTGGACAGAGGGGGAGGACACCCTCACCACATCAGTGGCACAGACAAGCGCAGCGGGGGTGTGGTGCCGGGAGAGCAAGTGGCAGGGGAGAAGGCCGGATCCTCTTGGGGATGGTATATCTGTGGGTGGGGGAACCTGGGGCAGGGTGTGGTGGGGGCACCTGTGGAGTGGGGGCCTGAGGGATGGAGGAAGGAGACCTGGTGCCTGAGCTGCAGGGCGGCGGCGGGGTCTTGCTCTTACGACTCCGGGGGACTTGCGGGTGGGGGCCTCAGTCTGTCTGCGCCTGGGGGAGGGTGTCCGGGGGCGAGGGGCACTCTGCTCTGTGTGGGTGGGCTTCCTCTTCCCCTGAATGCTGTATCAGCTGGATCGGAGGGGAAGAGGCCGAGGTCACTGAGGAAGAGCCGCTGGGTCTTTGGGGTTGCAGGTGAGGCAAGGGAGGGTGTTTTGGAGGGAGAGGCAACTGAGGACTGCGCAGTGCTCGTGGATGCGTGTGTGTGTTCCAGGGCCCCATCCCCTGTGAGTCTGGTTTCAGTCCCCTGACTGTGCGTGCGTGTGCGTTTTGTTTGTGGCGTGTGTGTCTGTGTGCTGGATGTGTGTGTGCTGGTGTGTGCCTGTGCCGGTGTGTGTGTGCTTGGGACGGGTAAGGTGCTGGGGAGTGTGGATGGAGCAGAGGCAGGAGGGGTGAGGGACTGTCTGAGGAGGGACACTGCTGCCGTCAGGGAGGAGTCCATGGACCTATTGCCCCTCTGTAGGTCAGACATGCCCGATGAGATGCCCTCCATGAACGACACCAGCTGAGTCAACAGAGCGGTGTGCGCATGGAGGACACTCAGCATGGCTGTCTGCCCTACATGGAGCTGGTGAAGGAGGTACACAGACTCCTCACTCAGGGCAGCAGGGGACACAGGGGCAGGGGGTGCGGTGCCTGGCCCAAAGGAGACACGCTCCCGAACATGGGAGCCTCCACGGACCTGGGGAATGGGAGCCGATGGGAGGGCGGTGGTGGTGCTGGTGGTGGCGGGGACAGCAACACTAGCTGGGGTGTGGTGGCTGCTGACACCCGCCTCCATAAGGGAGTCATCCTCCGAGTTGCTCTGGTCCTCAGCTGAGGTGGATGGTGCTGAGGACTCCTCGGTGTGGCTCCCCTCGCCCTCCGTGCCACTGGGTCCCTCCGACCACTCCTCGGCTGCTGACCCAGTCTGGCTCTCCAGCTCCTCCTGGTCCGTGGAGCTGTCCCCTTCCGTGGCCGTGGATGTATCTGCAAACAATGGGGAAACAGACAGAAATCAGTCACCTGTACCAAACGCACACACCACTGTGAGCACAGCACATTACAGAGCAAGCCCTGGCATCATTAGTTGTACATTGCTAAAAGTGCCCTAACTGAACAGGAGAAGCCAATTGTCAGTCTGATGCCAACCATGGCACTCACATCCCACATGGCCTTGCACCCATCTGTCTGGTGTCTGTTGGATAGCAACACCCCAGTGTGGACGCATGCACCAACTACACAGTAGTTGGACAGTGCAGAGGACACGGTGTAGCATGTGGACATGCACACATCACAACTCTTGCCACTGAGTCAGTACAGGTTTCCGGATGAAAGGGACGACCAGAGTCAAATAGGATATGCATGTGATGCATACCAGCGACAGACACCATGATGCACCCATGTCCTGATAGCCATTGCCACAATGGTGTGCATGTAGTACATGTCACTCCCCTGCAGGATCACCAATAAGTAGACACATGCCATGGCGGAGGCATGACTGCTAAGTCATACATCACTGTCTCAGTGATGTATGACTTGGCAGCCAGACAACAACACTCTGCACTGTGTCACAATAGTAGGTCATGGGGAATGCAAGTCCTGGAGCTGCACAAGTGCACATGTACATCCCCACACAACACATCATCTTAACCCTCATCTGTCCAGGTCATACCGATTGGACATATGGGAGACCTGTGACACTACCCTCTGAACCTGAGCCCCTCACAATCTGCTGTGAATGGGGAACAGCTGCCTGAACTTCACATTCGCATACCCCAGTCTGCACGGGCAGCTGATTAAACACCTATGTGACACACAAGTATCGTCTCCTATGGTCACATCTCCAGTGGCATGCTGAGCCCCTACCGAGAAACACCCCAGCAGTCCTGGCAACTAATCCACAGCACGCTGACACAGAGGCAGACACCTGAGGGGTCAAATCACTGCGCACAATGTGTCAGCTGATACACGGGAGTGGGAGTACAGAGTGCATTGCATGGCCTGGAGTAAGCATGACTGTCCTGCCCCACATGAATGAGGGATGAGCCCTGGACAGTGGATAGCTGGCTATGTATGTGTGACACACGTAATCTGCACACTCCGGGGGCCCAAACATTGTTCCCACCCGCTGCATGGGCGTGTGCCACATACCCCAGGCACATGTGGTGGCTCAGCTCAGCAAGTGGACCGCATATCAAAGCAACACGCAGATTACATGTCCGAACACAGGCGTTGTGTGAACAATGGACCCACCCATGATGCCCACAACAGAGTTAGGGAAACAGATGCTGTCCCCCACCTTTAGTGAAGCAAACTGCAAGGACACAGTCCCAAGTGACACAATTCCCTGAATGTAAGGGCCACACCTGGGTATCAGATGAGGAGTGGGCAGTGCACAATAGAGGGACATGGCTCTTGGACAACATGACTGCTGCACTGTGGCAGTTGAACCAGGCCAGAGGAGGGCACAAAGCATGTAATACAGAGTTCACAGTGCAGTCTTTGACTCACCCCCTCCTTGCTGCTGTCTGGCCTTCAGCTGCCCATCCAGGTCTGGAAACACCACCGCCAGGATCTGGAGCATGTGGGGGTCAGGGTCCATGTTCCGCCCCTCCTGCGAGGAGGCGACAGCTTCAGCTGGACCCGTGCAATCCTCCGGGTCCAGCCCCGAAGGTCCTGCCACCTCTTCTGGCAGTTGCGGATCCGGCGCTTGTAGACCCCCACGGACCGGACAGCCCGGACGATGTCCTTCCAGATCTCCTGCTTCCGATGGGCATTAACCTGTCAGGATGACAAAGTGAAAAGGCCATTACTACACATGCAACATATCCGTGCATGACACAGTTGTATATACATGTCTCATTCACAGGGGCACATGATGTACACAGGCAGTGCAACGCTGTCCATGGACAGTTTGCCAGACGTCACTACATGGTATCATTGCATGGGAAGTAAAACCTTGTTCAAATGCACTGTCACTGCACCATACCTGTCCAGTGCATGTCACTACACACTATGGGGGTGACAACTACTCAGTGAGCCTGCTAGCCAGTGGCATGCAGACTTTCAGCCTTGCTAGTCAGACAAAATGCACATTCAGAAAGGCAGTGCACAGAACACTCACCTGCTCCCCTGGTGTCCAATACAGCTTGCTGTACTGTGGAAGTAGGCTGTCCAGCAGGGCCTGGTTCTCCTCAAGGCTGAAGGCCTGGGCTCTCTCCACAGTACGTGCCATTGCAGGGTCCAGAGGGGCAGAGACAGCAGCAGTGCAGTGGCAGATGTCGTCCTGGAGCATGTAGTGCAGGCAAGTGAGCTCTCAGGGGAACAGCCAGCAATATATATGGCTGGAGAGGCAGATACTGTCCCTTGTGTCCAAAGTGATAGGTCCAAGTCGTTTGCATCTTCTGAATCTGGCCAATCCATGGAATAGCAGCACCAATACACGCCCACGGCATCCTTCAAATCTTCAACTTCATGACATACATGATTTTGCAACATTGTTGTGGGTGACCAACTGAATTTCCAGCAACCGACTCGTTCGAAATTCGAAACGCGTCTGTTGCCAGGCAAGGCCATTGTCAATGGGTGCGCACCGATCGGTCCATTGCGGTACAACGCGTACAGGGGTACAACGCGTACCCGCACACATTGAATGCAATGGGCCGGCCGGGGCACCGATCGGTCCATTGCGATACAACGCGTACAGGGCACAACGCGCACCAACGCGTACAGGGCACAACGCGTACCTGCACACATTGAATGCAATGGGCCGGCCGGGGGCACCGATCGGTCCATTGCTGTTCAACGCATCCCTGTACAAGTGACTGGCATATGTCACCATGCCTGTCTCAGATGGACATATGCCAGCCACAGATAGCTCCCAGGGAGTGAGGGGCACACCTACAACACAACAGCCTGTCCAAACTGTATGATGAGGCATGTAAGGCTGCATTTCCTATTGTGTGTATGTTGGTGTACATACTGTACATAGGTGTACATCCTGTGGGTGTCACCCCCAGGCTGTGCACGTGTTCATGGGGACAGGATCCTGGGTGTTATGTGTACATGACCACTGTGATGTGCAACTGTTCATATCTGTGCATGTGCCATGGTCACATTTCACGGTGGTGTATGTGTATGTCATGTCACATACCCCATGAGTCCCATGTGGGACGGTATGTTTGAGCCAGGGTGTCCCAGTGGCACAATAGTGATGGTCCTCCACAGTCTGTGTGCATGTAGTGTTTACAATGTCTCTGATTTCATGTGCACAATGGGAGACAGTCTCCACATCCACGTTGTGTGTGCATGGACTTTGATGTTGTGCGTGTGTGTGTCACAGACGTCCATGTCTGTCCTGCAGTGGCAAGTGGGACCACTACCTGTGGGCGTCATAGTTGTTTTGCTGTGGTGTATACATGATACTCCATGTAATGCCAGTGTCCATGTGGCAATACAGGGTCCCTGGGAATGTACCTGTCGTTGAGCTGTGATGCCTGGGGCACATCTGTCCTCACATGTCACTGTGGGGGGTGATTGTGACACGGCAGCAGGAGATGGGAACTGTGACACGGCCTCATGATATCCAATGGGCCAACCTGGGACTTATTGATGCCACTTGTTGGACCGTGATGACAGATGTTGGCCATGTATGTACTATACATGTCCTTACGGAACTGCACACTTCATGTAGTTGTGCCTCATAATGATGTATGTTGGGATATTGAGTGTGTTCAATGCCGCATATGTGGGCTGACTGACAATCTTGCTTACTTCTCCTCTGCACTGCAGGGCTCCTGCTGTCCATCGACCATTCCCAGACCTGGCAACGATGGTGGAACGGGACAGCATCCGACGGTACCGCTTCACCAGGCAGCTGATTGAGGATTTGGCAGTGCAGTTGGCCCCACATTTGCAGCCTGGCCGGCCGTATCCTACAGCGCTGACCCCCAAGGTGAAGGTGATGGCAGCCCTACACTTCTTTGCCACCGGTACCTTCCAACATACTGTGGCGACTGCTGGTGGGATGTCACAGACCATGTTGAGCCGTGTGCTCCGCGATGTTTTGGCGGCAATGTTGCTATTCCTGAACAGGTACATCTATTTCCCTAGACTGCGACGACTCACTGACGTGAAGAGTGACTTCTATGCCCTGGGGAGGATGCCGCATGTCATTGGCTCCATTGATGGGACACATGTGGCTTTGGTACCACCACAGGCCCAGGAGCAGGCCTACCGTAACCGCAAGCACTACCACTCGGTCAATGCACTGGTGGTGTGTCTTGCAGATATGACCATCACACACGTGTGTGCCCGTTTCCCTGGTTCAGCACATGATGCCTTTGTGATGAGGAGTAGTCGCATCCCCAGGATGATGGCACAGATGCAGAACCAGCGTGCCTGGCTTGTCGGTGTGTACTGACTTTGTGCCATTGTGTGTGATCTGATCTGTAGTATTCCGCCCACTTTTCCAAGTCAGCTAATGTGCACTTGTCTGTCCGTAGGTGACTCGGGATACCCCAACATGCCGTGGTTGCTGACACCCCTCAGGAACCCTGTGACACCAGCCCAGATGCGCTACAATGAGGCACATGGTCGGACCAGGAGAGTGATTGAGCGGACATTTGGTCTCCTGAAGAGCCGCTTCTGCTGCCTGGACAAGACCGGAGGGTCCCTCCCATATGCCCCTGCGAAAGTGTGCAAGATTATCATCGTCTGCTGCATGCTCCACAACCTGGCAGTGCGGAAGGAGTTGCCTCTCATCCAGGATGACAATGACCAACATCCGCCACCTATGGAGGATCCTGGCCTGGACCACGCTGCCAGTGATGATGATGATGATGATGAGGGTGATGTCCGCACACAGCTCATCACCAACTTCTTCAGCTGAATGTGAGTATCCAGAGATGTCAGGTCAATGATGTGAGTATGTATGATATGTGTAGGTGGTGCTCTGGTGCTGTTGGAGTGTGTCCATGGGCTACTTGACTGGATATGTGTTGCGATGTGTGCTTACAGGTGGGCTGTACTCCCCAACAGTGTTGACATGCTAACTTGGTTCTGGGTGGGTATCTTGTAACATGTATTGTGCATGAGTTTTGCTGTTCTGTCCTGTTCTCCACTGCTTTTGACTGTGTGTCATTTCTGTCCTTCACAGGGTACTTTCAGATTCGTTTGGTCAACTGTGTCCACCGACGACGTGATTGCACTTCCAGGGTGGTAGCTGTTGTGTCCCTACAGGTGATGTGCGCCACACCCATGGACTTCCTTCCGTCTACAGTTGTTGACTGTGTGCCCGCTGCCAGGTGGGATTACCTTGCATCTGTAGTGGTTACGACATGTTGCAACTGTGTAATAAACCTGTGCTTCACTTTGTGATGTGCGTTGTCTATGGTCACACATTTGACTGCCATTTGCTTACTGCACCTGTGGGCTACTTGACTCCAACTGGGAATGGGTGTGGTGTCTGTGCATTGCACCGTCTTCCCTGGCAACATCAGTGTAGGCAATGAGTCAGATGGCCTAGGTGTGTATGTGTTGTGTAGCCCTGGTGGTGTGTCTCCCTCATATGTGTCACGTTGCCTTTACTCACATGCCTGTGTTGTACTTGCTGTTGCAGTTCGCATACACAGTGTAATTTTGCAGTTCATCATCCCCATAACAGCACCCACGTTGGAATCACAACAGAGGCAAGTATGGTGTATTAGTGTGTTTATTGTGATACATTTGTGTGAATAGTGCATAGGATGGGTAGTGCTGTACATAAATCTTGCAATCAGAAGTTCCTAGGTGAATTGAAAGTCCTGGTAGACAAAATCCCCAGTATCGGGGCCACAGTTGTCTGAGACATTGGTCCAACTTGTACTCCCCATGCAATGTGTGGGAGTAGTGTTGCCGTCAACAGGGTGAACAGTCTGTGCACAAAGGTGAACATCCAGAACAGGTTCAGGCTTCCTGGGAGTTGCGCTTGGCCATCGGCCTCTCACTTGCCCCTCCTCGGACGACCCCTCTTCTTGGGGGGGGGGCCCTCAAGTACAGGCTGCTGCGGTGCAGGGGACTCTCCGCCAGAGTCATCCTCCCTCCCTGTGGCAGTTGCAGTTTGTTCAGCACCAGATGTTGTTGGCACACAGGGAGGTGTGGATTGGTTGCTGTTCATCTGGCGGAGGCATTGTAAAATGTCCCTGTGCACCGCTGTCATCTCATGCAGTGCATCCCACTTGGACTCCACGCGGGACATGTGTGAGTCCACGCGGGACATGTGTGACTCCACGTGGGACATGTGAGAGTCCAAGCGGGCATGATGGGCAGCCTGCTGCTGTTTCATGTCTCTGAGGAGCCCCACTACCTGGCTGAGATCTCCGGTGCTGGACTGGTACGCATCAGCTATGCGTACCAGTTGTGGGTCATCATGCACACCAGCAACCTCTGCAAGCAGCGACCTCTGTCTCCCACCCCTCCCACCACCCCTGCTGACATGTGCAGTGCGTGCAGTGGCACGCACAGATGACCCTGGTCCACCTTGGGGGTTGGTGGTGGTGGTGGTGTCCATGGCCCCAGGTTGGTCCAGGGTCCCTGTGCTGGTGTTGCTCCTTGTTCTGTCCATGTCGGCAGGGATGGTATTTGTGGTGACAGTCGTTGGAGGGGTGGGTGCAGGGGTGCAGCTGGTGGTCCTGCTGGTGCTGCAGCTGGTGGTCCTGCTGGTGCTGCATGTAGACTTGCACCGGATGTGCCAGGTTGGTCTTCTTCGTCCGAGGAGGGCAGAGGCTGTACGACACCAGTGAGCTCCACATCCTCTTGAGCCTGGGACTGGGACTCCTCAGCGTCTGCTGCTGTGTCCCCATCATCACCTGTTTTTGGGAGACACACACAATGTATGTTATGTTTCTGCAGGCATCAATGGTTGACACACCTGACAGTTGTGACTGTGCCTCTGGGTGCGGGCCTGTACATTGCATTGTCCTAAGTCGTCACAGTCAGGGGTTGATTTTGGTGTGGCACATTGTCCTGCATTATTTGGGCATTTCTATGTATTTGTTGGGGTGTGAACATGGTCTGCATTGGTTGTATTTGGTTGACAGCCGGCCCTCCTTCCCACCCAGCCAGTCAGTTATCCCACCATGGACTGTGCTTGCATTGCAGGGAGTGGAAGTTGTCTCTCAGGATGTCAGTCAGTGGTGTCCTGCTGTTTGTTGGTGCACAGTTCCCAGCAGGGCCTTGTGCTCCCCGCAGCAGTAGCCAGTGTCAGCCATCTTGTGAGTCCTTCTCCACTCCCTGTGATGTGAGCATGGTTCAGGGTGGTGTTGATGGGACAGTTGTGAGGCTGAGCAATATCTGTGCCTACGACTCCCATCATGCTATTGCCTCCACCCCCTTCCCAGCATGCCCATGCTTCCTTCCTTTTGACTCTGCTTCCCTGTGGGGTGGGCTGGCTGTGCTGACAGGATGGCTGGGAGTGTTGTCCTGGCAGTTGTTTGGCTAAAAGTCCCAAGAGTGTCCCTGTGCTTCACACAACATAACCCAGGGTGGTGGTTCTTTGTGGGATCTTGAGTTAGGATGGGAGGCATTGCATTCTACCAGGTGGGTTCTGTGGAGTTTGTGTTGAGGGGGGTGAGGGGAGGTGCTTGTGAGTATGGTCAGTGCTGCAAGTCCTCCTTCCTACCCAGCCAGCCAGATATCCCACCATGGAACGTGCTTGCATTGCAGGGAGTGGAAGTTGTCTCTCAGGATGTCAGTCAGTGGTGTCCTGCTGTTTGTTGGTGCACAGTTCCCAGCAGGGCCTTGTGCTCCCCACATCAGTAGCCAGTGCCAGCCATCTTGTGAGTCCTTCTCCACTCCCTGTGATGTGAGCATGGTTCAGGGTGGTGTTGATGGGACAGTTGTGGGGGTGAGCTATGTCTGTGACTGTGACTCCCATCATGCTATTGCCTCCACCCTCCAGCTTCCCATACTTACTTGCTTTTGTGGGGAGTTCAGTGTGTGTGGGTGTGAGGGCAATGGCAAGATGGCTGACAGTGGTGTCCTGCTGTTGGTTGGTGTGCAGTTCCCAGCATGCCCTTGTGCTCCCCACAGCAGTAGCCAGTGTCAGCCATCTTGTGTGTCCTTCTGCACTCCCTGTGATGTGAGCATGGTTCAGGGTGGTGTTGATGGGACAGTTGTGAGGCTGAGCAATATCTGTGCCTACGACTCCCATCATGCTATTGCCTCCACCCCCATTCCCAGCATGCCCATGCTTCCTTCCTTTTGACTCTGCTTCCCTGTGGGGTGGGCTGGCTGTGCTGACAGGATGGCTGGGAGTGTTGTCCTGGCAGTTGTTTGGCTAAAAGTCCCAAGAGTGTCCCTGTGCTTCACACAACATAACCCAGGGTGGTGGTTCTTTGTGGGATCTTGAGTTAGGATGGGAGGCATTGCATTCTACCAGGTGGGTTCTGTGGAGTTTGTGTTGAGGGGGGGGGGTGAGGGGAGGTGCTTGTGAGTATGGTCAGTGCTGCAAGTCCTCCTTCCCACCCAGCCAGCCAGATATCCCACCATGGAACGTGCTTGCATTGCAGGGAGTGGAAGTTGTCTCTCAGGATGTCAGTCAGTGGTGTCCTGCTGTTTGTTGGTGCACAGTTCCCAGCAGGGCCTTGTGCTCCCCACAGCAGTAGCCAGTGTCAGCCATCTTGTGAGTCCTTCTCCACTCCCTGTGATGTGAGCATGGTTCAGGGTGGTGTTGATGGGACAGTTGTGGGGGTGAGCTATGTCTGTGACTGTGACTCCCATCATGCTATTGCCTCCACCCCACTTGCCAGCATTCCCATACTTACTTGCTTTTGTGGGGAGTTCAGTGTGTGTGGGTGTGAGGGCAATGGCAAGATGGCTGACAGTGGTGTCCTGCTGTTGGTTGGTGTGCAGTTCCCAGCATGCCCTTGTGCTCCCCACAGCAGTAGCCAGTGTCAGCCATCTTGTGTGTCCTTCTCCACTCCCTGTGATGTGAGCATGGTTCAGGGTGGTGTTGATGGGCCAGTTGTGAGGCTGAGCAATATCTGTGCCTACGACTCCCATCATGCTATTGCCTCCACCCCCTTCCCAGCATGCCCATGCTTCCTTCCTTTTGACTCTGCTTCCCTGTGGGGTGGGCTGCCTGTGCTGACAGGATGGCTGGGAGTGTTGTCCTGGCAGTTGTTTGGCTAAAAGTCCCAAGAGTGTCCCTGTGCTTCACACAACATAACCCAGGGTGGTGGTTCTTTGTGGGATCTTGAGTTAGGATGGGAGGCATTGCATTCTACCAGGTGGGTTCTGTGGAGTTTGTGTTGAGGGGGGTGAGGGGAGGTGCTTGTGAGTATGGTCAGTGCTGCAAGTCCTCCTTCCCACCCAGCCAGCCAGATATCCCACCATGGAACGTGCTTGCATTGCAGGGAGTGGAAGTTGTCTCTCAGGATGTCAGTCAGTGGTGTCCTGCTGTTTGTTGGTGCACAGTTGCCAGCAGGGCCTTGTGCTCCCACAGCAGTTGCCAGTGTCAGCCGTCTTGTGAGTCCTTCTCCACTCCCTGTGATGTGCGCATGGTTCATGGTGGTGTTGATGGGACAGTTGTGGGGGGCAATATGTGTGACTACGACTCCCATGATGCTATTGGCTACACTGACTTGGCCAGCATACACAGAATTCCTTCCTTTCAGTGGTCTTCACTGTGTGTTGGTGTTGTTGTGGTGGCTACATGTCTGGAGGTGTTTGTTAGTTCTATTTGTGCCACTGCCTAGCTGTAGTTGTAGTTGTGTTTGTACATGTGATGGCACGGTTGAATGTGACTTTTTTGATGGCATGTGTTGTGTTTATCTGACTGACATACACATTTTGGGATGATTCTGTTCTGGTTGCTGTGTAATTGCTATGAGTGCATGGTTTGACTCTCCCCTTGATAGTGATGTGTGTGTGTATTGTGGCAGAATATTGTGTACATTTGTTGTGTACTCACCAGGCTCTGGGATGTTCTCTAGTCCATATACGCTCACTGGCGGAAGGATGGCCCGCACCTTCTCCTCCCAGGGCCTGAGGTATACTGGCTTGGCAGGAGGGCCACTGCCGGTGTATTGGCTCAGGAGGTAGTCTTTCTTGAGCAGCTCCCGGACCCTCCCGCGCACGTCATACCACCTGTTCTGGATGTCGGTCTTTGTGCGCAGACATGGTGATTGTGCGTTCACCCTGTTGATGATCCTCTCCCACATCTTGGTTTTCTGGGAGATGGGGGTCTGTTGGACCAGTGTGCCAAACAGTTGTGGCTCAACCCTGAGGATCTCGTCTACCAGGACTTCCAATTCACAATCTAGGAACTTGTGATTCTTCTTGGGGGGCATGGTGATGGGTGGTGATGGTGAGTGATGTGTGTGTTGGTGTGCAGGTGAGGGTGTGTGAGTGTGTGTTTTGCTGGGTGTATGTGAGGTTGGTATTTGTTGGTGTGCTGATGGTGTGTGGCTTGTGTGAGGGATGAGCTGTGGGTGTGTGGTTGCTGTCTCTTGGGTGCTGGCAGTGGAATGGCATTTGCAAAGGATCATGGTTGTGATTTGTGTCCTTTATATGGGTGGAGTTGTGGGTGTGTCTTTGTTCTCTGTCCCCACCCCCCAGTATTTATTGGCTTTGTAATTGCTTGTTTGACCTTTTTTTGTGTGATTTTTCCTTTGTACTGTCTGTGCATGTTGGAAACGTTCTTGTGACCGAGTCGGACCCTTCATTTGTCTCGTACGGTGTTCTCCGTTTCGTTCACGCTGTGTTTGTGCAGTTTTCTATGCTGCGTACGCGTCGGTCGCGGTGTTTTTTGTTACTTCGGCTCGGTTTTGTATGCGTGTCGGTTGTACGGCTTGTCCTCCGTCCGACTCGGTCGTGGTTTTCGCGCCTTGCATCGTACTTTGCGGTTTGGAGTTCGCGTGTACGTTTCGGTCGGATTTGTTCCGGGTGCGTGTCGGTCGGTTCGATTCGCGTGTTTTTCCGGCCGGATTGCTGTTTTCCGTGCGGCTCGGTCGTTCGGCTTGGGTTCTGTACGTGTCGGTCGGATTTTGCACGCTTTGCATCGTACTTGGCGTGTCGGGCGCCACAGGTACGTGTCGGTCGGAATAAATTCCGGCTCCGCGTCGGTCGGTGCTTTTTCCGGCCCGAATCGGAATCGTCCCCCTTAGTATTTAGAATGATGTATTTGAACTTATAATTAACTTTTGTACCCCCTTGTTCTCCCTTTTTATGTTTATTTCTGTTAGAAATTTGTCAATGTAATTTCCTGATGTGCTCGTCTTCAGTGTATTGAATTGCATTTATGGCTAAAAAAAACGAAAAAAAACCCAGAATTGAGCATGAGAGAGATGGACCTCAAGGCCAAACAGGCAGAGTCCAGTACAAATGGTGGCTGCGTACAGCCAGTGCAAGGGGGTAAGGTTTACATTCCCAAAGACCTAGTACAGAATTTCCAGAAGGGGGAGGATATTTATGCATGGTTTGCAGCTTATGAGGCAGCCCTGCAAATGAATGAGGTCCCTGAGAAGAATTGGGGGGCGGGCCTGTGGAGACACTCTGAGGACAGTGGGAGGAACACCTTGACACCGTTGGAGGAGGCGGGTGTTCTGACCTATCCCAATATGATGGAGGCTTTATACCTCAGGTATGGGCTCACACCTGAGCAGTACCGGGAAAAGTTTAGGTCCTTCAAGCAGCTTGAATCCAATACGTGGGTTGAGTGTGTGTACATTTATTGCAGAGCCCTGGATGGTTGAATAAAGGGCAGCAAGGTAACAGATTACCAGGGGTTGTACATCTTGATTGGTTGGGAGCACTTGAGTACTCTTTGTGTTCTAGAGCTGTGCCAGCATCTGATGGATAGTAAGCTGACTGATCCCAGGAAGCTTGCTCAGGAGGCAGACTGCTGGGCGTGTACCAGGGTCCACAAGGGGTATGTGGGAAACCCAACCAAAGGTGGGCAGGGTCCCCAGCAGAAGAGTTGGGGGGGACAAGGGTAACCAAAAGGAGTTCTCTGAAGGGCCCAAAAATATTTCCAGGGTAAATATTCTCAGCCCCCCAGTTCTAAGAAACCATGGCCCCCTAAGAGGAGGCCAGACAACCGGGGTCCACGCAAGTGTTAAGCATGTGGTCAGGAGGCTCACATGCAGAATGATCCCAAGTGCTCCAAGGCACCACCAGCACCCACTGGTGCACCGTCACCAGGGTTAGTTAGTATAGTGCTGGGGGAGGAGTTGGTTCCTAGTGAGGATGGGGAGCCAGCTGTGATGACTCTTATCTCATTAGGAGATAGAGAGATGGTCCAGGAAACCTGCATGCCGGTTAACACTAAAAAGAACCTGCAGTGGATGACCATCAATGGGAGGAGGGTGGAGGCTCTGAGAGACACAGGAGCCAGTGTGACATCTGTGAGGTGTCAATGGGTGTCTGAAGAGCAGGTCATCCCCAATGTACTTCACCCTGTAATTGCTGCAGACAACTCTGAGCACCTGTGTAAGGTGGCACAGGTTCCCTTTGAGTGGGGGGGTCTCATGTTCTTGGAAGGTTGTTGTAAGTCTGTCCATGCCTGTTGAATGTCTGCTTGGCAATGACCTACAGACCTCACCTTGGAAGGAGGTGGCGTGCCAGGCTCATTTAAAGATGTTGGGACTGCCTGAGTGGGCCTGTGTGACCACTCGGTCAATGGCAGCCAGTAGAGGTGATCAAGAGGACCTGGAGCCTGAAAGGGTGGCCCAGGTGCCTGCCAGAAAGAGGAAGGGCAGGGGGCATGGGAAACTAGCCCCAAAGGTTCCCACAGTCCAGGAGGAGGTAGAACCTGAAGGGGGATGCCCTGGAACCTACAGGAGAACAAGTGGCTGAACTGGGAGACCTGCCTGAGCTGACCCATTGGCAGCTGGAAGGAGGTCCCTCCAGGGAAGCATTCTGCAAGGCGCAGATGGAATGCCGTACTCTTGTTGGTTTGCGGCAGCAGGCTGCAAACCAGGCAGCAGGTAGTCCATCCGGATCACATTTGATTTATTGGGAGAATGGTCTACTTTACAGTGAGCCTAAGGTTGCTGAGCCCGGGGCAGCCCATGTGCTGGTGGTACCAGCGTGCTACAGGACCTTCCTACTGTGGCTGTCTCATGACGTGCCTTTGGCAGGACATTTGGGGTGCGACAAGACCTATCACAGGCTTGTCACCCACTTTTACTGGCCCCAAATGCAGAAGCACATTGGCAATCAATCAATCAATCAATCAATCACAGAACTTGTAGAGCGCACTACTTACCCGCGAGGGTCTCAAGGCGCTGGGGAGAAAAAAAGGGGGGGGGTGCTGCTACTGGTCGAACAACCAGGTCTTGAGTAGCCTCCTGAAGGTCAGCAGGTCTTGGGTCTGTCGTAGGCTTAGTGGAAGGGTGTTCCAGGTCTTGGCGGCGAGGTGGGAGAAGGATCTGCCACCGGTGGTAGTTCTTCGAATGCGAGGGACGGTGGCGAGGGAGAGGTCAGCGGAGCGGAGCTGGCGGTTGGGGACGTAGAAGAGGAGTCGTCTGTTGAGGTAGGCTGGACCAGTCTTGTGGAGTGCCTTGTGTGCGTGGATGAGGAGTTTGAAGGAGATTCTCCTGTTGATGGGGAGCCAGTGCAGGTTCCTCAGGTGGGGGGTGATGTGGCTGTGGCGTGGTACATCGAGGATCAGGCGTGCGGAGGTGTTTTGTATGCGTTGCAGTCGCTTGATGAGCTTGGCCGGGGCTCCCGCGTAGAGGGCGTTCCCATAGTCAAGTCTGCTACTGACGAGGGCCTGGGTGACTGTTCTTGTTGTATCTGTCGGGATCCACCTGTAGATCTTGCGAAGCATGCGGAGGTCGTTGAAGCAGGAGGAGGAGACTGCGTTGACTTGCTTGGCCATGGAGAGCGTTGAGTCGAGGATGACTCCCAGGTTGCGTGCGTGGTCGGTGGGTGTCGGGGCTGCTCCCAGCGTCGTTGGCCACCAGGAGTCGTCCCAGGCTGAGGGGTTGGAGCCGAGGATGAGGACCTCTGTTTTGTCCGTGTTCAGTTTTAGTCGGCTGATCTTCATCCAATCGGCGAAGGCCTTCATTCCTTCCTGGAGGTTGGATTTGGTGGCGAGGGGGTCCTTGGTGAGGGAGAGGATCAGTTGAGTGTCGGCGGCGTAGGAGATTATGTTGAGGTCGTGCTGTCTGGCGAAGCGTGCGAGCGGGGCCATGTAGATGTTGAACAGTGTTGGGCTGAGGGATGATCCCTGGGGTACGCCGCAGATGATCTCGGAGGCTTCGGATTGGAATGGTGGGAGGCGGACTCTCTGGGTTCTGCCGGCGAGGATGGAGGTGGCCCATTCCAGGGCCTTGTCTCGGATCCCTGCGTCGTGGAGGCATGCGCGTAGAGTGCGGTGGCAGACAGTGTCGAAGGCGGCGGAGAGGTCCAGCAGGATGAGGGCTGCGGTCTCACCGTTGTCCAGCAGGATCCTGATGTCGTCGGTGGCGGCGATGAGGGCAGTCTCAGTGCTGTGGTTGCTGCGGAACCCCGATTGGGATGGGTCCAGGATGCTGTTTTCTTCGAGGTATCGGGTTAGCTGTTTGTTGACGATCTTCTCGATGACCTTGGCTGGGAACGGAAGCAGGGAGATGGGCCGGAAGTTCTTGAGGTCTCTCGGGTCCGCCTTGGGTTTTTTGAGTAGGGCGTTGATCTCTGCGTGTTTCCAGCTCTCTGGGAAGGTCGCGGTCTCGAAGGAGAGATTGATGACGTTGCACAGGTGGGGTGCGATGGAGCTGCTGGCTTTGTTGAAGATGTGGTGCGGGAAAGGGTCTGACGGGGAGCCGGAGTGTATTGTGCTCATGGTCTTGATGGTGTCATCGATGTTCACGCTGGCCCAGGCTGGCAGGGGGTCGTGGTCGATGGTGTGCAGCGGGTCTGGTGCATCGATCTTAGTTGGGGCTGTCTGGGTGTTGAAGCTGTCGTGGATGTCGGCGATCTTGCGGTGGAAGAAGGTGGCGAGGGAATCGCACAGGGCTTGCGACGGCGGGATGTCGTTGGTGTTGGAGCTGGGGTTGGAGAGTTCCTTCACGATGTTGAAGAGCTCCTTGCTGTTGTGTGCGTTGTTGTCGAGGCGGTCTTTGAAGGAGATTCTCTTGGCGGACTTGATGAGGTGGTGGTGGTTACGGATGGTGTCTTTGTGGGCTGCGTGGCTGTCCGGTGTCTTATCACTGTGCCATTTCTTCTCTAGTTTCCGGCAGGTACGCTTGGAAGCTAGGAGTTCCGAGGTGAACCAGCTGGCTCTTTTGGTGGTGTCACCAGTCGTCCATCCATTGTCTGAGGTTGCAGGCAGCGTCGTCGGTGTTGGATGGGTCGGAGGGAGGGCTGAGAGCGAGGTTTGCCCGTAGTTCGTCTTCGGTGACTTTGCTCCAGCAGCGGCGTGGGATCTGTTGGGTGCGGTGGTGTGTGGTGGGTTTCTGGAAGGTGAAATGGATGCAGCGGTGGTCGGTCCAGAGGAGTTCCGTGGTGTGGCTGAAGGAGACGTGGGAGCTTGAGGAGAAGATGGGGTCAAGCGTGTGGCCGGCGGAATGGGTCGGTGTTGTGACGAGCTGGCTCAGACCAAGGTTGGCGAGGTTGTCGATCAGGGTGGTGGAGTTGCTGTCGTTGTTGTTCTCCAGGTGAAAGTTCAGGTCTCCGAGGAGGATGTAGTCGGTAGAGGTCAGGGCGTGCGTGCTGATGAAGTGTGGCACACATTGTAGGTCTTGTCAGACTTGCCAAGCAAGTGGCAAGACTGGAGGGAAGTGTTAGGCTCCCCTCCAACCCTTTCCTGTGGCAAGCACCCCTTTCGAGCGGGTGGGCATCAACATTGTGGGGCCACTAGAACCCAAGATAGCCTTAGGCAGTTTTACTGACAAAATATCGATGTAAAAAATATAGAAGTAAATAATATCGATGAAAAAATATAGAATGCAAAAATATCGACTCCCTATACTTAAACAGGTAAGTACAAAAATATCAGAAAAAAATATTGATGTAAAAAATATAGTTGTACAAAATATCAAATTTGATATATATATAAAATAAAACATATGAAATATGTTAAATAAAATTAATATAAAAAAGTAGATTTACTATAAATTAAAAAATATAATAAATAAACATAATTTAAAAAAGTTAAACACACATACATAATAATTCATATATATTTCCTTTAAAACAATTATTAAACTATTAATTTTAATTTATTATATCATTTTAAAATTATATAAAAATGTACATACATACATATATATATATATTTATATATACATATATATATATATTCACTGAAAAAACCATAGGTTTCAGATATGTTATAGTTACAAATTAGCATTTAAAAAACCTTTGAAATTCACTGAAAAAACCATAGGTTTTAGGGACAGTTATAGTTAGTTGGACATTTCACTCGTACAAAACCCGTGAAATTCCCCCGTTATAGTTAGTTCAGCTAACTATAACTCGCGCCCCGCAATGCACTGCTGATGACGTCACATATTACATCACTCATGACATGGTCAGTGACATCACTGATGACATCACTGATGACATCTCAAATGACATCACTGATGACATCATCCACGTGATAATCTGATGCAGCTCCTCACACCCTAATATAACCTTTGATACACCCAATCTAAATTACAGACTGCCATTCGCAAAACTATAGACACTCCAACACCAATAACTACATACCCACTCACTGATTCTTAGGTCTACACACACACATCCACTCACTCACCCGTACAGTCACTCATACTTATGGTCACTCAGTACAGGACTATCATATGCACTCTTACTCCTATATAGACACTCAAACACCGCCACTCATCCAAAGAGGTACTCACACACCTAGTCAGTCATGCAAATAATTAAACACACTGCCATTTACTCACCTATACAGTTATACACACACCAGCTCACTTAATCATACAAATACTAGCACATTGTTACGCTCTTATACAATCACTGATACAAGCACACACTCATCCATACAGCCACAATCACTCACTCTCGCTTATAGCTATTTATATACTCCAACACACATATATACTGGCTTTCACATATGTAGTTACTCACACATGTACCACTGGGACATACATTCACTCACTAACACACTCTTACACACACTTACCCACCCATACAGTCTATCACAGATGCACTCTTGAAACCATCCACCCAGTGAATCACCCACTCACACATCTATGCACAGAGTCGCACACACCCCACCCACACAAACACTCAGGCACCCATACAGATACTCAGACAACCAATCAATAACTCATATAGACACTCATGTAGCTATTCACAAACCCATGCAGCCACTTACACAGCAACAGACAGACGGATACAGACATTCACCCAGTTTAGTCACTAACCCATGCATTCAGTAAGATACGTTAAATCACTCACTTATAGAGTCAGTCACGCACCTACTAAATCATCCATACAGACACTTACACACCCACTCATTCTTCAATACGTCTTTTCCTATATATATTAAAAATATTTCAACTTTACAGAAACACACAGTCACTGGATGATGTCATCAGTGATGTCATTTGAGATGTCATCAGTGATGTCATCAGTGATGTCACTGACCATGTCATGAGTGATGTAATATGTGACGTCATCAGCAGTGCATTGCGGGGGCGCGAGTTATAGTTAGCTGAACTAACTATAATGGGGGAATTTCACGTGTTTTGTACGAGTGAAATGTCCAACTAACTATAACTGTCCCTAAAACCTATGGTTTTTTCAGTGAATTTCAAAGGTTTTTTAAATGCTAATTTGTAACTATAACATATCTGAAACCTATGGTTTTTTCAGTGAATTTCAAAGGTTTTTTAATTGCTAATTTGTAACTATAACTGTCCCTAAAACCTATGGTTTTTTCAGTGAATTTCAAAGGTTTTTTAAATGCTAATTTCTAACTATAACGTGTCTGAAACCTATGGTTTTTTCAGTGAATTTCAAAGGTTTTTTAAATGCTAATTTGTAACTATAACGTGCCTGAAACCTACGTTTTTTTCAGTGAATTTCAAAGGTTTTTTAAATGTATTAATTTTTATATTATTTTTTTCATACTGATTTACTACATTTTTAGAAACAATTTCTTTTACATATTTTAAATTTTAAATTACATTGTAATTACATTATATATTACATTACAAAAAATACTTTCTCAGAATGAATTACTTTAGTTTAAATACTTAGCACATAGGCAATAGACTTTTAAGTACAGTAGTTACAGTTGTTGCAAGGGGCAACACAATTTCAAACAATGCAACATTGAGCTCAATGTGAATTTCTAGTTAAATGCAATTAGTTACTTTATGGATTACTTTTCTAACCACAGGACTGGATCCTAGATTCAGTCCTGGGACATCTCCTGTAAACAGTTGAGTAAAAGTGTTTTGGTACAATAGTGATTTTTAAGGAATATTATTGTATTTTAAAAGTTGACACTTAGAAACTTTTTCACATAGAATCACCAATGTTATCCTATGGGAGGAAATTCACTTAGCAGGTAAGTAGTGTTATCGTTACTTTTTCTTACTCAGTGGTGGATCCTGGATCCAGCACTGGTGCATCTCCTGTAAACAGTTGAAAGAATGCGTTTAAGTCATACAGGCGATTTTTAAGGAATATTTGTAGTTTGTGAAAATCAACACTTTGAAACTTTTCTGCTGAAAACCAGACAATGGATTCCTATGGAAGGAAATATAAGTTACTGGTAAGTACGGATAAAATTACTTTTCAGGATCAGTACTGGGCTGAAAGATGCAGCACTGAGGTCTCTCCTGATAACAGGTGAGTAAATCGGAATTCGTATTTTGGCTGATTTTAGAGGAATATTTGTATGTTTCAAAAATCGACACTTAGAAACTTTTTCAGCAAAAAGCAGGCAATGATATCCTATGGAAGGAAATTCAAGTTACTGGTAAGTACGGTTAAAATTACTTTTCAGGATCAATACTGGGCTCAAAGATGCAGCACTGAGGTCTCTCCTGATAACAGGTGAGTAAATCGGAATTCGTATTTCGGCTGATTTTAGAGGAATATTATAAAGTTCCAAAACTCCACACTTAGAAGAATTTCCAAGTAAAACCAGTCAATGTTAGCCTATGGAAAGAAATTCAAGTTACTGGTAAGTATGGTTAAAATTACTTTTGAGGATCAGTACTGGGCTGAAAGATGCAGCACTGAGGTCTCTCCTGATAACAGGTGAGTAAATCGGAATTCGTATTTCGGCTGATTTTAGAGGAATATTATAAAGTTCCAAAACTCCACACTTAGAAGAATTTCCAAGTGAAACCAGTCATTGTTAGCCTATGGAAGGAAATTCAAGTTACTGGTAAGTACGGTTAAAATTACTTTTCAGGACCAGTACTGGGCTGAAAGATACAGCACTGAGGTCTCTCCGTATAACAGGTGAGTAAATCGGAATTCGTATTTCGGCTGATTTTAGAGGAATATTTGTATGTTTCAAAAATCAACACTTAGAAACTTTTTCAGCAAAAAGCAGGCAATTATATACTATGGAATGAAATTCAAGTTACTGGTAAGTACGGTTAAAATTACTTTTGAGGATCAGTACTGGGCTGAAAGATGCAGCACTGAGGTCTCTCCTGATAACAGGTGAGTAAATCGGAATTCGTATTTCGGCTGATTTTAGAGGAATATTTTAAAGTTCCAAAACTCCACACTTAGAAGAATTTCCAAGTGAAACCAGTCAATGTTAGCCTATGGAAGGAAATTCAAGTTACTGGTAAGTACGGTTAAAATTACTTTTCAGGATTAGTACTGGGCTGAAAGATGCAGCACTGAGGTCTCTCCTGATAACAGGTGAGTAAATCAGAATTCGTATTTCGGCTGATTTTAGAGGAATATTTGCAAAATGGTGAAGGGAGGGGGCGGGGCCTGAGGTGACATCTGTGCAAACGCGCCCCGTGGCGCGTTTTAAGTAGGGGGATTAAGTCCCCTTGAATCATGAGGGTCCCTACGGGCCAACTAGCCCACCAGGAACCTCCAGTATGCGCCAGGGGGCTGCGTTGCAGAGACATGTACAGAGGCGTGGCGCTTTCTGGACGTACCTGTTGGGCTAGTTGGCCCCCAGGGACCCTCAGGATTGAAGGGGATTTAATTCCCCATCTTAAAACGCGCCACGGGGCCTGTTTGCACACATGTCACCTGAAGCCCCGCCCCTCCCTTCACCACTGTGCAAACGCGCCCCGTGGCGCGTTTTAAGTCGGGGATTAACTCCCCTTGAATCCTGAGGGTCCCTGGGGTGCAACTAGCCCACCATATACCTCCAAAAAGCGCCACAGAGCTGCGTTGCAGAGAGGTGTAAAAGGGGCTTGGCCTCTGTACACCTCTCTGCAAGGCAGCACCCTGGCGCATACTGGAGGTTCCTGGTGGCCTAGTTGGCCCCCAGGCACCCCCAGTATTCAAGGGGAATTCGTTCCCCCTCTGCAAACGCGCCAGAGGGCGCGTTTGCAGAGTGGTGAAGGAAGGGGGCGGGGCCTGCGGGCCCGATCGTTTTTTTTTTTTTTTTTTCCCCTGAAGGGGGGCTGTGTGGCCCCCCTTCCTTTTTCCTATTTTTAGGCCCTGGGGACCCCATCCCCCAAGGCCTTACCCCTTTTTTTTAATTAAAATTAAAAAAAAAAACGGGAAGGGGGCCACTTATGGCCCCGGGGACCCCATACCCGGGGCCTGGCCTCTCGTTGGGGACTGTGGGGGTCCCCAAACCCCCACAGTCCCGCCGGCTCCCCGTGTCCTACGGGAGCCGGCATTGCTTTACACATGGGGAGCAGCTAACATGCTGCTCCCCATGTGGAAAGCAATCAGCTTTGGATATTGGAAGAGAGAGCAGGTTTCCTGCTCTCTCTTCCAATATCCAAAGCAGTTTGCAATGACAGGACGGAGCCGCGAGGCTCCCGTCCTGTCATTGCAAACAGCAGTGTCCCGGGGGTAGGCACCCCGGGACACTGCAGGAGCCGGCCCTGGGGGTGGCGGTCCCCAGGGCCACCACAGGCTCCAGGAGGGGGCCGTGCGGCCCCCCTCCTTACATTTTGAAAGCCCCGGGAGGTGGTGGTCCCCGGGGCTTGGGGGTCCAAAACGGACCCCATTGTAATTTTTCTTAGTGCCCCGGGGAGGTGGTGGTCTCGGGCGTGTGGGGGCTGGAGCCCCCACACAGGTTTTTCAAAAATAAAAAAGAAGCCCCGGGAGGTGGCGGTCCTCGGGGCTGCGGGAGGGCTCAGAGCCCTCCCGCACCATTATACATAAAGCCCCGGGGGTGGTGGTCCCCGGGGCTTGGGGCCCTTAGAGGCCCCCACACATAAAATTAACCCCCCAGCATGCCCCCGGGACTTGGCCCACCCGGGGGCCAATGCTATCGAAGCGCGGGAGACCGCGCTCGATTTTTTTCGGCAGGATTCGCGCACCCTGAGCGCATCCTGCCGATTTTTAAAAAAAAAAAATTTTTTGCCCAGGGGTCCTTGTGGGACCCCTGAGCAGACCTAGGGGTCAGGGTGTTTCTACCCTGCCCCCTTTGTGCGCTTTGCGCACTTGTTTCTGTCCCTCGGTTCTACCGAGGGACAAAATGGCTGCCAACACTTCCTGATTTGGAGTGTTGACAGCCAATTAGCATGCAGCTCGTGATCGGGAGGGTGCGCGAATCCGACGCGGCCATAGATATCACTATCTTTTTACTTTTGATTTTCTCAGCAACTACTGAACGGATTTACACCATTTAACAAAAAGGGTTCTTTCTGAACCAAGAACTACCTCTTTGCCAAATTTGGTGTAATTCCATTCAGCAGTTCGGGCTGTAGCCATGTCTAAAGTTTCTTATGGAAAATTGCATGGGGAAAACGCGTTTTGGGACCCCCCTTTTTTCTCGGCCCCCGCTTGACGAATCCCCCCGAGACTTTCAGGGTAGGAGCGGACCAGAGCGGGCCATAAAGTTTGAAAATTTTGCGAAGATACGTCAACCGGCAAGAGAGTTATTTCAAATAGAATGTCTCGGATTTCCTATGGATAATAGGTTGTAACTATAACTAACTACTGGCGACCGCCAGTAGATAATATATATATATATGTATGTATGTATATATATATATCCTTGCTCCACTGCACCTGGAACCGGCGCACTCATGGACGGGTGCTCATAACGCGGAGGTGCATCCGCGTTCAATATTCACGCTCACTCCCGCTCCCTCTACGGTTTCGAGAAAGCACTCTCAGGGGTCTTTGCTTGATTAAGAGTTTCTTTAATTCATACTGCCAATAGTCAACATGACGCGTTTCGGCTAACGCCTTAATCTAATGTTTTCAAGTTGCACGCCGAAAAAGCGGCAGTTTTTAAAAAAGACACACATTACGTCACATTGTGCATTTCACATTAAAACAAACGAAGGACCAACATTACATTCCCAAAGTTAGGTGCCATATTGGAGCTTGTATTCATACGGTTAAATCCTAGTACCAAAAAGCATAATTCCTAAATATAGCTTTTCTCCCACTGTCATGCAGCGCTCAAAAGAATTTAATTGTATGTGCAATTTCATTTTTCCATATCAAGAATTTAAATGAAACGTAATGGTACTAACAAAGTAAAACCATCTCATCAGTTATTACGCCGTATATCAGCATAGGAGCTAAACCATTCTGGTATCCTCCTAAAACCAAAATCATGGCCGCCATATCAACCTTCATTACGGTCATCTGTAAACCCTCGGATAAAGGAGGGAATATAGTCCTTCAGACCAGGGAGGCCTATAGTGCTGAAGCACTAAGACAACTATCGGACTCTAGCAGTTATCAAAGAATTACAAAGGATACATATCTGGACAGTGTACAGAGATATCATGAGTTAATAAAGTTGTGGTTGGATAAATCAATGCTCGGTATGGATGAATATCTATTCCTCCGTTGTTTGAACCCGGTGGTGCCTACATTTTATCACATTCCAAAGATACATAAGAACAGAGAAAGGCCGCCTGGGAGACCTATTGTCTCCTCGCAGGGAGGACTTACGGAACATCTGTCCATTTTTGTTGATTTCTTTCTTTTTCCTTTTGTAAAGAATTTGCCTGCTTATATCAGAGACTCACGAGACTTTCTAAACCGTATTGAAAAACAACAATGGGATCCAGAGTATAAATTGATTGTTTTGGACATCACAAGCTTGTATACTCAGATACAGCACGAACATGGTTTGGAAGCGGTAGCACATTTTTTGAGAAAGAAACCTTTGAAGTTCACTGAACATAATAAAATGATTTTACAGTTCACAGAATTCTGTTTAACAAATAACATTTTTGTATTTGGTGAGGATTTCTATCGACAAACATCTGGCACAGCGATGGGCACTTGCTTCGCCGCCAGCTATGCGAACTTGCTCGTGGGCTGGTGGGAGGAGCAAGTGTCCAGGTCGCCTGGGAGCATTGACATGAGTAAGATAGTTTCCTGGCACCGTTATATTGACGATTTGTGTATAATATGGAATGGGTCATTAGAGTCGGCTAGAGAACTCATCAATAGCTTCAATAACAATGTAGTCAATCTGGAGTTCAGTGGAGAGATCAGTTTGGATACAGTGAATTTCTTGGATCTCAAAGTAAGTGTAATTGATAACAAGCCCCATGTGTCTTTGTATCGTAAACCAACTGCCGGAAATTCATTATTACATGCGGCAAGCAATCATCCCCTGGATTGGTTAGAAGTATCCCCTATGGGGAATTTCTTAGATTAAAACGGAACAGTACCAGGGAAGTGGATTTTGAAGAAGCTGCCCAAGCTAGCCTGGATAGGTCTGCCATTAGGGGCTACAATAGGGATTTCCTGGATGTAACCCTTAATAAGGTAAAGAATATACCCAGGGATACCATTCTTTTTAAGGAGAAGGTGAACAAAGATGAGACAGGAGAGACCAAGTTCAGGATGATAACTACTTTCTCGGATGATGCTAATGCATTAAGGAGAATTATGAAAAAAAAACTGGCATATCCTAAAAACAGATAGTGTTATAGGCCCAGATATTCCAGCTGCACCTTTGATAACTTTTAGAAAGGCTAGATCACTAAGGGATAGTCTAGTACAAAGCCACCTACAAACCAAACCTAACACAGGGGGGACCCTAAGGGAGCTTAGGGGCTTTTATCCCTGCGGGAAATGCAAGGCATGTGTAGGGAGTAAAAGAACTCTCACATACAAAGTGACAGGTCTCAAGAAGCCTAGAATCATAAAAAAGTTTCTTACCTGCAATACTAATTACGTAGTCTATTGCTTAGAATGTCCTTGCGGACTGAGGTATATTGGCAGCACTATTCATCCCATAAAGATACGGGTCTTAGAACATATGAGAGCGATAGCTAAAAAAGATGCCTCTTACCCGGTCGCAAGACATTTTGCTGAGAAACATGGCAGTGACAGGGAGCTGTTACGATACTACGGATTAGATCAGATTCCGATTAATGTGAGGGGAGGTGACAGAATTAAGAAGTTACGTAGGCTAGAATCTAGATATATAATTGACTTAGAGACCAAGGTCCCCAAAGGTATGACTATAGGGGAAGAATTAGCCATACATCTGGGTGATTGAATTTGTAATAATTGGGATCAGTCAAGATAGGGTGTCAATGTTAGTGGAATGTAACACTACATCAGGTCTGTGTACAATGTTTTATTGAACAAGCTTAAGATTTAACTGCTGTAGTAATGTGAAATTATTATTTGTTTATGTATTGTTCCATAGTGCATGTGATAATAGATATCAAATGGGGGATCAAGCCGATACACGGCATAATGAAGGTTGATATGGCGGCCATGATTTTGGTTTTAGGAGGATACCAGAATGGTTTAGCTCCTATGCTGATATACGGCGTAATAAATGATGAGATGGTTTTACTTTGTTAGTACCATTACGTTTCATTTAAATTCTTGATATGGAAAAATGAAATTGCACATACAATTAAATTGTTTTGAGCGCTGCATGACAGTGGGAGAAAAGCTATATTTAGGAATTATGCTTTTGGTACTAGGATTTAACCGTATGAATACAAGCTCCAATATGGCGCCTAACTTTGGGAATGTAATGTTGGTCCTTCGTTTGTTTTAATGTGAAATGCACCATGTGACGTAATGTGTGTCTTTTTAAAAACTGCCGCTTTTCGGCGTGCAACTTGAAAACATTAGATTAAGGCGTTAGCCGAAACGCGTCATGTTGACTATTGGCAGTATGAATTAAAGAAACTCTTAATCAAGCAAAGACCCCTGAGAGTGCTTTCTCGAAACCGTAGAGGGAGCGGGAGTGAGCGTGAATATATATATATATATATATATATATATATATATATATTCACTGAAAAAACCATAGGTTTTAGGGACGTTATAGTTACAAATTAGCATTTAAAAAACCTTTGAAATTCACTGAAAAAACCATAGGTTTTAGGGACAGTTATAGTTAGTTGGACATTGCACTCGTACAAAACCCGTGAAATTCCCCGTTATAGTTAGTTCAGCTAACTATAACTCGCGCCCCGCAATGCACTGCTGATGACGTCACATATTACATCACTCATGACATGGTCAGTGACATCACTGATGACATCACTGATGACATCTCAAATGACATCACTGATGACATCATCCAGTGACTGTGTGTTTCTGTAAAGTTTAAATATTTTTTATATATATAGGGAAAGGCGTATTGAAGAATGAGTGGGTGTATAAGTGTCTGTATGGATGATTTAGTAGGTGCGTGACTAATTCTATAAGTGAGTGATTAAACGTATCTTACTGAATGCATGGGTTAGTGACTAAACTGGGTGAATGTCTGTATCTGTCTGTTGCTGTGTAAGTGGCTGCATGGGTTTGTGAATAGCTACATGAGTGTCTATAAGAGTTATTGATTTGTTGTCTGAGTATCTGTATGGGTGCCTGAGTGTTTGTGTGGATGGGGTGTGTGCGACTGTGCATAGATGTGTGAGTGGGTGATTCACTGGGTGGATGGTTTCAAGAGTGCATCTGTGATAGACTGTATGGGTGGGTAAGTGTGTGTAAGAGTGTGTTAGTGAGTGAATGTATGTCCCAGTGGTACATGTGTGAGTAACTACATATGTGAAAGGCAGTATATATGTGTGTTGGAGTATATAAATAGCTATAAGCGAGAGTGAGTGATTGTGATAGTGGCTGTATGGATGAGTGTGTGCTTGTATCAGTGATTGTATAAGAGCGTAACAATGTGCTAGTATTTGTATGATTAAGTGAGCTGGTGTGTGTATAACTGTATAGGTGAGTAAATGGCAGTGTGTTTAATTATTTGCATGACTGACTAGGTGTGTGAGTACCTCTATGGATGAGTGGCAGTGTTTGAGTGTCTATATAGGAGTAAGAGTGCATATGATAGTCCTGTATTGAGTGACCATAAGTATGAGTGACTGTACGGGTGAGTGAGTGGATGTGTGTGTGTAGACCTAAGAATCAGTGAGTGGGTATGTAGTTATTGGTGTTGGAGTGTCTATGGTTTTGCGAATGGCAGTCTGTAATTTAGATTGGGTGTATCAAAGGTTATATTAGGGTGTGAAGAGCTGCATCAGATTATCACGTGGATGACGTCATCAGTGATGTCATTTGAGATGTCATCAGTGATGTCATCAGTGATGTCACTGACCATGTCATGAGTGATGTAATATGTGACGTCATCAGCAGTGCATTGCGGGCGCGAGTTATAGTTAGCTGAACTAACTATAACGGGGGAATTTCACGGGTTTTGTACGAGTGCAATGTCCAACTAACTATAACTGTCCCTAAAACCTATGGTTTTTTCAGTGAATTTCAAAGGTTTTTTAAATGCTAATTTGTAACTATAACGTCCCTAAAACCTATGGTTTTTTCAGTGAATTTCAAAGGTTTTTTAAATGCTAATTTGTAACTATAACATGTCTGAAACCTACGGTTTTTTCAGTGAATTTCAAAGGTTTTGTAAATGACAATTTTTAAATGTATTAATTGTTATATACATTTTTTTCATACTGATTTCGAAATTTTTTAGAAAACATTTTTTTTTACATATTTTATTTTTTAAATTACATTGTAATTATATTATACATTACAAAAAATACTTTCTCAGAATCAATTACTTTAGTTTAAATACTTTGCACATAGGCAATAGACTTTTAAGTACAGTAGTTACAGTTGTTGCAATGGGCAACACATTTTCAAACACAATGCAACATTCAGCTCAATGTGAATTTCTAGTTAAATGCAATTAGTTACTTTATGGATTACTTTTCTAACCACAGGACTGGATCCTAGATTCAGTCCTGGGACATCTCCTGTAAACAGTTGAGTAAAAGCGTTTTGGTTACAGTCGTGATTTTTAAGGAATATTATTGTACTTTAAAAGTTGACACTTAGAAACTTTTTCTCATAGAATGACCAATGGAAGGAAATTCACTTAGGAGGTAAAAACTGTTATCGTTACTTTTTGTTACTCAGTGTTGGATCCTGGATCCAGCACTGGTGCATCTCCTGTAAACAGTTGAAAGAATGCGTTTAAGTCATACAGGCGATTTTTAAGGAATATTTGTAGTTTGTGAAAATCGACACTTTGAAACTTTTCTGCTGAAAACCAGACAAAGGATTCCTATGGAAGAAAATATAAGTTACTGGTAAGTACGGTTAAAATTACTTTTCAGGGTCAGTGCTGGGCTAAAAGATGCAGCACTGGGTTCTCTCCTGATAACAGGTGAGTAAATTGGAATTCGTACTTTGGTTGATTTTAGAGGAATATTATAAAGTTCCAAAACTCCACACTTAGAAGAATTTCCAAGTGAAACCAGTCAATGTTAGCCTATGAAGGAAATTCAAGTTACCGGTAAGTACGGTTAAAATTAATTTTGAGGATCAGTACTGGGCTGAAAGATGCAGCACTGACGTCTCTCCTGATAACAGGTGAGTAAATCAGAATTCGGATTTCGGCTGATTTTAGAGGAATATTTTAAAGTTCCAAAAATCAACACTTAGAAACTTTTTCAGCAAAAAGCAGGCAATGATATCCTATGGAAGGAAATTCAAGTTACCGGTAAGTACGGTTAAAATTACTTTTGAGGATCAGTACTGGGCTGAAACATGCAGCACTGAGGTCTCTCCTGATAACAGGTGAGTAAATCGGAATTCGTATTTCGGCTGATTTTAGAGGAATATTTTAAAGTTCCAAAACTCCACACTTAGAAGAATTTCCAAGTGAAACCAGTCAATGTTAGCCTATGGAAGGAAATTCAAGTTACTGGTAAGTACGGTTAAAATTACTTTTCAGGACCAGTACTGGGCTGAAAGATGCAGCACTGAGGTCTCTCCTGATAACAGGTGAGTAAATCAGAATTCGGATTTCGGCTGATTTTAGAGGAATATTTGTATGTTTCAAAAATCAAAACTTAGAAGAATTTCCAAGTGAAACCAGTCAATGTTAGCCTATGAAGGAAATTCAAGTTACCGGTAAGTACGGTTAAAATTACTTTTCAGGATCAGTACTGGGCTGAAAGATGCAGCACTGAGGTCTCTCCTGATAACAGGTGAGTAAATCGGAATTCGTATTTCGGCTGATTTTAGAGGAATATTTTAAAGTTCCAAAACTCCACACTTAGAAGAATTACAAGTGAAACCAGTCAATGTTAGCCTATGAAGGAAATTCAAGTTACCGGTAAGTACGGTTAAAATTACTTTTCAGGATCAGTACTGGGCTGAAAGATGCAGCACTGAGGTCTCTCCTGATAACAGGTGAGTAAATCGGAATTCGTATTTCGGCTGATTTTAGAGGAATATTTTAAAGTTCCAAAACTCCACACTTAGAAGAATTTCCAATTGAAACCAGTCAATGTTAGCCTATGGAAGGAAATTCAAGTTACTGGTAAGTACGGTTAAAATTACTTTTCAGGACCAGTACTGGGCTGAAAGATACAGCACTGAGGTCTCTCCTTATAACAGGTGAGTAAATCGGAATTCGTATTTCGGCTGATTTTAGAGGAATATTTGCACAATGGTGAAGGGAGGGGCGGGGCCTGAGGTGACATCTGTGCAAACGCGCCCCGTGGCGCGTTTTAAGTTGGGGGATTAAGTCCCCTTGAATCCTGAGGGTCCCTAGGGGCCAACTAGCCCACCAGGAACCTCCAATATGCGCCAGGGGCTGCGTTGCAGAGACGTGTAGAGAGGCCACACCCCTTTTACACCTCTCTGCAACGCAGCTCTGTGGCGCTTTCTGGATGTACCTGTTGGGCTAGTTGGCCCCAGAGACCCTCAGGATTGAAGGGGATTTAATTCCCATCTTAAAACGCGCCACGGGGCCTGTTTGCACACATGTCACCTGAAGCCCCACCCCCTCCCTTCACCACTGTGCAAACGCGCCCCGTGGCGCGTTTTAAGTTGGGGGATTAAGTCCCCTTGAATACTGAGGGTCCCCGGAGTCCAACTAGCCCACCATATACCTCCAAAAAGCGCCACAGAGCTGCGTTGCAAAGAGGTGTAAAAAGGGGTGTGGCCTCTCTACACGTCTCTGCAAGGCAGCCCCCTGGCTCGGTTCTACCGAGGGACAAAATGGCTGCCAACATTTCCTGAATCGGAATGTTGACAGCCAGCTGACAGCCAATTAACATGCAGCTCGTGATCGGGACGGTGCGCGCAGGGTGCGCTGAGGGTACGCGGACCCTACTCGGCCATAGATATCACTAACTTTTTACTTTTCATTTTCTCAGCAACTACTGAACGGATTTACACCATTTAACAAAAAGGGTTCTTTCTGAACCAAGAACTACCTCTTTGCCAAATTTGGTGTAATTCCGTTCAGCAGTTCAGGCTGTAGCCGTGTCTAAAGTTTCCTATGGAAAAGTGCATGGGGAAAACGCGTTTTGGGACCCCCTTTTTTCTCGGCCCCCGCTTGACGAATCCCCCGAGACTTTCAGGGTAGGAGCGGACCGGAGCGGGCCACAAAGTTTGAAAATTTCGCGAAGATACGTCAACCTGCAAGAGAGTTATTTCAAATAGAATGTCGCGGATTTCCTATGGATAATAGGTTGTAACTATAACTATCTACTGGCGACCGCCAGTAGATAATATATATATATTTGTGTACCAATAACATAAAATCGAATAATAAAAAAAACATTGTATTATAAATTAAAACATTAAACTATTTAAAAATCTTCAAACTTAAATTTCTCACTCCATTGAGTGCAACAGTAGGGAAAGTGTTGGATAGCGGAGGGGTAAAAATTACTATTCCCACTCCAGTGAGTGTAACAGTAGGGAAAGTGTTGGATAGCGGAGGGGTAAAAATTACTATTCCCACTCCAGTGAGAGCAGCAGCAGGAAAAGTGTTGGATAGCGGAGGGGTAACAATTACTATTCCCACTCCAGTGAGTGTAACAGTAGGGAAAGTGTTGGATAGCGGAGGGGTAAAAATTACTATTCCCACTCCAGTGAGTGCAGCAGTAGGGAAAGTGTTGGATAGCGGAGGGGTAACAACCACTATTCCCACTCCAGTGAGTGTAACAGTAGGGAAAGTGTTGGATAGCGGAGGGGTAAAAATTACTATTCCCACTCCAGTGAGTGCAGCAGTAGGGAAAGTGTTGGATAGCGGAGGGGTAAAAATTAATATTACCACTCCAGTAAGTGTAACAATAGGGAAAGTGTTGGATAGCGGAGGGTAAAAATTAATATTCCCACTCCAGTGAGTGCAACAGTAGGGAAAGTGTTGGATAGCGGAGGGGTATAAATTACTATTCCCACTCCAGTCAGTGCAACAGTAGGGAAAGTATTGGATAGTGGCGGGATAAATAAAATGTACTATTCCCACTCCAATAATTGTAAAAGTAGGGAAAGTGTTGGATAGCGGAGGTGTAAAAATTACTATTCCCACTCCAGTGAGTGCAACAGTAGGGAAAGTGTTGGATTGCAGAGGAGTAACAATTAATATTCTCACTCCAGTCAGTTCAAAATTAAAAACAAACAAAATTTTAACAACAAAATACTTACAAAACACAATAAATTAAAAAATATATAAATATGTTAAAAATTAAAATACAAATATATTTAATATTAAAAAAAAATTAAAAACATATTATAATGTTAAATACATATGACAAATACCTACAAATATTATATAAAATAAAATAAAAAATAATTTCCAAAGAAATATTTTTAATTAGAAATTATTTAGCAGAAACACCATTTATCACATAAATGTACTTTTTTTATTTCCTACCCAATAACACCACACAATTCACAACCCCATCTAATTTTTTTTTTTTAAATGTACTTCCTTAATTAACATAATTAATTACGTTTCAGAAATATTATTAATTAAAAAAACAAATTAAAACTCTTAACAATTATTTAACTTCTCACACTTTACCCCTATAATCCCCAAATCCCACAACTAAAAATAAACTGTAAAAAAATAATTACACAATTAAAACTTATTTTCAATTAAGAAACTAATAGTATTTAACAACTAATTATAAAGTAAGTAAAATTAATGTACTCTCCACACTGTACCCCTATAACAATAAAACCCGCAAACAAAAAATATAAACAGATACCCTAACTAAATATAAATTAATTAATTAATATTAATGATCAGCTAATTTTTAGTTAATTAAACATAAATTGTGTCCTATATAAACCCCACAACCCACACCTAAAATGAATTACACAAATTCCACATTCAATTTTCAATTAATTAATTAATATTAATTAAGAACTAATTATTAATTAATTAAACATAAATTACTTCCCACCCTTTACCACATAAACCCCACAACCCACAGCTAAAAACATTACACAATTACCATAATTAATTATCAATTAATTAATTAATTAATTAATATAAATTGACAACTAATTCTTAGTCAAAAATAAATTACTTCCCACCCTTTACCCCCTATAAACCCCACAACCCACACCTAAAAACATTTCACAATTACCAAAATTAATTATCAATTAACTAATATTTATTAACAATTAATTAATAATTAATTACAAACAAATTACTTCCCACAATTAACACTATAAAATCTAAATTAAATAAATAAAAAATAATAATTAAGGGGCCCATTACGATACCCGGCGTAAAAAAATCCGCCAGGCATGGAAGCGGCAAAAATCCGCCCGCACACACCGCCTGAACACCGACCACGCCATTATGAGTACACAAACCGAAAACCGCCATCGGCGGAAAAATCAAACAAAATACCGCCCGCCATCATCCGAGTCGGAGTCAAACCGCCCGCCACGGACGGAAACACGCACGACAACACAAAACCGCCCGCCCACACGGCCGACACACCGCACGTGAAATTACGATCGCACCGCCATGAGCGCGGAAAAACAACAAATATACCGCCCGCCAGCGCAAACAACGCCGATGAGAATCGACACGGCAGAAGCCATGGCGCCAACGTACCTGCACAGAAACCATCCGCACACAAAACCAATAGCACACAACATGGCCAACAAGTCCACACAGCAAGGCACGCACAAATACACAAGCACAGTACACATCCCGAAAACACCCCCGGACAAACAAAAAATACAAAGGCCAGAACCCCAGACACAACACACCTGAAAACAACAGACCATGAGGACACACCCACATAGGTGAGTACAAAAGCAGCACTCCCACAGACCACAACCCCTTGCTACATTGCAAACCAGAGAGGAGAGGAGAGGACACAGTGACACAGCAAGGACAGCAGCACACCACAGAAACGCACACATCACAACCACCACCACCACCACCAAACACCGGCACCACAAACCCCCTGCACATTACACAACACACACCGCACCAGCACCACAAACACCATGGCACCACAAAGGATGCCCAAGTTCACGCCCATGGAGCTGACGGTCATGGTCGACGAGATCATCAAGGTGTACCCACAAATCTATGGGAACATGGTCCAGCACACACCACGAGCCACCAGAAACAGAATGTGGAACCGGATCGTAGACCAGGTCAATGCAGTCGGGACCCTGCCCAGGAACAGAGTCGAGATAAACAAACGTTGGAATGACGTAAAGAGCCTGGTCAAGAAGAAGGAGGGCAAAAACAGAGAGCTGGCTGCCGTCACTAGCGGAGGAATCCCGCGCTCTTTAAGACCTTCAAAGCGTGGGAGGAGAAGGTGCGAGTCGTAATCCATCCGGAGATCCTCGCCGGATTAGCAGGGGGAGTGGAGGCTGGTAAGTACAAACTAATGTATACTAGCACACCGCTATGTACTCACATGCGCAACTACCATGCCACAGCTCCCAGGGACAAACACCCCCATGTCCAGCACACAATACACAACACAACACACGCACATGCAACAGACACTACCACACACAGCCCAAACCGAACAACTGTAAGATGCGTGGGGACATGTGTACACTAAGCCAGCCACGTAACCACCAACAGGTCCCCAAATATGCCAGAAGCGCCACAACGAGCACCCACCACACCCATGTGTCCGCCACAGCTGCACTAACCGACAAGTAACAGGTAAGTGGCAGGAACACAAAGTGCAGTGGGTGGGACGGTGGACAGCCCAAGTACAACACACACCAGGCCCCAGTCCCACAGCACAGCAAGGAGGAGCATCCCCCACACCCCACAGCCACGTGTCAGCCACCGCAGTGCACAACGACAGCCGAAAGGCAGACATCACGGTCCACAGCAATCGGTGTCAGTGGGTGTACAGCCACCCCCACGACCCACTACACCCCCCACCCCCACAGACCTGCAACATGGAGCACCCCCCGCTTAGAGCCATGTGGCATCCAGTACAGTGCACGCACGAACAACTTGCAGGTGGGAAACTGGACAGGGCTGGATTACTGGAGGCATGAGGACCATAACACCACCAACACATGGGACATGTCACGTAGCAGACGAACACGCAGCACCGCCCACCGTCACGAACAAGTGAACAATGTGCACACGGACATGAACAACAGACTCACACCCCACATGACCCATCACAGACATAGCAACACCCAAGGAGCCACGTCTGCATGCACAAGCCACACTGAATATAGTCCCACACGGCAGCCACTGTGCAACTCATCACACACAACCGAAACACCATTGAAGTCCTGTCCATGTAGCCCCCACTGCCTGTCAACCCCACACCCCACAACTACGCCTATGTAAGACAAACAACACTAGACGCAACAGAGCGGAACAACAGAAATGCACACGAACACCACTGAACCCATCAAACTCACAGACACACCATGCACATACAACATACCATCCATCCCATCCGTCAGCCCCAGTCACATGAAAGGCATGTCATCCGCACAGCTGCCACACATACAGCAGTCACGCTAAGACACATGCCCATGACCAACCATGTGCCAGAAGTCAATTAAGCGCACGACACACTGTGAGCAACAACACACAACATGGGCCACACCCCCCGAGCACTGCAGTGATGCACATGGCACAGGGCAGCACGCACACCAAGGAGATGGGACAACTGCAATACGTTGGCTGGCACACAACTATCACTCACTCATAACGATGCGTCCAATGCCATGTCCAGTAACCACAACAGACAGCAAATATGCAGGGCATGTCAGGCATGCACACACCTCAGACCATGCACTGTCATGCTGCCACAACACATGTCACGTTCGGCACCCATGGCTCACAGCATGTACCCCAAAAGCATATCCCCTCCCAAATGCGAATCTGGGGCATGGCCCCCATGTTGCCATATGCGTTCCTAAGCGTTCCATTTGAACCCCAAAAGCATATCCCCTCCCAAATGCGAATCTGGGGCATGGCCCCCATGTTGCCATATGCGTTCCTAAGCGTTCCATTTGAACCCCAAAAGCATATCCCCTCCCAAATGCGAATCTGGGGCATGGCCCCCATGTTGCCATATGCGTTCCTAAGCGTTCCATTTGAACCCCAAAAGCATATCCCCTCCCAAATGCGAATCTGGGGCATGGCCCCCATGTTGCCATATGCGTTCCTAAGCGTTCCATTTGAACCCCAAAAGCATATCCCCTCCCAAATGCGAATCTGGGGCATGGCCCCCATGTTGCCATATGCGTTCCTAAGCGTTCCATATGAACCCCAAAAGCAAAGTACAAACCAGACCCAGGATGGGCCAGGAGCCCGCATACACCAGAGTCACAATGAGTAGGGGCACAGCAACACACCCATCGGCATGGCCAATCCGTCCCATGCCACATGTGCACAGCACACAGTCCCATTGCCTAGCACACACAACTACAGATGCCACAGCCACACACTCGCCTCCGGGAAACCCATGTACGAGATTGCACGAACTGCCAATGTCAGACGACTAATACATACTTCGCCAGGTGCAACACAATAACAAATCTCATTCTCTCCACAGGTGACGAACTGCTGGACGCTGGGGATGGAGACAGCAGCCAGCACAGCCAGCCTACAAGCCCCCAACGAGGACACACGGATCTGGAGGATCTGTCCACCTCTTCGGACACGGACCACCAAGCTGGCCCATCTGGCGTGGCAGGGCCCAGCCGCTCCCCAGGACCCCTCCTACCCACCAACCCATCATCCAGGGACGCTGAACAGTCCCAGTCCCCTGCTGCCACTGTCGTTGCGGCCACACCCACGGTCATTGCGGCCACTACCACTGCCGCAACCGCCACCATCGCCGCACCGACCACCACCGCCTCCACCACCACCACGTCTTCGCTGGCACCAGCCCCAGCGCAGGTGGTGGCCCGGCCGACTGGATCCACCCTGGGAGCCACAGCGAGGACCGTGGTGTGCAATGTGGCTAGTGGGCAGGCCGGTGGCAGCAGGACTGGTAGGAGGAGCAGGGTCAGGGAAACGCCAGCCTCCCCTGGGAGCCATGCCCTGCCTCAAATGGCCAGAGTCCTTGGGGCCTATGAAGAGGCCCAAGGACAATGGGCCAGGTCTGCTACTGACACGCGGGAGGTGCTGGGGGTGCTGAGGTCCATGGACGCCCATATGGGCCAATTCGTGTCCCGTATGGACCAACTCGTGGACCTCATGGGCCAGCTGGTGGTGGCGGTGGGGTCACAGGCAAGGCCAGCAACACCACCTCCGCCACCACCTGCTAGGGCGCAGGGTCGGCCAGCAGTGTCCACTTCCCCTGCGTCCACAGCCAGTGAGCACACCTCACCCACCACCAGCAGGTCGCCACCACACACCCCCTCCCAAACGTGGAAGGGGCCGTCCGAAGAGGAAACAGATCTCCCGGGAGGACTTCGCACGCTCCAGTCGCAAGTGAGGCAGCCAGCCAGCCTTCCGCCAGCCTTCCTTGACCAGCCACTGCCTTGACTTGCTCTACGATCCCACTCCACACAGCCAGCTGGATGGCATGTGTGTGTTGGACTATGGACATAGAACCAGTGGGTACACCCTGATCATCACACAGCCATGACCGACAGCTCATTGTCACTGCACGCACCACTTTTGTCATCACCTTACACACAATCACATGTCACAGTTTGTAATAAATGCACCTTTTTCACTAACTGCTGTTTGTGCCCTGTGTTTTATTTGTACGGAATACAACGGCCACCTTGGGCGGAAGGGCACCTGATGCGTGGCATGGCAATGGAATCCGGAGGGCCTGTAGGGACCTAGGGGTGGGAGACAGAACAGGAGCACATTCAATGAGTGTGTCACACACCCATCACACAGTACATGTCAACAACTACAAGCAATGTACACACATCGCACGGAGCAATAGGGCACAATGCCACAGTCACCAACAGTGGCATACTACCCTGGCCATGGAGCGTTGACACACTGCACGCAGTGAACATACGGCCACCCTGACACAGCACACACACACCTGCACAGATACAGACACATCATCCGTCGTACATGGACACTCACCGTCAAGTGAAGTAGCGGGCGATGAGCTGCTGGCGCACATTCCCAGCTTCCTCCTCTCCGCTGTCCACCTCACTCGAGCTGTCCTGGTCTGCGGGCTGGGGCCCTGGTTGATCTCCGTCATCCACAATGAGGGGGATCTGCTTCCGAATGGCCAGATTGTGCAGCATGCAGCACGCCACCACTATCTGGCACACCTTCTGTGGGGAGTACGCCAGTGCACCCCCGGTGCGGTCCAGGCACCTGAACCTGGACTTGAGGAGGCCAAAGGTACGCTCGACCACACGTCTGGTCCTCCCATGTGCCTCATTGTATCGATCGTCTGCTGGGGTGCGAGGATTCCTCAATGGACTGAGCAGCCATGCCCCATTCGGATACGCAGAGTCACCTGGGTGTGAGGGACACAGAGAACCGTAGCTATTCCAACTGGACAGGGGACAGCATCGCACAACCAGCACGCTACACCACTCCACATACTCACCGACAATACAGGCACGATCCTGTTGCAGATTGGCCATCAGTCGTGGCAAGATGCTGTTGCGCATTATGTGTGCGTCATGTGCCGAGCCTGGAAACTTGGCACACACGTGGGTGATCACCATGTCCGCAAGGCACACCACTTGCACATTCAGGGAGTGCGTGTGCTTCCTGTTGCGGTACAGGTGCTCAGTGGCCTGTGGTGGAACAAGGCCAACATGAGTGCAGTCAATGGCTCCCACGACGTGTGGGATTCTGCCAAGGGCATAGAATGCACCCTTCACTGCCGCCAATTCACGAGCCCTGGGGAAGCGGATGTACCTGTTCCGGTACAGCATCATGGCTGCCAGTACATCCCTCAGCACCTTGCTGAACATGGGCTGGGACATCCCTCCTCCACTGCCCACTGTGTGCTGGAATGACCCAGTGGCGAAGAAATGCATGGCGGCCATCACCTTAGCCGTGGGGGTGACAGCAGTCGGATACACCCTGCGGGGACGGAGATGGGGCTCTAACATGGCACACAGTCGATGCAGAGTTGGCCTGTCCAGCCGAAACTTCCTGATTACCTCTGTATCGTCCATGTCCGCCAGCAATTGGTATGGGCGGTCAATGTTCGGTCTCCGCCTGGGTTAAATGGCAGAGGACACATGTCAAAGCAACACGGCACATAGCAATTTCGCATACACATCACTGACATGACTGAGCAAGCACATGAGCCACAGCCCAGCTGTCAAGCTGGGACGGCACGGCCACAATACACTTACACAGGTCTCCCAACAATGGCAATGGCAAGTGAGACATACCACTGCCATGTGCATGCACATGGGGATCTAGGCCCCAATGACTTGCGGGGCGTGCTGATGGGGACTGACTGCATATTCGTCAAGCGGCAACGCCACGGCAACATGAGTGTCTGCTGAGCATGGAACTGCTTCCGAGGCTGGATGAGTATGGCACACGACGACGACGATGTGGGCACGGGCTGAGCGGCCAATACAAGTGGGACCTGTGGCACGAGGGGATATGAGACAGTAGTAGGTGTCAGCACTGCACCCTATGTACAGCACTGTACGGATCACACCTCCCGAAACATTGACTGGTGTCCACATTGATAGCCCCATGCCAAGACGGCTGTGTGCTTGCAGTCACACGTCACAGGTGAGAGGTTACATTGCACGTGCCAGGTGGCAGACGTACATAGTGGGAGCTGGCATGTGTGTGCATGTGTCTCCTGTTCAGGATCCACCAGATGGGCGCTGACTCTGTACTGACCATTGGACACAGCATGTTCCGTGGAAGGCTTGTGTGTGTGGGATGGTGGCACTGGATGTGCCTCCGTTGGGTGGGGGGCCATGCACAGGGCGGGTACGTCGATGATTGCGCATTGTTGGTCACGGTGGGTGCACCAACTAAGATGTGTTGCCCTGTGTTCAATTCCTATGTCCGCATGATGATGGACTGTAGATGTGGGCAGACTACACATTGGTCGATGTGCTGTCTATATGCATGTGCCTTCACACCAGGCACAGCTGCCCCTGCACATGTGACCCCTGCTGGACTCGCTGCTGGGTCTGTGGAGCTGATGCACCTTCTGCGCGTGGGGCGGACAGCTCTCCTCACTTCCCTCATTGCGCATGTCATGACTTTGCCGCAGGTGACATGGATCATGGAGGGCCCACATGTACGCGTGGGTAGGCTACACATGATTGTACACTGGTCGCCACCCCCAGTCAGTGTTTCGAATGGGAAGGTTGTCGTGCTGGTGGTATGTTCGATGTGGCGGATGGGCGGGCCTAGGTGCGGGCTTACATTCCGGACATGGGGGGTAGTTGGATTGGCGACTAGTTGCAGTACACACGGGACACGTCTCTTCCTTTCCACATCTGGGTCATCCCTTGTACTTACTGACAGTGATACAGTCATCTTCGCCCCAGCCCTCATGTCCTCCCCTCGCTCCCCCAATATGAATGCTCACCTGCGAGGCTAGCGCCTGCACAGGCAGCCCCAAGCTCGCACCAGAGAGGGCAAGGAGTGTATGTGTGGGTCCAGTTGCACGAGTGGGCTGTCTCAGGGTATGATGTGTGGCGGGACGCCGTCCACCTGCGTGGTGCCCCAAATGGAGACCCGGCCTGCATGGACTATGCATCACAGTCTTCGCCTTCCGGATCCGCCACCTGCGACACCCAGTGGCTGTGGCTGCCCTTGCGGCCAGGCCGCGTCCGTCTGTGGCTGATGGCCCACACATTCACTCTTTGGCCTCTCTGGGGAGGGCTCGGGGGTGGTGGCGCACGCGCTTGCACTTAGTCGCAATGGCATGTGGCGTGGTTGGTATGATGGGCAATGGATGGGATGGTGCGAGCCACCTCCCGTGACGTCAGTGCTGCTCGTGCTGTGGTGCGTCCCCCTACACTTCCATTTGACTTGTGCCATGCTAGTCGTTGAGGTTCTATTGCCTGCGTGATATGACCAGGAGGAGCGCGAGGAGACCTCTCACACACCATGCTCCACTGCCATCCCGTGCCCTGTATCGCCTGTGCGGATTGACTATGTTGGGGTTGCACCTGGTCGACTGGGGCTGTGTGTGCCTTGTCAAGGGGCATGGCGGGCGCACAACAGGATCCAGCTTGTCCACAGAGGGTGGGCTGAGGTGCGCCTGGTACCGCTTTGTACGTGTGCCCGGCTGCTGTGCACACACGTGTTCACTCCCCCCGACAGGTGTCCTCTCACAATGCCCAGGGAAGCGGTGGTGTACTGTTCATGACCCCTCCCAACACGGCGTGCTCCAACTTGGCATGTGCGCATCTACCCGTCGCACCCACCCACCTTTGCACTGCGTCCATACGACTTCACACGACACATGTGTGTCTTCCACAGTAGTGCTACTCATTTGCGTTGACATCCAATACCAGTGGACTACATGGTCATGTCACGACTGCCGTGTACTTCACATACTCTCATCCTCTCTCATTCGTACTTGTGAAATGAGTCAGCGAAAACAGTTTTGGTTTCAAACATTATATTGAGTCTTCTGTCCTCTGTGATGCAGTATAGTGGACACTACTGGCAGCGGAATACATGTTGAGGATATACTGAGCATGATAACAAATGGGATAGGGTGTGGGGTTACATCTGCTTGGCCAAGGCTGTGCTAATGTACATTTACGTATAGCTGCGGAGCTGCGGACTTTGACACAGACGGTATACATGTAGCCTACCAGACCGCTCGGCATCATGGGCACAGTCCATCTCAGTTCCATGTGACAGGTTTGCTGCGGTTGTTCCTCATGCACGCGTGCATGTGAGATGACATCAGGGCATGTGCTTGCGTGCATGCAGCGGCGTGCCACTTGTTGTTGCACTGTGGTGGTTACTGGACATGTCACAGTCACTGGGGTCGTGTTGTTGTTGTATGCACTTGTCGTCCATGCAAAGGTCCTGGTATGGGATTCCCGGGGCGGGGGTGGGAGGGGTGCAGCACCCACAGACTCCAGGCGACCTATTCATGTCCACTGAGCGGTGTGTGTGTCCATGGGCGCTGGATCCATGTCGTGTCCTGGTTGTTCGTGCAGTTCCGTCCATGTGGGTGTGATGCACAGAGCCCATGCCACTGCCTCCCACGATGCATGCGGTGTTCCTGGATGTGATGGGGAACAGTGTGCATGTCCCGGTCATATCCGATGTCATGGCGATGTCGTTGATGGTGTGGTTACAGTTGCCGGTCGTTTGGTATGGCTGTTGTGGTGGTGACTGGCCAGTCCGTGCGGAAGCTGAGCATGGGTGCGGGGTTGGACTTCATAGGTCACTCGGGGAACCTGCGTTGTGGTCCGACGTATTTACAGGTTGTCAGGTATGCGATGCCGTCCAGCAGGGCTTCCATGTCATTGGTGGTGTACATGTTTGCCAGCCAATGAAGCGGATGGTGGCTGTCAAGGTGTTGTTCGTAGGTTGTCCCTTGGAGGACCATGATGGGGCATGCTGGGTGACATTCGATGTAGCTGTTCTCGATGATCCGTCGTGTGGAGGCACAGTGGTTCCATTTCAGTGCGCGTGCGATGTTGGCCACATACGCCATGCCCCCATAGGCAGAGCAGGCCCTGTCGTGTGCGTCCAGAGGGAGGAGTAGTGGTAGCAGGTCCGCCTTCAGACATGCCGGGTTGGAGAGGCATATCTCGACGGGATGCTGGTAGGGACACCTCCGACAGTAGAAGACGGGCATGACGCAGCTGAACAATGTGATGCGGTAAGTCAGTCGGTAACTTACGTTCAGCAGGGACAGGAGATCGCATCCCAATGTATGTATCGTGTTGGTTTGGTACAGCTTGAGCTGTTCGGCGTAGTTGGGTAGGTGTGTTGCGGTTGCCATTTCGCAGCGGTTCGTAGAGGTGGCGTGCTCCGGCTGTGTGTGCAGTCTGCAATGTGCACGCTCCGGGGTTGCTGTGAGCTCTGTGTAGTCGTGGGGAGACAGGACTTGTGTTCTGTTGGCTTGTTTGGAGGACACGGGCCCTCTTCCCACATGCTTCTCAGACAGTTCAAGGTCAGTGCTGTGTGACTCCTTCCAATTAACTTGCATGTGGCCGACATGGGGGAGTGTTTTCTTCTTTCTTCCCCGTCCGTTGTGTGCTTCTGTGATATGCGCTATCTGCCCTGTGGTCGGTCTCCTCGGCATGCCTGTGTTGGTCTATTCTTGGACAATGGCTGTATTCACCGGCTTCTGTCGTAGGGCTGTGGTTTCGGTGTTGGAATGGAAGGTCATTCAGTGCTGTCTGCTCTCCCTTGTGTGGGCGGCAGGCTGCCTTTCCGCTCTGCGTTGGGCCTTGTGTGTGGATGTAATTCTTGGGCCACCTGTTGTCGGTCCCCGGGCTCTTTGGTGTTCCGTTTCATGTGTCTTGTTCATATGTGCAGGGTGGTATGGGTTTTTCAGTGTGGTACTGGCGTTCCTCTTCCCGAAGGGGCCCTGCTTCTCCTAGTTGGTGTTGCCGCCGCTGTGTGCTACGCCATGTTTGTTACACTGGGGTGTGTCCTGCAGTTGCGTGTCTTCACTGACATGTGTGCGTCGTTTGTGTGGCGTTGGGTGTTGTCCGTGAATTGGGCGTTGGGGACATGTCTGTGGCCGGCCTGTCACGTGTCATGTGCGTTTGGGGTGGGGCTGATGTGTGTGCTGCTTGGTTGTGTCCCTGTGTCTGTGTGCGACGCATGCATGGCGCTGCGGTTGGCCTCTGCGTTGTGCGCATGTGTGGCGGCGTCATCGGCGCTTTGGGGCCGTGACGGGGTGGTTGGTTCCTAGTCCCAGGTGGTGTGTACACATGTGTTCTGCGATGTTAGGATTTGGCCTGTGTGTCATATGTGGATGCAATGGTGGATGTGTAGTGTGCACGCGCTGGTGGGGGGTTGTCCGCTTTTCCGCCCTTGCACTGTGTGCGCTGTTTGCGTGCACTTGTTGTGTGTGTGCCTACCTGCGTCTCCGCGGTACGTTGCGTCCTTGGTGGTGCATCAGCAGAAGCATGGGAAGGGCCTGCAGTGCTGGATTCATGCCCGGGGTGCCGCTTCTTCGTTGTCCGTGCTCTGCGTCCGTGTTTCTGCCTCTCTTTCACGTGCGGTGTCTCTTTGCCGTGGGAGCCGTTTGTTTGCGGCATCGTAATTTATGCGCCGGGCGGGACGTGTTTCGTCGGACGGTGTGTGTCAGTTATGCTGCGCCGCTACGTGTGCGGGCGCACTTTGATGGCGGACGGTGTTGCTGGCTTGCCGGCGGTGTTTGGCCTGCTTTTCGCATCATAATTGTGCGGGCGTGTGGACTGCTGCGTGCCGGCGGTAACTGGTGGTTTTTGCATCCGCCAGCACGGCGGTTGTGCTTCCGCCCGCCATCGTAATGGGCCCCTAATTTATTATTATTAAATTACTTCCCACCATATTCCCCTATAAACCCACAACCCACTACGGAACTAAAAAAGGCAAAATTTAATAAAATTAAAATTCATAACTACTAAAAATATAAATTGTATATTAAAAAACATAAACAATACTTATACAAAAAAACATACATCACATACATTTAAAATATAAACTAAAATACATAACACTATTTAAAAAATCGATATTTTAAACAAATATATTTTTGCAAACAATATTAATGACTTCTATATTTTTTAAAACAATATTTCTTACCTTAAATTCGATATTCTTGACCACAATATTCTTGCTGTCGATATATCTGAAACCCAACATTTCCAACTGGATATTTGTGTAAGTCGACATTTCCAACTCGATACAAAGGGGCCGATTCCGATTCGGGCCGGAAATCTCTCCGACCGAGCCGGACCCGGAGAGATTCCCGATCGAATCGGACCCTAGCAGCCCGACCGAACGAGTACGATGCGCACGTATGCCATCGGACTCGATTCGGTCGGACTCCCATTGAAGTCAATGGGAGCCAGTCGTACGACGCGTATACGGGCTCCCATTGACTCAATGGGCATGACGCGAACAAGGGCGCCCCCTACAGCGTGTTCGCGTCGATGCGGGTCGCGCCGTACATGCACGTGTAGGGGGGACCCATGGGTCCCCCCTGTGTGCGACTCGCGTGCCTACGCTTCCAGGGGGGTCCGACACGGACCCCCAAAGTGCGGCTCCGACAGCTCCTTGGAGCCGGACTGCGCGAGTCGGTCAGAGCGGTCGAGGTGCGCATCGTACTTACCCGGCCGGGGAACGTCTCCATTGCGCGGTGCGAGTCGTCCCCGTGCGAGTCGGTCGGAGCGGTCGGGTCCTGCGAACGAGTCGGTCGGAGATTTCGCGAGCGCACGCATCGTACTCGCTCGCCCGGACGCACGTACGATTCGGTCGGGAAATAGGGCTCCGAATCGGATCCGGTGAAGCCGAATCCGATTCGGAGCCCTACCAGCCGAGATCGGAATCGGCCCCTATGTCTCAACACCCCTTAGGCAACAAGTTTATCTTGGTCTTGGTGGACCATGCCACCCGGTACCCGGAAGCTGTCCCTCTCAGGACAATCACGGCCCCTGTGGGGAGCCGTGCATTGATGGGGATCTTTTCCTATGTGGGGTTCCCCAGAGAGATAGTCTCTGACCATGGTACCAACTGCATATCTAAGTATATGAAGTCATTGTGGGAGGAGTGCGGTGTTATGTACAAATTCACCACTCCTTACCATCCCCAAGGGAATGGGTTGCTTGAGAGATCCAACCAAACCCTGCAAGGCATGATAAAGGGTCTTGCAGAACCCATGAGATGTAAGTGGGATGTCTTTCTATCATGCCTGCTGTTTGGCTACAGGGAGGTACAGCAGAAATCCTTAGGGTTCAGTCCCTTTGAATTGCTGTATGGGCACCCTCGTGAGAGGACCTCTGAGTCTGGTGAAGAAGGGCTGGGAGAAAACTCCTGGTAAGACCCCCCCAAGATGTATTCAGCTACATGCTGGCCTTCAGAAACCAGACTCTGCGCTTAAGGAAAATTGCTCAGGCGAACCTGGAAGCCAGCCAGGAGGAGATGGAACAATGGTACGACCAGAATACCACTCTGGTTGAGTAAGTTTCAGCATAGCCAAAATGTGTAGGTGATGGCACCAGTGGAGCCTTGTGTGCTCCAAGACAAGTGGGCTGCTCCATTTGTAGTGGCAGAGAGTAAGAGTAATGTAACATACCTGGTTAAATTGCAGACTCCCAGGAGCCCTTTGAGGGTCCTGCACGTGAACCGCCTCAAACCTCACTTTGAGAGGTCTGAAGTGACCATGCTCCTGGCTACAGATGATAGAATGGAAGAGGAGAGTGAGCCGCTTTGTGACCTCCTGTCAGCCAAGGAACATGATGGGTCAGTGGATTGAGTAAACCTCTCTCCCACCCTGACCCCAGAGCAGCAGAGGGACTGTCGCCAGGTGCTGATCAGTGTCAAAGTGCAAGTGCTCTCTGTGTAAATTGTTATTACAATTGGTTCTCCCTAATTGGCATTTTTGATTTATTGTTAAGCCCCTAGTAAAGTGCACTGAAGTGTGCCAGGGCCTGTAAATCAAATGCTACTAGTGGGCCTGCAGCACTGATTGTGCCACCTACATGAGTAGCCCTGAAAAGGTATCTCAGATCTGCCACTGCAGCGTCTGTGAGTAGTTTGTAAACTGCCATGTCGACTTGGCAAGTGCACCCACTTGCCAGGCCCTAACCTTCCCTTTTCTTTCATGTAAGGCACTCTATGGTAGGCCCAAGGTACCCCCCTTCGGCAGGGTGCAGTGTATGTGAAAGGTAGGACATGTACTGGTGTGTGTGACATGTCCTGATAATGAAATACTGCCAATTTTGTTTTTCACTATTGAAAGTCTATCTTGCCTAACCCTGGGCAAAGCACTACGCTACGCTTGCGTAGTTTGCGAAGTTTGCGCTACTTTGCACAACGCGAATTGCACGTAGCACAGTGCAAACACGCGTAGCGTAGCGTAGCGTAGTGCAGCGGTCATTTTTTGCTTGCTCGCGGTCCTCAACGTCAAATTGGCGACCGCGAGCAAGCAAAATGACATCCCGGCAAGACTTTTTCCTCGTTCGCGATCCGCAACATCAAGTTGCCGATCGCGAGCGTGGAAAATAAACCTGCCGGCGAGATTCTCAACGCGGGGAGGTCAGGTTTCTCATTGCGAGTGGTCGCGTATGCTCGCGACCGCTCGCAATGAGAAACTACCAGTCCGCGGTGAGAAAGCTGCAGCTCGAGTAAAAATCTACTCGAGCGGCAGTAAAAGACAGCTCGCACTGTGCAAGATGCCCTTTTCAATGATTGCACAGTGCGGACAAGCATCCGGCACTGTGCAATCATCGCGAACAGCGCACTACGCAGTTCGCGTAGTGCTACGCATAGCTCGCGTAGTGCGAACTGCACTTCACGTAGCTTCGCGTAGCGCTACTTCGCGAACTACGCCCAGCCTTAATCTTGCCCCATAGGATAGAATGGGGTATGTTTTGTAACATTTTACAAGTATAACTTCCCATTGAGACAAGATAGAGGAATAAAGTTTAGGCTCTCTGAACTCAGAATTTAATAACACATCCTTTAGTAAAGATGCTTTTTAAATTGTGTGTGTTCGAAAATGCCACTTTTAGAAAGTAGGCATTTTCTTGTTTACCATTCTGTGTGCCTCTGCCAGTTTGTGTATTGACTGTTTGGTTTTGGAGTGACAGGGGCTAGGGATGTGCATTCACTGTAGACAGACACTGGGGGGTTGAGGTGTCCCTGGCCCTTCCTGTATGACTCAGAGCTGAGCTGAATAGACCTTGGCTGAATTTAGAGTAGTGGGAGGGGTTTTCCTTGGACCTAAAACCCCAGAACTTTAGATTACCTCTGGACTCAAGGGGAACCTTTGCCAAGGAGAAGAGCTGAAGAGCTGTGAGGAGGAGTACTGTCCTTTTGCTGTGTGGGGTCGGCCTGCTGTTGCTGTTTCTGCCAAGGAAAGGACAAAGACTGGAACTTTGCTTTGAACCTGCTTGAAGGAGATTCCCAAGGGTCTGTGTGTGCTGGCCTCCTGTTCTGAAGTCTCAGGGACACAAAGACTTCACCACCAGCTCCCCTGAACTCTGCTGCTGAGAGATCTGACCCGCCAGGAGGTGCCTGTTCCAGTTCAACCGCTGTGGGAGAAGAATCTCCACGCATCGCCGCTGCTGAAACCGATGCAGCACCTATCACCTCTGCAAGAACCGACACATCGAGGGATCGCGGTTGAAGAAACCGATGCAGCGCCGCTCGATGCCGTCGCATTGATCACCGATGCATCTCAGATTTTCACACATCGTACTTGTGCGACAAGTTTTCCCGACGCATCACCCGTGGACCAGAACCTTCTCGGAATCGATGCATCGCTTCCCCCTACAGACTGGATTTCTTCTCCTGTGTGCAGCAGAACTGTTGCATTGCCTCCCCATGGTCTTAGGGACTGACACATCTCTTTGTTTTTCGATGCTTCCCATCTCTGCGGCTGTTTGGCCTTGTGAATTTTTGACACATCTACAGGTACTTTGTGAGAAATCACGCATCAATAGTTTTCTATCGACCAAGTTGTTTGAAACCTTTCTAAAGTCATATTCTTATTACATGTTTGTTGGAATTTTGTCGTTTTGGTCTTGTTGAGTTTAGATAAAGATACTTTATTTTTCTAAACTGGTGTGGTCTCCATTTGTGGTGTTATCACTGTATTACGTGTATTTTGAGTACAAATACTTTACACATTGCCTTTGGGAAAAGTCTGTCTGCTCGTGTGTTTGCTTTGTTTGCCCTAAGTTGGCAGGGTATGCCCAGACATGGGTCCCTTGCTCACTTTGCCACTGGATTCACGCTAGCCTGGCTGATGAAGGGTGTTACCCAGAAACCGGTCCCAAGATGCTTGTTTCTGGTTCAGGGAAGACCTAACTTGGCAGTTCGGGCTGGACTGTTCCAATGAGGCACAGGGTCAAGACTGATTTGCATATGGCTGGGTCTGAACTGAGGTGGCGAAGTGAGCTAAAGAATGATGATGGATTCAAGCCAGATCTGTGACTGGGGGTGAGTGTCTAAAAAGTTTCAGTGCTCCTTTCATCATCTCCTTGTGTTTGCTTTGACACATCTACAGGTACTTTGTGAGAAATCACGCATCAATAGTTTTCTATCGACCGAGTTGATTGAAACCTTTCAACAGTCATATTCTTATTACATGTTTGTTGGAATTTTGTCGTTTTGGTCTTGTTGAGTTTAGATAAAGATACTTTATTTTTCTAAACTGGTGTGGTCTCCATTTGTGGTGTTATCACTGTATTAGGTGTGTTTAGAGTACAAATACTTTACACATTGCCTTTGGGATAAGTCTGTCTGCTCGTGCCAAGCTACCCAGGGGGTGAGCAGGGGTTATCTAAAGTGAGTATCCTCCTTACCCTGACTAGAAGCAAGGGTCCCTACTGGACAAAGGTACCTACTACCAATTAGAGACCCCATTTCTAATGAAGAGGAGAAGCACCTTCTACAATTCAAAAGAGGTAGTGCAAAGGCTTCCCTTAGTTCTGCCAACTTTTCCTGCCCATTCCCAAATGGCTATCCCTGCATTCAATATTCATCAATGCTTCCTGAGCTCAGAAGGACTCCATTGTCTTCCGACCCATGCTCATTAACTCTCCCAGTCAAGATCATCTGGAGGTGTGATGAGTTGTGGAACTGGTTTTCAGCCATTTATGGGTCAAAATCTGATTTCACCGTCAAATCATAATTTGAAAATAATTAAGTGAGAAATAATGACTTTTCTGGCATTACACAGGCATAAATATATATATATATAAAATGATTTTTAATCAACACAAGGCTCCTTCCCTAGCAAATGTAATTAGACTTACACAGTGAAATTGATTTTTGGCCATTGGTCACACTGAAGGCACACATTTTAAATATGAAGTTTGTCACTTTTCTATAGATCAAGCACCCTGCTTTGCCTACTTACAAGGAGTTTTACCCCAATATCAGTACCAGGATTCTTGGTTCTGGTCCAGGGAGGACCTGGCCTGGCTGTTCGGGCTGGACTGTTCCCATGGGGATCAGGGTCAAGACTGATTTGCATAAGGCTGGGTCTAAACTGAGGTGGTGTGGTGAGCAAAAAAACAATGGATTAAACCTAGATCTGTGACTGGGGGTGAGCGTTTGATTTGTTCATCATTTCGTCCTCATGTGTTCTAATTGCTTTTGTCGCCCTAAATAGGAAGAGTGTGCCCAGACATGAGTCCTGTGCTCACTGTCCCACTGGATTCAAGCTGGCCTGGCTGATGAGGGAGCTAGCCAGGATGCTTTTTTCGGGTCCAGGGTCTAGCAGTTTCGGCTGGACTGTTCCCATGGGGAGCAGGATCAAGACTGGTTTGCATATGGCTGGGTCCAAACTGGGGTGGCGAGCAAATAAAATGATGGATTAAAGCCAGATATGTGACTGGGGGTGAATATTTGATTTGTTTAGCATTCCATCCATCATTTGTTCTCTCTGTTTTGCTTGCCTACAAGGCACACTTTAGCGGTGCCTCACTATTATATAAATATAGGTTTTCCAACATAGTGAAGGTACTTCCTCTTGCCATGTCTTACTAGAGTGCCTTTAAACTATAGCCCAACCAGAGCACAGTGGTGCTTCTGGCAGACCTATATTTTTGTCATATAGGAGGGTAGTATGAATACACACTGCAGACCACACACGACACTTAACCTTCCATTCCAAAAAACATTTTTGTCACCATATACAATGTAATTATAGGAAATTTAAATAGACTTTCACAGTACATGTTTAGCAGTTGCAAAGTGCACAAAGTACTAAAGCCATCAAAATCAAACAGGATAAAATGGGGAGACTGTGACAAAATGATGTCATTCCATACAGAGGGGCTTGACCCACCTACATATCCAGGTGACCGCTCAAACGCAGCCCCTTGGCTGCCCCATAGCATTTATTTTGGGAAACCTTAAAATAAAGCACTGCCTTCACTGATGAACTTTTTAAGGTAACTTTTGTTTTGATTTACTTGGATGGCAGTGCTGCATCATGTTTAATCCCTGTGGCTGAGAGAAATGATCAAATATACAATTTAGCTACATTCAAAGAGAAACAACAGCTTTTTAACAGTCATTACTTTATATAATCTGTAACTTTTTAACTAAACAAACATAACGGCTATATCACTGTTGAGCAGCAAGCAAATGAGAGGGAAGGCTGCATAAAAAGTACATTTGAGAACATAATGTGAGATGCCAAAATAAAAAAAAGGGTTTATAAGTAGCAAAAAAATCATTTTTGCTAACTTTCTTTAGTAATCTGAGTCAGATGGGGTGTGCCTGGACTGAGCGGAAAGTGTTGTAGATACCATCTGTTGGCCAGGTGAGTGATTGGCCTCACCAGAATGCAGTTGCATTAATGGGTGTGTGGGTCTGATGTGGTGAGAACTCAAAGTTGGGTACTAAATGAAACATGTAATCCACTTCTCTGCAGAAATGAAAATCAATGGTGTGGATTTATGTATGTGCATGTATGTTTTCGTATTTATAAAGCATGAACGGAGCTGGCTGGTAACTGAGCTGTGTACAAGGGGCAAACCCCATAGGGAATACATTGGGAGAGGGAGAATATACAGCTAGTGATCGAGTTGAGAAGTCATCCTTTCAGAAATACCGTTCCTTGAAGAGGTGAGTTTTCAGTTTCTTCCAGATTTGTAGGTGGGTTGGTGCATGTCTGATGCAGGAGGAGATGTTGTTCCAGATCCTGGAGAATAGGCTGAGAAGACTTCCTTTCTCCACTGTTTAGTCTCTAATCTGGCAATAAATACTGGGATGTCATTAAAAATGATCCAGATATGGGAAAAAGTCTAGGGGACAAAATGGATGTCTCTTTTCGCAAAGCACCATCTCTGAAGGATAAATTAGTAAAAAGTAATTTTCTACAATCAAAGAATGAATCTTGGATGACGGACTATCAAAAAGTTTTCACCAAATGCGACAAGTGCAAGGCATGCAAAATTGGGAGTAAGAAAAAATTATTTATTGATTTTAAAAACAAAATCTTTATCATCAATCACAAAATCACGTGTGAAACCAGTCATGTTGTATATATGATTGAATGTGATTGCAGCCTGAAATATATAGGAAGTACTATCTGTTCATTAAAAAAGAGAATATTGGAACATATCAGAGCCGTAAATAATAAGGATACCAACTATGCCATGGCAAAACACCTAGAAACCCATGAAGGCTATACATGGCAAAATATGAGATACTATGGCATAGCCCATGCTCCCAAACAAGAAAGAGGTGGAGACAGAACATTGAAACTAAGACGTTTTGAGTCTTGTACGATAATACAGTTCAGGACTAGACAGCCACAAGGCCTGAACGCTGAAGAGTAACTATGGGGCCGATTCCGATCTGGGTCAGAAAGCACTCCGACCGATCCGGATCCGGATTGTTTTCCGACCGAGCCAGACCCCTGCAGTCCGACCGAACGAGTACGATGCGGCCACATGCTGCTGGACTCGGTTCGGTCGGACTCCCATTGAAGTCAATGGGAGCCGGTCGTACGACGTCTACATGGGCTCCCATTGACTCAATGGGTACGTTGCGCACAAGGGGGCCCCCTGTAGTGGGTACGCGTTGGTGCCATCCGCACCTTACACGCATGTATAGGGGGGACCCATGGGTCCCCCCTGTGTACGACTCGTATGGCTACGGGTGAATTTAGAGAAATCAATGTTGATGATTCAGCACAAGCAGTTTAGAGCCATAGGTGAGCTCAAGAAGGATGCGGCATGTCTGAGACAAATTCTATTATTTGATATGAAATGTCTGATTTAACAAAAGCAGGACCTGTGTCAAGGTATTGCTGGTTACTCAGATGCAAACAACAGTAGACAGTGGCACATATAACAATGTCTAAAACCTCTCTGCTGCTCTGTGAAACATCTGGCATCTGCTACATCAAGCATATGCAAATGCACAGCCAACATATTTAACACAACACCAGTGGAGGGTGAAGAGACTTCAAGTGTTAGTGGCGATTTCGTGACACCTGAGCCAGCTTTACAAGGAGAAGTCACAGTGGTCAGAGAGAGTGCAATGGAACTCAAAGTCCCACAAACAGAATACAAATAAGTATTAGTAGGACGAGACATATATAGAATGTAATTATGAAACATGTGTATACAAATTTTTTTAAAGTTAAAGTCATATCTGATTAAACCTTGAGGCTCAACCTTTTTTATTACTTATTATAATATATAATTACATATATATAAAAATTATATTAAGTGCAAAATATTGTTTGATTTTAATGTATGTTTCTGTGTCATTTACCTACATATTAATAATTTCTTAGTTCAATCCGGCATTCACGCCCTTCTGCAGCTCTTCCTGCGTCCCATCCTGAGGTGGGATTCAAAGGTGGAGTTCCTCTTCATCAACCTAGAGTCATTATCCATGTGGGGGTTGTTCTGTCTGCAACTTGACTGAGAAAACCAAAAATATACAATTGCTGAATGGTAAAACTTGGCACTTGACAAAATTCAGCAATTGTAATACGGCCAACGTTATTTATCGACTCACTTGCCAATGTGGGCTTCACTACATAGGCCTTACTTCACGTAAGGCGAAAATTCGCATCCAGGAGCATCTTAGTACCATTAAGTCAGGGAAACTAACCACGAGGCTGGTACAACATTTCAAAGAACAGAATCATGATGTGAAAACACTTAAATGGCTTGTCTTGGAACGAGTAGTGGATGAGACGTGTAATATTGAGAGAATATTTGTGAAAAAAGAAGCTTGTTGGATTTTCATGGAGAAGGCAGACCAGATTGGATTGAACGATTTCATTGAATGGAACAAGATCAGTGGATAATAGGTTGTAGTAAGTAAATGGCCCTGATCTGGTTCCAAGGGTGATACACGTTACTTTCAGCATGACTAAGGTTTAAGACGAATATTGGGCTCAATAGACATGTCTTATTTTCTTATATAATATTGGCAGAAGTTTGTCTAACATCACGTTTTTTATGGGTGTGTATATGAGAGACACGAGTGGTGTTCATTCTGTATCGATTTAAATGGTTCAGTTCTCTGCTTGAAATTAAGTTCTTTATTTGGATATGGAAGTTATGATTATTGAAAGGGAGAATGTTTTTTTACATCCACATGTTCATGGATATGAGCTGGATGTGGGTTAACTAATTTTGGTTTACACATGTATGCAGTTTTTCTGAGCAAAGGGTCCCAATTATGAACGACATCGGTACCCGACACTTTTTTGTGTATTGGGTGGGTTCTCTGTTTTTATGATCCAGGTTTTAAGTGGGGGTGACATTGCACTCTGCATTTCTAAGAATCATTCTATGTGAGGTGAATAACCAGTTTAAGATGGCGCCGGTAGTTTCGAGTGAAACGCCCACTTGTTACGAGAAAGTCGGTGCACTTCCGGGGTCCTCGACGCAATCTTAAATAGAGTTTTGTGTCCGTGATGGCGCACCGGAATGAGGAAAAGCTTGCCCGTCTGGCGTGTGCGGTAAGCGTGAGAGTAGGTTACCGCAGCTGCGGGGTAAGTTAGTATGAGTGAGTGACGATCTGGAACACAACGGGACAGGAGTTCCGAAGGTCCCGCTTTGGCGCGGGGGTCCGTACGCACAAATGCCCGGCGGCGAGAGACGCTAGTGAGGGCTAACTGTTGTAGTGGATGGCTGTGATGGTGAGACCATGGATATGGTGTTAAATGAAGGGCGTTTTCCGATGTAATTGCGCCACCTCAGCATTTTTAAGTTGCCGCTACAGAGAGAGTAATAAGAGACTGTAGGACAGCGTGACCAGTGTACATACTTATGACTGTTTAGCATGTATGGAATAAACAATAATGATGTATGTTTTCCCAAACAGATTTTCGGCAACAAATGTGCCGTTAACAGGGTGTTACAGTCGAATGAATTTTCCTGTGGCAAGGTGATTAGCTGGTACGAGAGGCCTCGGCTACCACCTGGTAAATATCTGTCACGGTGATAAAAGCCCTTTTTTGACTGTTTTGTTTTGTGGCCAACTGGTTGGACGATTTTAACTTTTTTCCTCTTTGTGTTTATTAGTCACTTCGAATACAAAATTGAAGCCTAGTAAGGTGATTGACGACCTCGAGCCCTGACGAAATTGCCGCTAAATCAACAGGCAATGAAACATGTTGGCCCATCCTGATTTGGTCTGCAACATGCAGTTGTTTTTTAATCTTGAGTAAACTCACGAGATTCGAATAAAAGCATCTTGTGGTATACGTGAGTTATAACTCAATTTTTATTATAGTAATATTTTCTATTTCATGGGGTCTGTTCTTTTGGTGATATATACACAAAACACTCATTTCACCTTTACTGCTCGTAGTAGACACTTTTTGTGTTTTTACAGTCGAGATGGCCACCAATGATGAGAAACGTGGGCATAGCTGGTGAGAACCAACCAGTAAGCTCCTTTGGTGTTGTGCACGTGAGGTGCCAACTCTTCTTCACACAATTTTTTAACACACCTGATTATTTGGGGGTATATTTCGGGTGAAGTGACGGATAAACCCAAGAGTGAATTTGTTTTTAAATATTGAGAATAGGGCAATGAGGATTGATAAAATTGAAACTTTTCGAAATGGGGACAATAAGTTGTAGACCCATGTTCAATCCTTTACATTTAAAGTGAGTTTAGCCCTGATCGGTCAGGTCTTGTTTTTGATTGTGATGTTCGAGTGGAGGGCGACCTGATTGATTTTCCCTCTTTAGCTCCTTATTGTGGGTAAAGTGCACCCACTTGCCAGGCCCTAATCTTCCCTTTTACTACATATAAGTCACCCCTAAGGTAGGCCCAGGGTACACCTGTAGGCAGGGAGCTGTGTATGTTAAAAGTAGGACATGTACTGGAGTGTGTGACATGTCGTGGTAGTGAATTACAGTGCATTTCATTTTTCACTATCGAAAGGGAAGAATGGGAGTTTATTTATAACATCTTATAAATATAACTTTCCATTGGGATAAGATTGGAAAGTAAATTAAGTATGCCTGAAGTCAGAATATAAAGATGCATCTCTTAGTAAAGATGATTTTTATATTGTGTGTTTGAAAATACTACTTTTAGAAAGTAGGTATTTTCTTGCTTAGCCATCCTTTGTGCCTCTGCTGGATTTTTGGATTGACTGTCTGGCTTTGAAGTGACAGGGGCTGGGGATGTGCATTCTCTTCAGACAGCCACGGGGGCGTTGAGGTGTGTCCTGCCTTTCCTGGATGAGTCAGGGCTGGGATGAATAGACCTGGGCTGCATTTAGAGTAGTGGTAGGAGATTTCCTTGCACCTGAATGTGCCTGGTATGCTGTAGACAATGCTGTCTCCGCCTCTTGCTGGGAAGCTGGGCCAGAGAGGACCAAACTGGTTTGGACTAAGCTCAGACACTCTCTGCCTTAGAGAACAAAGGAATTTTGAGAATAAATATTGTGTTTGAACAAACATGTATAAAATACAAATTAGTACATTAGTTATAAAAAGATTTTGAGAAAATAAGAAACTCTATCAATCAGCCACTATGTTATAATCTGTTATAATCTGTGAGACCTATATATGTGTTTGTTTCATGTGGAGTTATGAAAATCTTTTTATAACTAATGTACTCATTTGTATTTCATACATGTTTGTTCATTGTACATTTAGGTGTTGTTTCTTTCTGTATAGTATGTTGCATTGTTTTTTGTCTTGTGATTTATATGTGTGACAATAATTTTTTTAATATGAAATTGCATCAATAAAAAATAAAATGAAAATAAAAATTAATTTGAAAGTGTTGTACACTGAGTCTATGTTAGTATCAATATGTTTTGAATAGGTCCTGATTATCAACTTGGCCAAGTATTGCCTAGGGATGTTATTTGTCAGATTTTTATTTTCTCTGCCCTAGGAACTACTATTAGTAGCAGGGGGTCCTTTATTTTGACATTACATGAAGCATGCAGTGCCACATATCTCATCACTGACCTTGTTACATGGTGTCCAAGAAGCACACATGACTACTGTATCTTTCATCACTGTGCACTATCTGAACAAGGATAGCTTGGGAATGGGTGGCTGCTTGGTAAGGATACATTAAATTATATTGTATAGCAAAGATATTTAGAGGTTATATGTTTTTCAAATTACATACCTGCCTTACCTGTACAGTTTACAGTGCTTTTGCACTAAGCCCATGAATAATGACACAGTATTTAAATCCATGGAGAGCTAGAGAAAGGAAACCAGATCTATCATAGAATGGCCACTTGGCTTGCTGAAACTCAGATTTAATTGTCTGCACAAGAGTGGGAGTGGGGTTGCACTAGAATATGATCCTGCTACTTGCTCGAACATCATAGCTGCATGTGTCATGTTGCATTAAGAACCAATTTTTCACCTATCATGAAGCGACTGTCATTGAAATTAGTAGGTGATAACTCTAGATGTGAAGTGAGTGCACTTGCCAGGTCGATATGGCAGTTACAAACTGCTTGCAGACTCTGCAGTGGCTGGTCTGAGTTACCTTTACAGGGCTACTTCGGTGGGTGGCACAACCAGTGCTGCAGGCCCACTAGTAGCATTTGATTTACAGGCCCTGACTCACTCAGTGCACTTTACTCGGGGCTTACCAGTAAATCAAATATGCCAATCATGGAAACAACAATCCATAATAACAATTTACAACAGGAGAGCATATGAATAGCAGTGGTAAAATGCCCCGAGTCCTAAAACCAACAAAAAAAGGGTGAAAAACAGGAGGCCAAAAAGCAAAAAGTCCGGGGGTAAACCTGCTGAAAAAACCAAGTCTAACACTTACACAACCGTGTAAGTTTACCTTTGTGAATTAGTCTCTGCATGTATAAAGATATCAATAAAGCCTAGTGTAGGGCAAATTGAACAAAACATATTTGTCTCCTTAGCGTGGACAGGACAGTGCAGTAGTATACAATATTTGAAGAATAGAACAGTCTTTCAAATGATATAGTAAGATGTCAGCTCATCCCTGGCTCATGTCATTGTGTATTTGGAATATGCTTAAGCCCCTGTCTGTGTTTCTGTTATGTGTGACACCAATACAGCTTTTAAGCGAGCTGTGATTATCAATTTTCTAGTTTACTTCTTAGAACTTTGTGAACTACCGTATAAAAATTCTATCCCACATGCTAGGCAGTAGCATTATAAATCCTTGCTGTCAATGTTACTAGCCTGCTTTACAATCTTGTCCAGGATCAGGCATTGTTCAAGTGTGGAAAAACAATGTATAAATGTTGCTGTACTCCAAGTACTGTAACTGGACCATATCCCAACCTAAGACATAACATAGGACAGACGTTGCTAGTCAGAGGTGTTTTCGATAAAGCCAATACAATTAAATATGTCAAAATCTCATTCGTCCCGTAGAATCACAACATGTTTACTGTAAGAAAACGTTTTACTTTTTGTTTGAAGCAGACTATGTTAGTAGATCGCACTGTATAACACATTTGGCTCAGCTAAGGCAGGGATCACCAGGGTTTCTAAGAAATCGTCAGGAGCTAAACGAAAGTGCTTAATATCAAAGGTCAATGCAGAAAGATTCCTCGGCGAATGACATAAGAAATTTAAAACACCTGAAGAATGAAAATAAACCAGCCAGCAAGGTGAGCAAATAAGATTCGAGAAGCAAGTGTAAAATAGAAATATGATTTTGGTGTTTTTACCTGGATTTTGGGAATCATGATATATGTTCTGAATGTTGGGCACTTTCTGCCTGTCACGCCAAAGACTATTTCTTTGGCTTTTACAATTTTCATAAGGCTGATGTAAAGTGTGCACAAGTGGCTCAGGCTGCTTAAATTTCATATTCCAAATTTGTGAATGTCAAATTCCAGATTTGAGCCTGCAGAGAAGCTCTATGACTCGTATCTGATGCAAAATCTGCACCATGAGCCTAGTAATTAGTTATGCGAGGCTTAAAAATAAGGCTGGGTATTTAAAATAAAGGTAGAGCTTGGTTTTAATTAAAGTGCTATATTTAACTCTGAGCCTTATTTATAAGTATGAGCATGAACTTCAATTCTCCTTTTATCTACACAAAAAATCCTATTGGATGTATTTACTTCCCTCCTTTTTAACGCTTGTTCAATGTCGCTGGGCAGTGCCGAGCAGAGTTGCTGTCCCACAAGCTGCGAGCTACTGCCTGACTGCCTCAGTGCTGTCCTGCAGCCCCGCAGAGGTTTCCAGGCGGACCACGGAGGGCCTTACCCATTCATCTTGCTGCCCCCGTTGCCCCATCCTGCCATGCCAGGCTAAGTGCCGCAGGCTGTAAGCCTCAGCCCAGTGGCTTAGCGGTGATTTTTGAGAGCTGCATTCGCTCGGCTCGCAGCCTCCACTGCTCGGGTCACACCGGTTGGGCAGCCAGCACCAGCCAGGTCTAGGCAAGTGGACCCAGGGCTGTGAAAAGAGAAAACAAGCATTTGCAATGCAATAGGTCTTGTATTTGTGAGAGTTAGAGCTTTTGGCGTTGTAAATGGCAATGTGTTTTACTTATGCGGTTTGGTTTGGAGTGGAGTGGATGTATGTGGCATGGAGTGGAAATATGTGGGTTGGATTGGAATTGTTAGTTGTGGAATTGTGTGCGGTGCAACTATCGCAATGAAAATAAAACAAGCAAGACCGAAGTGGCGGAGCAGACAGCAACATGGAAAGCGGTGGGTGGGAGAGGAAAGCAGCAACACGTGTAAAAAAATAGCACTTCAATTAAATAGCACTTTAATGAAGGCGGGGGCTAATGGACACCAACTAACATAATGAATCTGTGCTTTGTCCCTGCGCCAGAGAAAGGAATGGAAGTGATGCATGGGCTCTGCTGTCCATTTAGGATGCAGTAAAGCAGAATAACAAGAGACTCCAACAAATGGCTAAGCGATGGCCGGGTTGCAAGTAGTAAACTCGGACATACGACGGAACGGAGGAAAGTAATTATTACGTTTCTCCGTTCCGTCGTATGTCCGAGTTTACTACCCCGCACCCTACCCCTCCCCCTCCCCCACCCCGGCCCACCGCCCCGCATCACACCCTATGCAAGCCGCCACTGACTATAAAAAAACACATTTAAACAAAACACAGCTTCACAATGTGTGTGAATGCAATACTCCTGGGCCTTAACCCCTTAAGAGAGAATAGGAGACTGCAAAAGAGCCTTCATCCCACCAAAGTTGGGAAATGACCATAGGGTAGAGACAGCACTGCTCTCCTAGCAAAGACCCCTAGTGTGAAAACACAGCCAGTGGCTATTACACAACAGTGTAAATACAAAGCACAATTTCGTAACCTGGCAAGTTAAAATAACGTATTCCCTAAAGTTCACATTTAGGGAACTTAATAAAGGATTGGTGGCAGTGCCCAACTGTTCATAAAGAAAAATTGATGAATGAATTGTGTGATACACAAATGACACAACATGCACATATTCCAGCTGTAAAATCTTGTGAACAGAAAGAGCCCCGCTGAGCAAATCTAATGGAGGGGGCAAAATGCAGACCCAAATCTAATGAGCAGAGGACTTCTATGCGCGAGCCCCCTTGTAAGAGCTGCAGGGTGAGTGCAAGGCCTGTTTTGAACACACAAGAAGCAGTTTCTCTACAAGCCATGGGACTCCACAGCCACCCAAAGGAGCTGCACAAAGCATGCATGCCAGCTCCGAAGTAAACTTAACAAAGGAGGCAGGGTCCAGAAACAGGCCTAGTTATCAACAAACTCCAAAAGCGGGTACAGAGTTTGGGTGGTGGGTGCAGAGTCAGAGCAGCAGTCAGTGTGTGTGTGGGGGGGGCAGGAACAGGACAGGATAGTATAAAAGAAGCAGATTAGAGAGTAGAAAAAGTATGGATGATGCAGAGTTGAAGAAGGTGCAGTCCTTACCTGCCCAAACCGCCCAGTTTGTTGAGTTGGAGGGTCAGGTTGGTGACTGGGGATACAGCCCCTCCAGACTGGGCTCGGAAGTGACCCCTGGGTGCATGAGGGGCACATGATCCCCGGCCATGTCCTGCTGGTTGCAATGGGCCAAAATCACTGAAGATCAGTTCAAAATCCATATCGGGTAAAAAGACGTGAACCCCCAAAAAACCCAAAAAATTGTTATGTTTTCTTTGCAAATTAAAATAAGTAAATAAACAAAAGGATGCTCGGGAAAAAATACTGCAGGTGGATAGCTCTTCAAAATTCAAAGTATATTGTGCAGAGGAGTAAAAGTGCAAAGAAGTACAGCGGACGCACGAACAGTAGGGCTCGTGGAAGCTGGAGTATATATACGCATATATAAGTTATTGCACTGATATAATAAATTAAAGCGGGGTGGTTGCAGGGAGGATGGTGTTATGTTTATGGCTTGTGCATATTGTATTGGTCTCGCGACCTGCCTCTCGTTGTCTCCCTGGCAGCGTGCTCTAGCCCAAGGTTCTATGACGTCCTTCTGTTCTAAATAGAACCTTGGGCATGGGTGGCGGTTGGGAGAACAGTTGAGGCGAATTCCTGTACTGAGAGGACACGTTTCCCGGTGTCAGGGCATTTTCCAATAAAGACTGCTTTTACTTACCTGCTATGCTTCCTCAGTCTTTAAAATTTTGGCGACGACTTGCCCTGACGCCACGATGGACCGGCTGGTGCCCCTCCTGAGCACTGCTACTTACCTCATTGCTGCTCCCGCATCCTCTCAACGTTCCTGTGCGGTGACTGGATCGCTGCTCAGTTGGTGCAGTGATTTCTTCCAGGTTGTGGTGATTAACTCCAGGTAGCCGTGATGAGTTTCAAGAGGATTTATTCAGGAAGGTTACAGGATACAAAGATGAGTAGTATAGGCCCCACCAGGAGCAGCCAGCATGCTGCTCAGCCCACTAAACTGTGACTTCTCTGACAGATTCCCAACATTCTCAACAGCATCATCACAGCAACATTCCACTGGTGGTAAAATGGCAAGGCATTTACAAGAGCAGGATACAACATATCCCCCTTTCTTATACGGGAAAACAAGAAAAATAGAAATGAAAGAGGAGAACCTGAGATAGAGAAGGCAAAATGATTATACAAAGGTAACAGGAAGAATGAAGCGAAGAGACAACAAGAGAGATTAGACAAAAGTAACGAGAAGAATGAAGCGAAGAGACAGCAAGAGAGATTATACAAAAGTAACTAGAAGAATGAAGCGAAGAGACAGCAAGAGAGACCATGAAATAACCCATCTTCACTTCAACAAAGAAAAAGGAAGAACACGAAAACACCAACGACAAACTCCCAAGCAAACAAGCTGGCCAGGCAAGTACGCGAGGATGCATGAAAAAGAAAAGAGACAACACTGAGAAGAACCCAGACATGGATACGATGAGGCAAGCAAAAGAGTAAAGAAAAACAAGCACGTAGGACAATGAGAAAAAAAAAACAGGAGACTGAAAAGAAAATAGAGAAAAAGGTAAAACACCAGAAACTGAAAACATGAGAGTCAGAGGACAGATGAGAAAAAATAAAATAAAGTGAAATAATCCATACATAAAATTACGTTGCAAAACTTAACAATGCAATAATGAGAAAACATGACATCGGGAAAACAATGGAAAAAGGAGTGAGACTAAGGAAAACCCCATTGAAAAAGTAAAGATGTGCCCAACGCATGTGAACATGGGACGAAAATCATCAAACAAAAAAACATGTTCAGGCAACGTAATCTAGAGTTGACACTGAGAGCAATGCCGTAATGGGACTTGGACCCATACAACACACATATAAGAGAACATGTGACTAAAAACCACAAGCAGGCTAGCCAATGTAAACAACAACATATGGGTCAGAACCAATGATCTCTCCGAATACGAGAGATTAGTTAAAGTTAACCAGAGTATATGGGTCAGAACCCATGACTTAATCCTAGGAACAAAAATGGTTAACAAATGCAAAAAAAATGTAAATCCATGCATAAATAAGCAGATGGGACTAAAACCCATTGTCAATGAACGTACAATATAGATCATAAATCAAACTACACTTATTGTACAATCCTATGAAGGATAAAAATGGAAAGTAAACTGAATGGTGAACAAGAGAAATGGCAATGCATTTACAAGAGGAGGATACAACACAGGTCTCCTGAGTTCCTGCTTCATAATTACGCGGTGAGATCTGTGCAACTCGCGATTGGCTTCTTTACCTCAGCGCAACCCTCTTCACTGCTACTCTGCCTCATAACAGCCGGCCATCCTGCTGTGGTTCCTACGCCTTGCATTTTTGACAATTGCCGCCACACACATGCGCATGGGTAGTTCTCTAATTTGGGAGTTTACCTCACGTAACATTGTGTTGGCGCCTCCTTCAGGTTCCTTTCAAAGGCCTTACTGCGCATCCATAAAAACGACGTCACTGGAACGCAAGCACGCTTCAGCCATTTTGGATCAGGCTGCGCGTCCAAAATGTGGTGGCCATCTTAAGTAACACTTTGTGTTACCAACGAGTATACACTTCTTCATCAGTGACACGCACACTTTAAAGCGCACCCTATTATTACTATCGTTAAAAGAAAATTAATCGTAACACGCGGTGTTACTCTACATTCAGAAATCACTCTCCTTGCAGTTCAGGTAACAATCTGCACTACCAAAAAAGTATGGGTTTTCTTCAGTGATTAACACACTGCAGAGTGCATCTATTCAACATTATTCATTCCACAATTCTTCTAAAGCATTTTGCTAAGATTTTCAGCATTATTTTTCTCTCTTGCGGCGCATATCCACCTCCTGCAGCTCTTCAACGTCATTTACCAGCTCTATTTTTAATCTAGTGTGACACATTTCGTGCGCTATTATTTATTTCATCATACAATTCTCAAACTGCGGTTGCCAGCATAGCATACAGCCCCTTTCATACTCACTGATACGCACAGCTTTGTTTTGGTTACCTCAGCCCACAGGTACCCATTTTGTGCATCATTACTCGCTGATGCACACAGCTTATCTATTCTTTATCTTCATTTTCAGCTTAAAAGTCCTACTAATATCTCTGCAATTTTTACTCCTCTTATTTTCATTCTTCTCCTTCTTTCTCACTTACCTTCTCTCTCCCTATTATGGCTTCTGGTAATATTTGGAACCTCTCTCCCCCACAAACTTTTAATCCCACGTCAGGTGATTCCTCTCTCAAACGGGAAGAATAGCGTGAATACTTTGAGAACTACATCTCTACATTTGATGACGACAAAGATATAACTCCAGAAAGAAAGAATAAAATATTACTACACTGTCCGGGTGCACAAGGAATGAAAATTTATAATCATATCAACAAGAAACCCAGACCGGCGGACCAAGGTGATGTTTACAGCAACGCACTTGAAGATTTGTCTAACTACTTTAAACCCACAGTATGTGTATCTGTTGATAGATTCAAATTTTTTCATCGCAAACAAGGTTCTGAAGAATCAGTTGAGTATTTCGTTGCTGCACTCAAAAATGTTGCTTTATCCTGTCGTTTTGGCACACTACATGACGAATTTATCCGCAATCAAATTGTGATGCGAGCTGCTAACCGCAACATCCAAGAGAAATTGTGGGCTAAAGGTGAATCTTCTCTTCAAGAAGTCATCGACAATGTCAAAAGTGCTGAGTTAACAGGGAGATGTGCCAAAGCGGTTTTGTCAGAAGATAAAAACAAAACCAGTGTGGAGGAATAACCAACGGTCGCCAGAGTCAGAAACTGTAAGAGCATGGTTCAGAAATCCAATTCAGACACTTCTCAGAAGAAGGATTTTAGTCCCAAAACTAAATTTGCTGGGGACAGGAAATGTTTTAGGTGTGGTAGCAAGTTTCACCTGGCAAATGATAAAAAATTCCCCACACTTAAATAAAAATGTTCAAAATGTGGTATTATTGGACACTTTTTCAAAATGTGTCAAAGTAAACATAAAAGAAATACAAATGTAAAATTTGCTGTACCGGAAGACCAAGATGATATATATTCTTCTGATGATGATGACATAAATCTTTTTGTTTTACAAGTTGATGAACATATGCTAAATGTGAATGACAAAAGTAAGAAACCTATGTGTGATTTAAATATTGGGGTGTGGAAATCTCCATAGTAGCAGACTCTGGTTCACCGTACACCATTATTAATAAAATCGTTTGGGTAGGAAAATTTGTACCTGTCATAGGAAAACATTTAGTCAATCCTGACATCTCTCCCAAGACGTTCACTGGTGAACCTATCAATGTTTTAGGATACAGGGAACTGTGTTTCCAATTCAAAGACAGACAAATGCTAGGTAAATTGTATGTCTCTGCTGTCGGCCCTTCAGTACTTGGTTGGATGGACAAGGAAAATTGGGCATAATTTTAAATCCAAATAGCCCAGATCCTGTGCTTTCCTTACAATCTGAAGATGAGTACAAGAACATTATTGCTAAACGGTATCCTAGAGTGTTCTCTGATAACATTGGAAAACTAAAAGGTTTCCATCACAAAATTAAACTTAAAAAAAATGTGGCTCCATGTATTCACAAGTCCAGGAATATTCCTTTCTCCATCAAAAGTGAAGTTGAAGCTGAACTTCTCAAATGACAGAAAGCTGGCATAATTGAACCAGTCGAATCAGCTGAATGGGTTGCACCCTTAGTCGTTGCTAAAAAACCCAACGGTAAACTCCGCTTATGTGTGGAGCTCCGTGTTCTCAATAAAAACATCCTCATTGATCAGTTCCCCTTACCCAAGATCAGCAAGATGTTGTCACAGACCAATGGCATCAAGTGGTTTTCCACAATCGACCTCACTGCAGCATACCATCAGGTTGCACTACACCCTGACAGTAGATGCCTCACCACCTTTGTGACGCCCTTCTGTTGCTTTATGTTTAAAAGGATACCCTTTGGATTGGCCTCCATTGTGGCCATGTTCCAGAGATTAATGCAAATACTTTTTAAAGATGAACCCAATCTTCTAATTTTTCAGGATGACATAATGGTCATGGGAGTTAACAGAAATGAACATGATGCCAAACGAGCTAAAGTGTTAAGAATCCTTGAAGACTATGGTCTCACTGCTGATATTCGTAAATGTAAATTTGCAGGCACCAGTGTCACATATTTAGGACATGAAATTTGTGTGGAGGGCATCAAACCAAAAAAAGAACTACTATCCGCCATTAGAGAAGCCCCCGCCCCCAGAAATAAAGACGAGGTTAGAGCCTTCCTAGGCCTCTCGGAATTTTATGCTAAGTTTGTTCAAGATTTCTCCACTAAAACCTACATTCTAAGACAACTTATAAAACAAAAGAATAAGTTTGAATGGTCTAGGGCTTGTGAAGAAGCCTGTACTAGGATTAAGAACGACATTTGTGATACTCCACCTTTACAGGGGTTTAACCCTTCCTTACATAGCATTATTACCACAGATGGCAGTGCTAGAGGTCTTGGAGCTGTTTTGAGCCAAACCGATGACATTGGTAACGAAAGAACCATTGCATTTGCCTCATGCTCTATTACACCCACTGAAGAAAGGTATTCTGTGATAGAGCGTGAGGCTTTGGCATGCGCATGGGGTTTAGAACACTTTAGGCAATACATATGGGGGTATCATGTCACACTTAGAAGTGATCATAAACCCCTTGTCAAGGTCCTCATTACCAAGGGACTACAAAGTGCCTCACCTCGCACTCATATCTGTCAGAATGATGGACTTCAATTATGAAGTACAATATGTTCCAGGTGTCAAGAACACCATTGCTGACTGTCTTAGTCGTTTGGCGTTGCCTTGTGTGGGTGAATCTACCTCAGGAGGCTGATACCATTTTATCCGAAGTGAAAAGACATATCAAAGATGGTTGGCCCATTAAAAAAGACGTTCCTACCCATTTACGCACTTTCTGGGAATTAAGACTTGTCATGTGAAGGAGGCCTTATTCTAAGAAATGGAAAAGTCATACCTCCTAATTGCCTCCAGCCCAAACTCCTTGACATTTGCCATGAAGGACATTTAAGCATTGGCAAAACTAAAAGTAGAGTAAAGAATTCCTACTGGTGGCCAAGGTTAGACCTCGAAATTGAAAGAAAAGTTAGAAACTGCTCAGCTTGTGAGAACTCTGACAAATCTCAACATACTTTTAGACCACCTTTACAACCCCTTTCCAGCCCCAGCATGCCTTGGACTAGATTAGGTATGGACATTTGTGGCCCCATCTGGGAGAACGGTGAACAAGTATTTCTTATTCTACTGGTTGATCAGTTTTCAAAATGGCCTGAAGTAGAGGTTGTACACAAAGCTGATACCAAAACCATTATTAATTTCTTGCAGAAGTTATTTTTAAGAGAAGGTTTACCCAAATGCATTGTGACCGACAATCGTCCCCAATTTGTCTCTGACGATTTCAAAAAATTGGTAATGGACAATGGTATTTCTCATAAAACCACTTCTCTGTACCACCCGGCTGGTAATGATGCAGTTGAGAGAGTCAATCGAGTCATAAAAAGCATTATACAACTTGTCAATCGCAATGATCTTTCTTGGAGGAAAGAATTGGTGCACAACCTATGGGCTTTCCGAGTTACACCATGTGAGTCTACTGGCTCTAGCCCCTTTGTGTTGTTAAGAGGTAGAACCTCTATCACCAAGGATAATGCAGGGTGGTTAGGACCCTAGAAAGTAGGTTGGTCCACAGAAAGGGATAAGGAAAAAATGTTACACTCTCAATGTACCAGTAAGAAGCATTACGACTCCAGACATGCCTGTAAACAGGTTAGCATTTGCATAGGTGACAAAGTTAGAGTACAAAAAAAGTGCTTTTGTTAAAAAGGGTCAAAGTCACTTTTCCCAGCCCCTTGTAGTCAAGAAAATCTTCTGCAATTCGGCCCTCTTAAGTGACGGAAAGGTTTGGCATTTTTTCATCCTTATCCTTATGCAGAGACTACAGCTCATCAGCAAACCATTTCGGAGTGTGACAGACCCTCTACCTCCCTCAATTACGATTGGCTTCTAGATAATGACACCAGTAGGGATTGTAACCTTGATGATACTGTAGTCAGATCTTCAAGTTTAATGGGTGTTCCGAGTGGTGACGTCTTCCAGAATGACAAAAGAGTTAATTCTCCCATTGAGGAGGCCGTTGATGAGATACCACGTGACCCTGTCACCAGTCGAGAAAACAATGTACAAAATAATGACGATGTTGTCACTGAACAAGGTTGTCCCCTTCACAATGATCCCCACGGAAGAGGGGTAGCTGTAGGGGAACCTGTTGTGAGTAGACACCGTAGAGAAGTCAGACTACCTGAAAGGTTGCGTGACTTTGTGTGTGAATAACCTTTTTTTTTTTTTCCCCTCCATTGTTTACAGCTATTCGTGACCTGTACTGCACTTGTATATTTCATGGTTCTCGATCTCTGTACCCTTTCTCTCGTTCCTTCTTCTTCCCCCTCCCTTCCTTCCCTCCACTCCCCTTACCCCAGGTTGTACAGCACTTTATTCTTTGATGAAAAGGAGATGTGTTTTGTTTATGGCTTGTGCATATTGTATTGGTCTCGCGACCTGCCTTGTGCTGTCTCCCTGGCCGTGTGCTCTTGCCCAAGGTTCTATGACATCCTTCTGTTCTAAATCGAACCTTGGGCATGGGTGGCAGTTGGGAGAACAGTTGAGGTGAATTTCTGTACTGAGAGGACACGTTTCCCGGAGTCCTGGGCAGCAGGCCCGTGCAGCAGGCACCTCCTTCCCAAGCCTCGGTTCCCTTCTTCCTGCCTGATGAGATGTTTCGTAGGACGTTAGCTTAACACCTTATGGTTCTGGGGGAAAATCATTTAATCTCTCAGTTCTTACAAAAAAAGATAAAATCTGACCCTGTGCAATGTAATCTGGCATTTGTGTAAAGCGCTCTAATACCCTTGGTCCACGTTCGCGCTATATAAAACTACAATAGAAAAAAATAGTGAAAAATGCCATGCTACGTGCCTGAAATTTGCAGGTGGATATGTAACGTCTATAAAATGTTTGAACTGCATCTATCTGTATCAAAAAAGTACACCGAGGGATGTTATATTGTAACACCCAAGTTATGCACTGTCACGGGGAGTGGCACACACAAAAGATGACTCAGGCCCCTCAGATGGTTAATGCAAATGTGGGACGAGAATTCCAAACTGTTGATGTGGTCCATCTCCCTACAGGGAATGGACTTCAGAGTGTTACACCGTCCTGGAACAGACCACGCCAGTGCAGATGGTATGTCCAGGTTCTTCCACCTTGGTGAATAGAACTGCCAAGGGGTTGGGTTGCTTTCTCCACCTTCAGCTGGGGGGCCAGTTGTGAAACCTGGTAGCTTTAGAGTGGTTTCCCCTGACTTTTTGCCTTCTAACGTCTTGTTTTTGTGACTTAATTTTTGCTGGGCTTAGAATCCTGGGCATGTTATCATGGCTGACCAGTGATAAGGTGCATGTACTCTTTCCTTAAAACAGGGTAACAATAGTTTATCCCCCATTGGCATATTTAATTTACTTATACATCTCTAATAGAGTGCACTATATGTGCCCAGGGCCTGTAAATGAAATGCTTCTTGTGGGCCTGCAGCACTGGTTGTGCTACCCACTGCAGTAGCCCCTTAAATATGTCTCAGGCCTGCTACTGCAGAGCCTGTGCATGCAGTTTTAAACTGCCATTTTGACCTGGCAAGTTAATCTACTTGCCAAGCCAAAACCTTTCTTTTTATTATATGTAAGTCACCCTAAGGTAGGCCCTGGACAGCCCAAAGGGCAGGGTGCAGTGTATTTAAAAAATAGTAAATTTTCTTTTTCTTTTTTCATGCCCTGGTGGTGAAATACTCTTAAATTTGTTTTTCACTACTGCAAAGCCTGTCTCTCCCATAGGTTAAATTGGGATTAACTTGTTACATTTTATAAGTGTAATTTCCAATTGGGAAAAGATAGACATTTGAAGTTTGGTGTGTGTGGACTCTTGTGGTGAAATTGAATTTTAAGTTGCAAATTTGAAAATGCCACTTTTAGAAAGTGTAAGAAAGTGGTAGTATGCACTCCTAGTTAATCAAACGTACTTGTGATTCAGAATATTCAATTGTAATGGCGTGCAACTCTGTGTGTGCATTCCATCCATGCGCACAAGTTTCCATAGAAGAACAAATAGTGGAGCCACGTCAGGTTCCAACCCAGATTGCACTGCCAGAAGAGAATTGTTCCAACAAACTCATTCTACACATTATTCTTCATTTTAATCCATGTTATTATTGTCAAATTTGATCGCTTGATGCTCGTACATGATATATAAATATTCCTCCAAATTTAACGAATGCCTATCCAGGCCTTTTGAACAACATCTGGGGGTTCACCCCTCCTTGAAGCATGACGTTAGGTTAGTCATTATACCCAATGCATTTCGGGCAACATGTGCCCTTCCTCAGGGGTGACTGTAAAAAGCAGATAACAGAAGATCATCAATTCATTACGCTCAGAATCGTACTGTAATTATAGCATGTTGTGCTTTATGCCTGCAATCTGACCTTGGCTTGCACCGGACATATGAGCAAGAACAGTGAACAATAAAAATAAAAGTGAAATGCATTATGAGGTTCAAAATCCTCGAGTTCAACAATTAAATAAAATGAATAAATCAATCCAGCAAACAATAACTGCGCCACAGTGTGCTCTCTCCCTGTCGCTAACCCCCAGAAAAGAGTTAGACTGCCAGCGTGCAACAATACCTAATCCAAAGCTCGAATTGTCCTCAAAACCACTCTCATACACAGTGTAGTTTACCTTATAGACACGCTAAATGTTAACGGTCACCGAAAAGAATGTGCTCCCTGTATAAGCGTAAGCGCTGCTTGTGCTTTTTAAATCAAATCACGTGGTTCAACTGAGTCACCTGACATACAAGGAATAAAGCTAAACAACATACTGGAATTAGCCCGTGAAACCTCAGATTGGTATGTCATGGAGGCAGCATTATTAACACAAAACATTTGTGAGTACAACATAAACAAACATGAAATTAACATGTATTCAACAATGCGGACAAAAGGTCAAATAGATGTGCCAGAGAGAGTACTCCTCCTAAATGTATACATTCATCCATGGGAAGCCAAGAATGCTGAAAGCTTTGCATTCCTATTAGAACTAATAAAATCACTGCAAAAATTACATCAGAGCTCATACCTAATAGTTTTAGGGAATTTTAATACAAGACTTATTCAAAACATATGCCCAAAGAATACACTAACGGTCCAAAAGCACAAAAAGTTAGGCAAAGTACACAACATCGCAATCTTATGTCAAAAGCTGGAAGCACTAGGCCTAACAATCTTGAATGGCACCTCAAAGGAAGCCATTCTGGTGGCAATAACCTTTCTCAGTGGCAGTAATCTATACATCATCGGTTACACGCTACTAAACAGTAATGCATCCTCTTGGGTAAACTCCTTCCAAATATTCCACAATTTGGAAACCGACCACTTCCTGCAATTTATCAGATTAGTACATAGGCCCCCCAACAAAGGGCCTACTCACATTTCCGACCAGCTATAATATAAAAAGACTCTGCGCGCATCGCACATGTAACAAATAATGGCGGTGTTTGTTACCTATGTATAAAAATTAAAAATAACATACAGTGAAGTGGGGCACCACAAAAAGACATGGACAGTGCTAATAAAGTCATTACTCTTAAATTTCCCAATGAACCTAGTCACCCATGCAAAAAATTAAGAGTGTCAAGCAAATTAGGGAATAGAAAAACAGAGCTGATACTCCAGGGTACTGAAAGATAAATAACAAGAGAAGTAAGAAGAAAAGTAACAGATGCAAAAAAAAGAAAAGGTTTTGATGAAACCTCATTTTGCTAGTTGAGGCAAACCTATCACATGTTGGAAGGCAAAGAAAAGTCAACAAGAAGAAATATGGCATAAGCTCCTATTGACAAGTAAGTTAACAAACAGCCAAGAGTTTTGGGGTTTGATAAACTTCCAGGTACTGGGATGGGCACATCATTATCATACTGCAGGTATAGCGGAGTAGGCTTAGTTGGCCCACATCTACATAATGTATTTCTACACCAACTAGCAGACCGATGAGTGAGAAGAGCCAAAAAAAACCTAAGGCCGTCAAATTCACCATCGAAGGCAGTTGAAGGGACACAGGAAGTACACATCTGTGAAATATATTCCACACCAACTAGTAGACTGATGAGTGAGAGGAGCCAAAATAACCTAAGGCTGGCAAAATCACCACCGAAAGCAGTTGAAGGAACACAGGAAACAAAATAGTGCATAGTAATTTACAGCAATGAAGCTGGTAACCCAGTAACACAAAGTCTAAACGTCCAGGAATTAGACCAAGAGGAGCCCCTTACTGATGCTGCCCGCCTGGAGAAAATAATAAAGAGATTGAAGATGGAGGGGGCACCGGGCCCAAACGGGCTACCAAATGCACTATTCAAGCAACCAACTTTTGGGCCAGTTAACTAACAACTCTTTTCAATCAAATCTACAACACTAATGCTATTCCATCTTGATGGAAAGGGAGCATATTCCATCCCTCTACAGGAGTGGCAGTCTTTCATTCATCTCCACTCAAATACAGGCCTATAGCACTAACAGATATAGAAGCCAAACTATATGCTTCCTGCATTCTTCATGATCTCTAAGCCTGTATCAAAGGAAAAAAGGAAACATCTAATACCAAAAACACAAATAGGCTTTGGATTAGGTACGAAGAGCACTACAAATTTGTCAGAACTTACCATTTTAGCAGGAAAATTCAATACATCAAAAAACGCGCCTATTAACATGTTTCAAAGATTTAAAATCTGCTTTTGACAGACTCCCACGTAGCTGCCTATGGACAAAACTTGAAGAATGGGCCATTCCAGGAAAATTGTTAAATACAGTTATTGCACTGCACAACGATATATGGGCCCAGGTCAAAGTTGGAAACGATAGCAGAGTTACAACAAAAATCCAAATAAAAAATGGCTTGAAACAAGGTTGTGTTTATTTAACCTATACCTGGCCGGCTTAGACAGCTACCTAACACAAGGAGAGAGTTTTCCACTGAAACTGGCAACAGAGAAAAACGTGTACTTGAAATATGCTGACAATATCGACATTCTGAATCAAACACCAATCGGGCTCCAAAGTTCAATCAATGCATTAGCAGGATACACTGAGCAGCAAAGCCTAAAACTGAATTTGAACAAGACAAAAGTAGTCCACCTTGTAGACTTCAAGTACAAGTCACACACTTGGTCCATCAAGGGAAAGCAAGTTGAGGTGGTATCCTCATAAGAGTACCTGGGCATACATATGGAACGACATCTGACCTTTAAGCAATACCTCGCTTCACTGCGGGCGAAAGCGCACTCATTAATATTTGTATTCAAACAGTGGCAAAAGAAACGTAGTTGCCCTTCACATGAACATTTGCTAACAATCATGGCAGCCCAATTGGTTCCCACAGGAGCATGCTGCCTGGAAATCCTGGGGCAGATTTACAAGCCCCTTGCGCCACTTTTGAGTCACTTTTAACATGGGAAAAGTGACGCAAAAGTGGCGCAAGGGGCTTGTAAATCTGCCCCCCTGTTCGAAAGGAAGCGGCCATGCTGAATTTATTGCAAACGAAAGCTACAAAGCCGCTCAAAATGAACTTCTCCGACACAGAATCAACTGGAAACAGGCTTAAAAAAACAGGAACTGCAAAAGAAAAATGCTTTTGTGAAGTTATGTTCAACATTCTATGTTTCAGCCAGTGGCTCCATGAACAGCTTGTCTTGGTCAGAAATTGAGGCACAGATGAGAAGAAAAGTAAAATAAAAGTCTTGGTGAAACTACTTAGGATCAGCAATAGAAGATCTAAGCATTAAAGAAGCATGAGAAAGTCTCATGGACAATTCAGATCTCTTTTGAATAAGTAACTCCTCAGTAAAGAACTTGTCTCTCCTTCAGCATAAGAAAAAATTCGCAAAGGGACTACATGCTTGGACAGTTGTTGACACATCTTATAGCTTGAAGCCCCAAGCGTATCTGAACACATACTTTTCACCAGTTTTAAAACTCTACCTTATGCTTTACCGATTTGGAGAACTCAACACAAGACTTAACACCGACATGCAAGAACTGATCATCACACCCAATCTGTTGTCTATGAGCAAACAGAAACAATCACTCACATCCTTTGCACTTGCCCAGCAGTTTGGGACAAAGAAGAAAGCTACTCAAACCGCTCTTTGTTCAACTCCACATTGACACCTACAGGCAAGCGGTCCGGTCATTGCTTGGTTGAAAGGAGCCTCAATACCCTAGCATGCCAGGGAACAACATTTTTGAGCCCTGTAAAAGATTGGCTTGGCACCACTCAGGAATAAGATGGCTATTTACAGCATTTAAGGAGTGAAGAGATTATTCAAGCACATGATGCACTGGCACTTTATTGGAAACAATCAGGCAGTGATGGCTTACAGAGTGTATCACTCCAATATAATGGCCAGGCAGAGATTAAAGCGCACCTTAAAAGAAAATAGAGGATATATATATATATGCACAACGAATGTGCACTTTAGAGAGCACGCTGTGTGGTCACATTAGGCGTGGGCAAGAACACCACCATTTTACATGCTCACATTTAAAGTTATACAAAAGGGGATGATGGACATTTAAAGTTGACATCTTTCTTGAACATTGACACATATTTGATTATGTGCCTGTATGGGGTAACATTCTCTGAAATGATTTTGCTAACATTCGTAGGCGTATTATCAGAGCGTTGAATATTCTGGACGAGAGCTAAGTTCACTGTACAAAATGTTGTTGTTTGTTATTATCCACTCCGTGACAGCTGTGCAAAGGTAGAATCAATAATGGCGGCCTGACTGGGGCTTCGGCATGGCTACATGGGTGACGTTTATTATATAAACAACATCACTCCTCTGTATAGTTAGAAGACCTTCACTGACACTGTTGAGGTTGCCCCATGCCGGAATTCCAGCCCAGCTGAATTCTGGTCACTGCCTAAGAAAGATGGTGCACATCTCTACACTGACAAGGGCTCCCAGGTGAAACATACCCTCAGGTAACTGGGTAGTTAGATCACCCTTTGGGATTCCGGCAGATTCACCCACTAATGGCACACTAGGTTAGGGAATGGTAGGTAGGAGCATAACTATAACTTTATTCAAATGCAAGCATATAACCTATGTAACAGCACAATGGTTGAACTGTCCATTTTCTTTACCATTCTTGCGATGCTGATCTGTTTTGTTTCCTTCTATTGATAATTACAGCACATGTATTTTAGAGAAGAATCTTCTTGCTTCAAAAATATTTGAAATGCTACTGCGAGTGTTTCCCTTCGGGCATGCATGAATAAGCAGATGATATCGGTTTTCACAATTTCCTTGGGGAGTCAGGGTTGTCATGTTCTGAGGTTGCACATAACACTGTTACCTTGCTAGGTTAGGGGTACAGACGGTGCACTTTGAGCTAGCCAGGACTAAGGCCAACATATCCTTATGGTGTGCGTCTCTCACAGTTTTGATGTTTATGTTGTCCAAAAAAACAAACCGTTTTACTGAGAAAGCATGAACCATATAACAGTTGGAAAAGAACAATAAGCAAAAAAACTACCATCCTATCTGAGTCCAGATAGGCAAAGCAATTTTAAACAAAAACAGACTGCTGGTTGTTTGCATTTATACATTGTCTGCCCTCGGCCCACAGGCAATAAACTCATTTTATTTATCTAGCTGTTTTATAAAGTTTTAACAGAATGTTTGCAAATTATGACAATATGATTTAATTGCATGTCTGGCACATTTTATGTAATGGTAACTATACAATAAACTTACTTACTTACTTATTGCCCACCTTTAAACACCCCACCATAGGGAAATTATATTTACAAGTTACAACAAATACCACCTGAGTTTCAAACAGCTCATATTCAGTGCCATATTAGCCAGCTGTCTCTGTGCATTGTTAAGAGCATTTAAGACCAAGTCAAGCCATGCCATGTTGTAAAACTAGGGATCCAATCATTGGTGACCTTCCTTTGCTTTAAAGTTTGTAGTCGGGACAGGAACTGGATCATTGTAGAAAAGTAATGTATATGAATTGAAACTTGCTTTGCTTAGGAAGTGTGAGAAAGTGATTTATTAGTAGGCCTGGGCGGTAAATTCCGTTCCGCTCGCGGAATTTGCGGAATTTGGGTAATTTCGCGTTCCGCGGAGAACGCGAAATTGCCAAAAATTCCGCGGCTTCGCGGAGTTTTTTGCTTGCTCGCGCTTTCAAAATGCGTGTTCGCGAGATATTTCTCCCCGAGCACGCAAACAGCGTTCGCGAACAGGAAAAAAGCATCGCGAACGGGCGGAACAAGCAATTCCGCGTGTTCGCGGAACTTTTGCGTGCTCGCGGAGATTTTTTACCGTTTCGCGGAGCTTTGCGTAACGCGACTACGCAAATTCCGCCCACCCCTATTTATTAGTTGGGATGCACTGGTGTTCATCACAAGTAATAAAACCACTGTCTTTTTAGGTCCAGTCAAAGGCTTCAGTTATTTAAATCTAGCTTGACGCCTGGAAGCTATAAAAGTCAAAAACACAACACAATTGAAATCACACTCAAATTTAGATAGATAGACAATATTCTAATAAATAAAATAACATCAAAATGAAAATAATTCAATAAGGGAAACTGGCGATAGGCAAAGGTTTATGTGAAAATAGCAACAAAAAGCGCAACGTTCTATCAGTAGTGAATGGTCATGGTAGACAGAGACCTAGGTGCTATTTGAGGCCAACCGCGATGGAGCGTGGGTTGGATATACCAAGTAGGTTGGCACCACTAGGGCTTGGAAGTAGGGAAAGTTTGAAAAAGTTTCTAAGCTCCAATCTGAACATGGACTTTCTCATTCTTCTGGAAAAAAAATCTTCACCATGCAAGACTACCCTGAAATTCAGTCCACTGCAATGGAACTGTCGGCCAGATACTTGTTGCTTTCCAACCTCTTGAAGATCTGAACAAAAGTTTTGAAAATGTTTCCAACATTTTCTGGGTGCCCAAACAACCACAGGAGTGAACTTCCAAGGCCCCAGAACCTCCAGGGGATCACCACACTTAGAGACTCTCAGGCAGTCCGACAGAGGGCAACAGCAAGTCAAGTCCAGGTATAGTTGCTTTTGGTCGGCTGGGATTCTTCACAGGAATGTCCTCTTCAGCTTTTTTATGTTCCTAGAGCCACCAAGGGGATCAGGCTTATGATCCTTGGAGATAATTATGTGCTTGGATTTCAAGTGGAAGGGGGTCCAACCTCCTAAGGTCCTCCTCACAGGTCACCAATCCCAAATACAGATTCAGTCCACAGGTATCCTTTTGCACGCCCATCAGTGTTCTGAGGAAGCGTGGGTTAGGATCCAGCTTTGTAGGGTTCACTAGTCTGTTTGTGGGGATCATGCTAATATACTCCGAGTTCCTCTCTGTATATGGACAAAAGGTTCAGATGCCATGATCTACCTACTTTAGAACTAGATCCTGTTTGTTTTCATTCAACAGTCCCATATTGCCATGTGTCATGGCATTTTCAAGATGGTAAAAGCCTTCGGCCACACTGAACTTGAGTTCTGAGGGCTGGTGTGTATGTGGGGAGTGTACTATGGTAATCCTAGTGTCCTCCCACATCTAACATTAAAATCCAGTTAGAAGCGGGCACTGTACCCACAACAAACCCAGAGACAACTGCCTGGTAGGACAAGAGCAGAGTTCTTCAGCAACCAGACAGGCAATACTGAAGAAAAGGTCTGGCATCCTATTTGCGCCCTTGGAAGTGTGCAAAACATTTACATATTCTTTGGACAGATCTGACATGCAGGATTTGACACTGAGGTGTCCACAGGAGGGGCAAAGTCCCTACCCCTGATATTCTATTGGGCTCAGAGGAGTCATCACTGTCCAATTAAGCTAGTCTATTTTTTATTCTTGGAAGAAATTTCACACCTCATTCACATCTCATTCAAGGCTGAGCATTGGTTGGTATTAGCTGTAGAGCTAAAGCAGACAAGGCTCCTGAAAGGACTTTCAGCTAAAGGGTAACATTCAACAAGGTATTTTCCTTAATATTTATTAAAAATCTGTGTTCACCATTGAATTGGAATTTTATTAACTATTAAAATAATGGTTTAATTATTTTTCTAGCTGGTACCTTCCCGAAGTTAGCAGTATTAGTATTTTAATCTGAACTCTGATTTCCAACATAGGATAGCTAGGGCTGCCACAGTGAAAACAGATTTTTAGGTCTTGTTACTGAAGGGATATGTTAACATTAAGTTCCTACATGTCCCAGTTTTATATACCATACACCCCACCTTATGGGCTACAAGGCCTACATAGGGGTGACTTAATAAAATTTTAAATGAGGGTTTGTACCAGTCGAAAAGTGTTCTATTAATAGGTCTCACTTGTAGGTTTAAACTGCATCAATCAGACTACAATGGTAGAATAAAAAAGGCATGTTTTTCTTATCACACTGGTGGATGGCACAATACATGGTGCTCTCCATAGGAGACATTTAACGTTCCATGCCATGGGTATAGTTTCTACACCATATACCATGGCCAGCAGTACCCAAATGAGCATAGTCTAAAAGCCAGGAATAAAATTCAGCAAAAAAATTAGAGCTGTCAGCACAATTTATATCTCATAATGTGTTCGACTTGCACTCTTCATAAAATGTCCTATCGGATCTCAAAGAAATCACTGTAATCCCAAATCCGGTGACTGTATCGAATCCGGGGCCAACCTGTAATGAAATCACAGAAATCTTTGCAAACACTGTAGCCAGGCTACTTATAGTTCAGAGTTTTAAAATGTCCGCCAAGACTTTGAGGTCTTACGAGATCTTGGCCAGCCATCTCATGTTATTGTTGTGGATGACTTGGCAGCTGAGGACGACTCACCCTCATGTTGTTGTTGTGGCTGACTTGGCAGCTGAGGATGACTCAAACTCATCTTGTGGTTGTGGATAACTTGACAGCTGAGGATGACTCACCAGTGTTCAGCCCCCTGTCTCATGTTGTGAATGAGTGGCCAACTGAGGATGACTCACCAGTATTAAGACCCCCTTAATGTTCTGCGCAAAATGGTGACCTAAGGTGTCGAGTTTTATACCCTACATACCCATCAAAGTGTGTGCAGACACTTGGATGAGAGAGCAGAATGCCAAAGAAGGCACCAATAGAACTCAAGGCTTATAGGCAAAGGCCACTAGCACGACTCCCCGGCGGCAAGTATGGTGGCTACCCATGAATACCCACTCCCCTAGGACCCTCCCCAGGTTCGGGGCAGGGTTACCTGGGATGTTGGGCATGAAAGCGTCAGACCAGTCTGGAGGAGTGGGCCTCTTCGGCGGGTTCCCATGATCTCTCCTGAGGGCCATACCCCTTCCAGTCAATGCAATAAAACAGAACCCCACGTGTATGTTTGGAATCCAAAATGTCTCGGACTTTATATTCCTCAAGGCCATCTATGACCATGGGTGGAGGATATAAATGTAACTGAGTACCTGGAGTGATGGGTTTGAGTAAGGAGACATCAAAGGTGGGGAGTGGAGAGGTGTGGTGCAGCGGCCAGGGCAGCTGACTTTGGAGCACAGGGCTCACGGTTCGATCCCTGGCTACGGCGGCTGCTCAGCACCATGTGACTCTGGGAAATAGCTCACTTAATTTCCACGACGGCCCCCAGCTCCTTGAGACCCGTAAGAGTGAGTAGTTTGTGCTTTACAAATACGGATTTAGATTTTAGATGGATCCGCATGTGAGTTGGTAGAGTCAAACGCACTGCATTGACTCCCACCAGGCTTTCTGCTGGATACTGGCCAATGAATAGGGGCTGCAATTTTTTATATCCCTGCTGGCGTAAATGTCTGGAGGAAAGCCAAACTAAATCCCCCGATTGGTAGGTAGGTGCCTTTCGGCATTTGCGATCCACTTAGTGTTTGTATTTTGATTTTGCGTGAGTGAGATTACGGGTCAATAGATGCAAGTTTTTTTGTGCACAACCCATCTTCTATACTTGAAAGAGTAGAAGGAATAGATTTGAGAACTGGAAGGACTCAAGGGTAAGAGCAAAAAAGGCGGAATAACAGGTGAAAAAGTGTTTGGCGTTGTTGTGGCAGAATTCGACCAACCAGAGTTTGGATACCCAGGATTCTTGTTCCTTGGTAATGTCCCGAGGAACTTCTCTAGGTCTTGATTAGTTTGCTCAGTCTTCCCATCTGATTCAGGGTGGCAAGCCGAGGACAGACAGAGAGTGACATCCAAAGAGTTACAAAACGCTCTCCAAAACCAGGAGATGAACTGGTGTTCCCGGTCAGAAATGATGTTGGATGGCAAACCATGTAAGCATACAATATGATGCAGAAATAGCTCCACCAACTCAGGGGTGGTTGGTAACCCTCGCAAGTGAATATAGTGGTGCATTTGGCTTAACACGTCCATAATCACCAGTATGGTGGTACATCCCTGGTCTTTGGGGAAGTCGGTTGTGAAATCCATGAAAAGAGTGTGCCATGGCTGTGGAGGAGTTAGCAGGGGTTGCAATAACCCGACCGGTCTTTGGGAAGAACCTTAGTTTGTTTGGCAACCTACCAGTTGCTTGCAGTCTTTCAACATGGAAGCCCACGAGACGGATCGCTTTAAGAGGTCATAAGTCTTAGTTGCCCCCGGATGCCCTACTAATGGATTCACATGAGTCAAATTTAAAACCTCACCCCATAGCTCCTCGGATGGCATTTATAGGGCCTGGTTATAGAACAATAGGCCCTGATCCAGTCGTCGATTGGAATCTGCAGCCAGCCAAGTAGGAATGTCAACCTGACGTGCAGCCTGTCTCAACCGGTATTCCCAGGTAATTACAGAAGCACAGGCATGAGCAACAAAATGAGTGGGTTGTAAATAGCATTCGCCGTTTCAGGTTTTGCTGAGTGAGTTTCTTTAGAGTCGTTGGGCCGGGATAAGGCAACAGCTTTACGATTGTTAGCCCCTGGATGATAGGTTAGGATGAAATTATATTCTTCAAAAAAGAGTGATCACCGCAATTGTCTAGGAGTTAAGGCCTTGACTGATTTTAAGAATTAGAGGTTACGATGGTCGGTATACACCGCGATATTGTGTTGCGTCCCCATAAAGTAATGCTTCACTCCTGGAAGGCGGCCATACGGCTCTCGATCAAAAATTGTATAATTCCCTTCTGCATTGATTAATTTGTGGGAGACAAATTCTAGGGGGTGCAGCTAACCAGTGCCCTGTTTCCTTTGAGATAACACTGCCCTAATAAAACCTTTGGAAGCATCAGCTTTCACGTAGAATGGTAGTGAGGTGTCAGGATGAAGGATAATGGGTGCAGAGGTGAATGATAGCTTATGGCCGGAAGAGGCCTCGTCAGCTTGAGGTGACCAACAAAAAGTGGTTCCTTTACAGAGAAGCTCTGTTATGGGTGTCACAAAGGTGGAGAAGTTCAAAATGAACCAATGATAAAAATTTGCAAAGCCCACAAATCTTTGCATATGTCTTCTGATAGTGTTTTTTTTGCCATTGTAGTACCACCTGTACCTTGGACTTGTCCATAGTGAATCCTTCGGTGAAGATGATGTATCCCAAGAATTGGACTGATGGGACGTGGAATTCACATTTTCAAATCTTTGCATACAGATGATTCTCACATAAGGCCTGGAGCACCTTATTAACATGTATAATGTGTTCACTCTCAGATGTGGAATAGGTGAGAATGTAGTCAATATAAATGACCACAAAGATGTCCAAGTACTCCCGCAATACACAGTTCACTAGATGTTGAAGGCAGTTGGGGCATTGCACTAGCCGAAAAACATAACCTGATATTCAAACAGTACTAATTTAGTGCAGAATGCCGTCTTCCACTTGTTTCCTTCGTGCATCCGCACCAAACGATATGCCCCACGTAGGTCCAATATTGAGACGATGGTTGCCCTTTTGACCTGATGTAGTAGTTCAGAAATTAGTGGAAGGGGGTAACGATTCTTCCGTGTGACATTCATTATTCAGAGTCCTATAATCGATGCAGATTCTCTGTTATTTTAAAGGATGAAGAGCAATAGTGATGAGACAGGGTATTTAAAATTACGTATGAAACTGTTGGCCAGATATTTATCCAGGTATTGGCACAGTGTTCGGTCTCAGGTTCAGTGAGAGAATAAATACGGCTGCATAGTAGCCATCCTGCTGGTTCAAGATCTATTTTGCAATCAATATCGTGATGTAGAGGCAAGGTGTTGATTACTTGTTCACTGAACAGATCCCCTTATTCAATGTATGTGTTAGGTAACTCGTATGGGGCTATGGGAATGGATAGGCATTTCTCCTTAGAGTGTTCTGATGTGAGGTCTAGGGATCCTAACACCCAATCTAAAATGGGATTGTGTAACCACAGCCAAGGAAGCCCTAGAATATACATACTGTGGACCGCTAATGACATCAATACTCAGTTCCTCTTTGTGAACCCCTGGGCAATACATTCAGCTAATTAATGTTTGGTGTGTGATAGGGCTGGAAGATAACAGGGACCCATCTACTGCCCAAACTTGTTCTGCAGTTAACTTGCATTGCATTGGGATTTTATGCCTATGCACATACTGCCAAATGCAGAAATTCCCTGTCGCCCCAGATCCAATCATGACAGACACAGCTAGACAGGGAATTTCAGGATAAAAAAAGAATGATACATCCATTGTCACATGATATGTGGGGGTGGCTTGAGCAGTTTTCCCAACATTGAGGAGGTGGCTTCCAGGCCCTCTTTGGTTTGCTGTTATAGTCTTGCACAAAGTGTGCTTCTACTCCACAATACACACAGACATTAATGAATAGGGGCTGCAATTTTTTATGTCCCTGCTGGCGTAAATGTCTGGAGGAAAGCCAAACTAAATCCCCCGATTGGTAGGTAGGTGCCTTTCGGCATTTGCGATCCACATAGTGTTTGTATTTTTTCTTGTTTGGACAAAGAGGCTTGGACTGATCTTATCTGCATGGGCTCAACCTGGGAGTCTGATGGTTTAGAGTGCCCCAATCTGGGCAAGTGTTGTACTTTGGTTCTCCTTCGCTCCGACATTCCGTGAGGCGATGGTCTTACTGTAAGACAAGATTAATCAGATCTTCACAGTTTGTTAGTCTGTCTACCACCTGAGCCAACATGTCCTTAAGGTCATCTCTCAGTCCCCTGTAAAACAATGGAGCTCTCTTCCGCTCAGGTCAGTCAGCCTCAAGTACCAACCGATTAAAGTGAGCCAGATAACTTAGGAGAATGTTGTTGCCTTGGTGGAAATCCAGGAGCTCATTGTCCATGGTCTGAGTGGTTGTGCCTGGGTCAAAGATGCGGTGGAGCTCCCGCTCGAAGGCGTCATAGCTGTGCAAGATGGGGCTGTACTCTGCCACCAATGGTACAGACCAGTAGGCAGCATCTCCTGACAAATAAGATAATGCAAAGACTACTCTAGATCCAGCAGTAGGAAAAGCAGCTGGACGACACAAGAAATGGAGAATATATTGTGTGAGGAAGATGTTCAATTTCTATGAATCCCACTGAAAAGCATTCAGGAGCAGCCAAGGGTGTGGCTAACTGCACTATTGCTAGCTGTGCGGTGGAAACTGGAGCTACTAAGGGTGATGGACTATGCGTAGACCCACTCGGACCACTGACAGGAGTTCTCCGGGGATTCTGTAAAGTATCCACCTAGTGAGATTGAGTCATGACCTGAGTCCTCAGACTCTGGCTCTCGACTCGGGACAGTTCTAGCTGTCTTTGCATATCCTGTAGCATCCTTTCCAGATTGGTAACAATAGGACGCTGTCTCTCTATATAGTGTACCAAAACGATGAACACTGTGCTGAGACTCCAATGGATATTTGGCTGCCCCATTTGCTCTGGAGGGCCCTAGGAGCCACATGCTCCAAAACCCACACCTTCTGCCCTGGTTGGAACTCCAACAAGGCAGCCTTCTGGTCATACCAGAGCTTCTGGAGCTCTTGGCTGGCCTCAAGGTTGTAATTGGCTTTTTTCATGTACTCAGCCATCCTGAAACGAATGCAAACACATAATTTAAAATATCCTGCTTAAGTTGTTTGAGAGGTCTCTCCCATCCTTCCTTCACAAGACACAATGGTTCACGTAAAAAGCACAAAAAGTCCCCTGGGTCTCAGGACAGAAGAGAGAGTGCTGGGGTGTCCCTTTTACAGGACGGTTTCCCTCACCCACCCGAAGGTGGCATGCTTCATCATAGGGTAACCTCCTCGCATTGCAAACCTGATCGCAATGCAGGCTACAACCCCCTCTCTGAGAGGGAGGATCTCAGGGATATTTTGTTTGTGAGAAAAGAGGTATCCTAAAACCTATAGAAGAGCAGGTTGGGGTGGAGGGAAGAAAAGAAAGAGGGTTTGTGAGCTAAAACTAACTCTAAGATGCGCCCAAAAACTTTATTGGGGCATCCAAAGGTCCGGATTATTCAACCTGTAATAGGACAGTGGGGGTCAATTTCCCCCCCCCCCTTACAGGGTGCCCAAATAAAAGTTCAAAGGGGGAAAATACTATTACTTTTTTGGCATGCAAAAAGCAGGCATGGTAGCAGGACATCCCATCTCCTTCTGAGCTTTTCAAGTAAGGAGTCCACTAATCATACCTTTTAAGGTCTTGTCAAATCTTTCAACAAGCCCATTTGTCTGCGTATGGTATGGGGTATTGAATCTATAGTCCACATGTGTTTTAAGTATGCAGACATGAGGTTTGTACCTATGATATCACCTACTTTGGAAACCCAACCCTAGTAAAAATACCAAGGAGGGCCTTGGCCACTGAAAGGGCGGTGGAAGACCCAGGGGAATTGGCTCTGGATACCTAGTGGCATGATCCACTACCACTAGTATAAATCGGTTTCCTGATGCTGTTTGAGGGCCAAGGGGACAATGTAAATCCCAACCCTGTATTTCAACCACTGGAAGTGGCATTAAGGGGCCTTCAGGTGGCTACCTGTCTTGCCACTGGTTTGACAGGTGGCACAGGAGTTACAAAACTCCTTCACCTTCTTGGACATTCCTGGCCAATAGAAGTAGTACACCAACCTGCTCCAAGTTGTGGGCTGGCCAAGATGCCCAGGTAGCGGAATGTCATGGGCCAATGTTAGGAGAAACTCTCTAAATTACTGAGGCACTACTACTGGCCTTGTGACACTAGGGGGCCCATTAGCATGTCGGGCGGATCACCACCGCCTGCATGGCGGTGGCGATCCGCCCGACATTTGTGCCCGCCCGCATGCCAATTCCCCCCGCCATATTACTATGGCGGGGGGACCCCGGCGGACGGAAAGACCGTCCGCCGGTTTTCCGCCGGTAGGCAATCCGCCCGATTGCCTACCGGGCGGAAAGCTGTTAATATGGTGGCGGTGTCTGGTAGACACCGCCATCCATATTATGATGCATGCGGGGTTTAGCCTTTCCGTGGCGGCAACCTGCCACGGAAAGGCATGCGGTTCTCGCCATTGGGGGCCCTTAGCAGGCCCCTAGGTATTCTGGGGGGTGGGGGGTACACATGGGGAGTACCTATGGTACCCCCCTGCATTTCAATGTACAACTTGGCAGGCACCGCGCAGTGCCTGTCATGTTGTGCACTGAAATGCACAACTTGCTTTTGTGGCATTGCGGCGGGCGGTGCTTTCAGCACCGCCAGCCGCAATGTTACAAATGCGGGATGCGCCTGCCAGTGTGGCGGGCGCATCCTAATCGTGGGTGCGGGACTGCCGCATGCAGTGTGGGCGGTCCCGTTTCCCGGGGCTCTGGCGGGCGGACAAAGTCCGCCCGCCATACTAATGAGCCCCTAGGTTTGGGATCTCTGGCCTCAGTGTAAAGGAGCCCCTCCTCCCAAAAGGTCCTGTGGGAACCACTGACACTTCCCTTTACCTGATCAGCAACTTGATGTCTCAGGCTTTCAAGAGTGGGATAGGTCTTGTGGCCCTGGCACAGATCTTCCTTAGTGGGTCTCCCTGGGCCCAAAAGCTCTGCCATGTAAGGCCCAAGCTCCTGAGGCTTAGTTCCCTCCGAGGCTGCCAAGACTTCTTCCTGAGGAGATGTGACTTGATCTGGGGTCTGAACAGAAGTTGGTTTCCCAGACTTCTTGCCCTTTCTCATTTACATTGTTACCTGCTAACCAACCACTTAGAGTTTTCACTGAAAAGTTGACAAATTCAACCAAGGACTGACTCTCCCTGAATTTAATCATGTATTCCTCAGTGGTGAGTTTAAAGCCCTCAATCAGAGTACCCTTCATGAGGTCATAGGACTCAGCGTCTTTCTCCTTCAATGTCAGGAGTCTATCGCTGCATTTACTGTAGAATAGTTCCCTCAAGAGAGAAGCCCAATTCTTTTTGGCTACCTTCCTGGCTATGTAGGCTCTCTCAATTACAGCAAACCCTTTGGCAATGCCATCACCTTCCCTTTTCGGAGCTTAGAGTCAAACTAATCTTCTCGCTTCCTACTTATAACATTGCTGCCTAGGCCCATCTCCTTTCTTTGCCTTTCTACGTCCAGGAGTTGAGTTTTTAAGTCCAACCTCCTGGCCAATCTGTTTAGCACGAGATCCCCCTGTGAGGGCTCACCCTCTGTTTCTGACTGGTGGGTTTTTATCACCTCCTCAAGAGTATTTTGTTCAGTAGGCTGATCCTCATTGGTCTCAGCTACTAGGTCTGGGCTGTCTCTCTCAAATGCTGTGAATAGCCTTCTAAGCTTATCTATGGTAGCATGAGAGCCAGTTTTGATACCATACCCTATACAAAGGGCCCTTAACCTGGCATAGGTTAAATCCATTTAAGGGGCACATCGAGCTCCTGAACCTGGTTTTCGGTATCAGTTATTATTGTTGCTAAAGTTGTGACCTTTTTGGAGAGGAAAAAAAAAACCTTAGCAAAAGTACTTTGGCCTGACTAAAGTCAAAAGACTTTTATATTTCTAACCACTTAGTTTCAGGGACTTAGCCAAGGCCCTAGCAGTTGTTTTTGAAATTTGGAAAAATTAGACCAATTGAAAAAAATACAACTAGTCTAAAGACAATTTTTAGATTCGTTCATGTGGTCACTTATTGACAGAGTGGTATCAGCAAACTCAAAGTCGTAGACCCCACCGCTGATCCACCAATGTTGGACACTGGCTCTCTATATAGTGTACTAAAACGTTAATACACTGTGCAGAGAGTCCAGTGGATCCCCTATTGGTGGATCCCCTATTGGTATACAGAGGTAAAAGTAGATAATACAAATACTCTATTTGTGGTAGTGTGGGTGAGCAGTTAGGCTTATCAGAGGGTATTGCTAAGCACTTGTTGTACTCACAGAGGCAATAAATGAGACACAGACTCAAGAACAAATCTGAGACCAAGTTGTAAAAATAACATTGATTTTTATATAATTGTTTCAGACCAAGAATTTGTTCTATAACTTTTTAAGTTATTACTTTTTAAAGTTGCAAAAGAAATCACTGTTCTGTGCAATTGCACACACATGAAGTCAATGAGAGAAAATGGGAAAAAGCATAGAAAATCCCACAGTGAGTTCTCGAGGTTCACCTTCTGGATTCGGGTAAGTAGCAAGGCCAGGTCCAATGTTCCAGCAGCAGACGTTTGGGAGTGTCCCAGACTTGGCCGGGAGCAGGGTGCTGAAGTCGTTGGTACTATGCATGCTACGAAGAAGAGGGTCACCTGAAAACACACTACACAGGCGGATTTAAAGGTAAGTCCAAGGAGTCCCACTCGAGGGAGCAGGTAGCAAGAGCCTTGGGACCATAGAGACACAGCTTGTTGGTCATTACCCAGGCCAAGTGGACTGGGTGCAGAGCAGATAGGGCAGCCAGGCGTCATGAATCAAGACGGTTCTTGTGGTCACGGGCAGACCAGTTGCAAAGGTGATTCTGGGACAGCTGGGCCACTCATGGAGCAGGCATCATGGTCCTCGAAGTCCCTCAATGGGTGTCTGCATCCTGTGTCATTGGAGTCTGGATTGGACTCTTTCTTCTTGGTCTTCGGTGCAGGGGGTCCAGTACCCCAGGTATTGATACTGCACGTCTATGCTAAGTCCTAGTGTCCTCCCACTTGGTACCTGCTTGAACTGTGGCACAGCGGCTTGACACCCCTTGTGGATCTGACACCGGACACTTCGCACCTGACATCACACGCTGCACTGACATGAAGCAAGCAAAGCCTCTTTTATAGTGTTCCTTCCGTCTCTTGGTGCGAGATGGATTATTTTCCACCTCATGCTCTCTGGAACGAACGTTTGTACCGGCTCATATTTGTAAAGGCAGTTGCTGTTCCTGCCTGCTTATGTTGGGACGTGTGGTTGCTGGGGACCCACTATTACGAATAAACTAGTTCCTGTTCACCTTACCTGCCTGGATTGATCATTTCATTTTGGCGACGATCCTCTAGCGGTCCCCGGCTGTGGCAGATCGTCTCTTGTTTTTCTTGCAATCGGTTCTGCCATCACCACACATGAAGACCGGATTCCTCAAGACAAGACGTGCTGGACACTTCTCCGCCCCCTTTCAGTGTCACATGGAGGAAAAGGGGAGTGAGAGGCAAGAACTATTGTTGCCCTGTTGCTGTGTTCACGTAAGCGTCTTTCTTTTCTGGGGTTTAACGTCAATACTTCCTGCAAGGCAAGACTTCCAGCTAACTCTACTGTTTGTGTCAGCTGCTTGGTGCCCTCTACTGGTCAAATCTTTGTTAGCATAAATACGATATCTGTTTCAGCTCTGTGGAAGCCTACTGCCTTTCAAACCTTTCTTCACATGAGTGTTTGTGCCAGCACTGTTATTTATAGCAATCGTTTTTATGCTACAGGGGCCTGCAGAGTTCAGGAGACATTTGGCTTTGGCTCAAAACTTTCTGGGGGTTTTGCAGCACTTGCTGTTTAATTTCACGCTTCAAGTGCTGTACTTTATTTTTCTGCAATTGTTTTCATCATGCAACAGTGTTGCCCTCCACCACCTCCTTTATTAAAAAATCCAGGGGACACTCCAATGAAATGGAGTAAATGGCTTGGGCTTTTTAACAATTTTGTGGTAGTGTTTGATGGTGACTCTTTCAGTGTTGCAAGGAAAAAAGGCTTGTTGCTTAATTCTATTGGCACTGAAGCTCAAGAAGTTTTGATCATTTGCCTCCCCTGGTTGCGCCTCAAGGTGTGGAAGAGTATGATGAATTTACAGAGGCTATGGACAGACTAAAATAGCATTTTACGGTGGAATCCCACATTGTGATGAAACGTTTAAATTTTTATTCCAGGCATCAGATGTCTACGGAGCCCATTGAAAACTATGTTGCAGCATTAAGAGTTTTAGCTGCTAGTTGTGATTGTGGTGCTCTCATTGAGCAATATTTGCGTGATCAAATTATTATGCATTGCTTTAATAAAAAAATTCAAGAACAACTTCTTAGACATAAAATCCATCACTCAGAGAAGTTATTGAGGTCACTAAAGGTATTGAGAGAGCTGCCAAATCTTTTAAGCTTTTGAATGTTGAGAAAGAAGGTCAATTGGATGTTGCACTTATACGCAATGGTGACAAAAATAAGCCTTTTAAAAGTAAAGTTTTTTCTTCCGTGAACAAAGGAAAATGTGTTAAATATGGGGTTTTTCCTCATTCTAACAAAGTGCTGTGTCCAGCTATCAGCAAAAGTTGCTTCAAGTGTGGCAAGGCAGGTCACTTCTCTAATGTGTGCAGATCTCAACGGGGTATCAATGCCATCCAGGAGTGTGGTTCGGAGATACAATCTGGTGAACCTGAGACCAGCAATACAATTCTTATGATCAAGGGACCTGTGGCCACGTCTAGCATTGATATGGAGCCGTGCAAGTCACCTTCCTGTGAAGTTTTTATCGATGATGTCAAGACTAACATGTTTGTTGATTCAGGCTCTCCTTTTTCCTTGATGTCTCATAAATTCTTTAACAAGATCTGGTCTCACAGAAAATTGCAAGACTGTGACATTAAGGCGTTTGGATACGCAAATTCTAACATTGTTATTTTAGGTTATTTTATTGCAGCCATCTCGTTTCAAGATCGCACCATTATGGGTAAAATCTATGTAGCAGAAGATGGACAACGTGTTCTTGGCTGGAGACACCAAGGGAATTTGGGACTTATTTTGAATACTTCAGCAGAGTTACCTGTGTATTGTATGGCTGTACATCAAGGTATAGAAAAAGTTATTGAGCCAATTTCAAGATTTTTTTCGCAAAAAGTTGGGAAGAGTTGTGGGTTTCTCCTACAAAATTATTCTCAAACCTAATTCAGTTCTTGTTCACCACAAACTTAGAGATGTTCCATTGAGTGCCAGGGGGGAACTCTCTTCCTTACTCAAGCAGTTGCTCCTCGAGGGTGTGATTGAGGAAGTTACTGCGTCTGAGTGGGTGTCCCCCTTTTTCCTTGTTAGAAAAAACTCAGGCTTCTTGAGGCTGTGTATGGCCTTGAGATCCCTCAACAAACAGATTGTGGTTTGTTGTCACCCGCTTCCCACGATTCAGGAGTTACTTGCCCAGATTGGTGGAGCCAAATTTTTCACTTCTTTGGATCTTAAATCCGCCTATCATCAGATAGAGTTGGAGGAGGGCTGTAGACATCTGACTATGTTTATCACTCCTGATGGGGCCTTTGGATACATTTTCATGCCTTCTGCACTTGCATCCGCAGCTTCCGTTTTCCCAAAAACTCATGTTTTCTCTTTTTGGTGAAATGGAAGGTGTGGTTGCATTTTAGGATGACATCCTGATTTTTGCTGAAAATGAGGAGTCTCACAATGCCAGATTGTCTAAGGTCTTGCAAGTGTTACAGGACAAGGGGATGACTCTCCAGCAGGAAAAGTGTAAGTTTGTCACCAAAGAAGTTGAGTATTTGGGCCATTCTATTTCTGCCAAAGGTATTTCTCCTAAACGCAAATTGATGGAGGCAATTGAGTCTATGCCCTCTCCCAAGGACACAGACCAATTAAGATCATTTTTAGGTCATTGTGAGTTGTATTCTAGGTTTGTTGATCAGTTTTCTCAAATTGCTTCACCCCTCAGGTTGTTGCTAAAGAAGGGTGAGCGCGTTGTCTGGGAAGACTCTCAGCAGTTATCTTTTGAAAGGATCAGGGCCTCCATTGTCAATGCTTCTCCCTTAGCTCCCTTTAATTTTAGGGAACAGTGTATTGTGAGTGTGAATGCTGGTCTAGAGGGTGTGGGTGCCAAGTTAAGCCAGAAATCTAACAATATGGTCAAAACTGTGGCGTTTGCCTCCAGACCTCTTTCTGTAGCTATAAGAAGATATTCCACCATTGAGGCTTTAGCATGGGCCTGGGGTATTGAACATTTCAAAACTTATCTGTGGGGTAAAGGTTTTATCATGAAAACTGACCACAAACCTCTTTTGTCGTTATTGAATAGTAATGGCAATAGGAAAAGCCTCGGCTCGTTTGGTGAGAATGTTATCTAAAATGTATGAAAACAATTTTAAGACCAATTATATTCCGGCTGTGTATAATGTTGTGGCTGACTGCTTATCTAGATTGCCTGAACCCAGTCTCTCAAGTGATACTGAGTTGGTTGAGGAGTGTGTTGTGGCTACTGTGGAGGATGTTTTGGGGGAGTGGTCTGGTAATCTTTCTAAAACAGCTTGGTTAGAAGCTACTCATCAGGATAAAGATTTGTCCCAAGTTGTGGAGTTCGTAAATAAAGGCTGGCCTAGGGAGAAAATGCTTTCGGCTGAATTGCAAGTTTACTGGAAGGTCAAGGATGCCATTCGCATTGATGGTGGGGTGGTTGCCAAAGGTAGTTGTCTTGTGCCACCCATATGTCTCAGAGAGTCAATCTTAAAACTGTCTCATGAAGGTCATCTGGGAGAAACATGTACTAAAAGAAGGGTTAGAGACCATTTTTGGTGGCCTTACTTCGATTATCAAGTTTCTTCTTTTGTTAAATCATGTCTGTTGTGTGCCAATTCTGACAAATCCCTTATCACCTCCAAGATTGATATAAAATGTTCTTACTTTCCTGAAAGATCTTGGCAAAAATTAGCTGTAGACCTCCTTGGACCATATGATAACATCTCTTCTTGCAAGTTGTATGTGGTGGTACTTATTGATTACTTTTCAAAGTGGGTGGAGTATAAATCAATTTCCCAACCTACCTCTAAAGTTGTTACAGAGTTTTTAGGAGAGTGTTTTCATAGAGAGGGACATCCTGATTGCATTGTTTCTGAAAATGGAGTGCAATTTACCTCTGTTGACTTTGAAAGTTTCTTGCGTGTCAGAAATATTAAACACCTTAAAACTGCCTTATACTCACCACACATGAATGGTCAAGTTGAAAGATTTAATAGAGTCATTGTTGATTCTATTCAATGTGCTCGTGCCAACAGAGTGGATGTTAAAAAATTTGTTGCAGGGAAAATATGGGCATATCATACATCTCCTCATTCTATTACCGGGTTCTCTCCTTTTATGATGCTTAAAGGTAGGGTTCCCCGGTTGAGCTTTACACCCTCTTGGATGAAGGAGAGGGCTCCGGGGGTTGATTTGAAAGAGATTTATCTTAAGGCTCGGCAGAATGTCCTTGACCATCAGAATTCTAAAAAAAAGGAGCAAGTATCTGTTGATCAAACGGTCTGGTGTGACTCTAGTTTTCAAGTTTCAAAATGTTTATCTGGGGGAAATACCAGGAACTTGTTGGTTGGTGATTATGTTAAAATCGAATGACCTTTTCATGTCAAAAAAGGTAATTCAAAATTTTCTGAGAGGATCTTTAGAGTTGTTGTAAAAGGTAAAACCTCTGCCAAACTTAACAATGGTTCTTGGTGGAGTCTTAATAGGCTGGCTAAGGTTCAGAAAAATGTATTGGATAAAGTTAATCCTCAAAACTTTCATCTTGGATGTTCCTCACAATTTTTCTCTTTTTCAGATGATTTGGCGAGTTTTCCCTCATCCACCAATGAGGTTCTTTCTAAGCAAGATATCATACCTGGAAAACAAGTAATCCCTGAGACTGTTGATTCTTTTGTGGATGATTTTGTTTCTTTGGATTTAAACAGTTCTGTTGGGGTTTCCAATGATGTGACTCAGCAAACAAAAGAGATGGTCTGTTTGGAGGATGTTACTAGCCCTGAACGTCCTAGAAGGGAAATTGCTTTACCACAAAAATTTAGTCATTTTGTTATGTATTAAAGTTTGTCTGGCTAGACTGTTTTACAATTTATTGCATTATTTTGTCTCTCCTTGTTTCATCTTTCTTTTCCAATTTCTCCGAGGTGTTCTACTTTTGTTTTTGTTTTTGGTTCATTGGAGGGAGGAGGTGTGTAGTGTTCCTTCCGTCTCTTGGCGCAAGATGGATTCTTTTCCACCTCGCGCTAAGGCACGCTCTCTGGAACGAACATTTGTACCGGCTTCGTATTTGTAAAGGCAGTTGCTGTTCCTGCCTGCTTATGTTGGGATGTGTGGTTGCTGGGGACCCGCTATTACGAATAAACTAGTTCCTGTTCACCTTACCTGCCTGGATTGATCATTTCAGTCTTGCAGCTCCCGACCCCCCTTACATCGAGCAACCCGGGCCAGATTTCCTGATTCATGTGGTTGTTTGACGGTGCTTGGAAAGACAACAATTGTGAGGCAGCGACCAACGTGGTTGAGGCGGTCGAAGCGGGCGGAAAGGACGAGGCAGGCAAGGCCAAACAGCAGTAACTCCTGCTTTGAGGTGGAAGCGGCCAGAGGTAGGCCGGTGCAGCTTGCCTCTGTGAGGAGTCTGCAATCCTAGCGATCCTTTTCCAGGGATCAAATGCTGCTCTGCTCCGCTTCTTCCTTGCAATTTTTGCCCCCCCTCCCTGCTTGCCTGAAAAGTAGAACACTCAGAGGGGGGTGATGGATGATGTTTGTGTCGGAAGCGGCAAGGGAGTAAGAGAGTAGCAAGGTGTGGGCTATTCCTGGTGCTCTCTTTTCCTTGTAGACACCAATGTTAGTGCCGGTAGTCACATTTATATTTATGTACTGAGACTGCTGGTGAGACTCTGTACGAATTTCACTTCTTTGCTCCCAGGTAGGTCTTCAGGCTCATAACAGCCTGAAACTCCTGGAGGGCTTTTTGTGGTGAGCCCCAGGGCAGGAACTAAGGCCAGGAGGGCATTTTCCAATGAGTCTCCCCAGAGTTTGGAATAGTGTGGTGTAATTGTGGTGAGGCCCTAGGGCCGTGGTCTCTTCCCCAGCAGGTGCAGAAGCGGTCAGCATTAGGCTGGTGCGGCTTGCTCCTCTGGGGGGTCCACACGCTGTGATCATCCTTTTGGGTACTCCTCTCCTAGCTGAGTGTGACAGGGTGTGAGGAGAGGAGTGGGTTTGAATGGGGATGCTGTAGGGGTTGTAGTTTCTTTTTGCTCCCCCATAGCGGCTGTAGAGGATGTTTTTGCCTGCCCAAGCCCTCCACTGTTTGTTTTGGCCTCTTATGCTGTTGTTACTACATGGTGAGCCTTGCCTCTTAGACTTTAAGACTTTAAGAGATTTCCTTCTAGAGTGGGGAGTGTGGTTTCGCCTGAGGCTCGTGAGGTTGCAAAGGCTGGATCGGGACACAGAGACAGGCCCCTTATACATCATATTAATACATTTGATGTCTGAGCATAATTTTTATACATTTTGGAAATCTCTAAATCAGGTGGAAGAAAATTAAAGTTGCTTAGTTACGAAGTTGCAAAGTTTGTGAGATATAGAGTAAAAGTAAATAATAACAGCAAGAAAGTTGAGTTCGGGTCGCTTGCACCTGGGTAGAACCTGTACAAAGTCTAAATAAAACCCCTTTCCAGAACAAATATGCTCCTGTTACAGTGTTGAAAGGGAAAAGCCAGATATTCAGCTCATGGGAAAAGGAAAGGGAAAAGGAGAAACATTCCAAGCAGAAACAAATGTATTGTCTGAATCAAATGGGGGAGTCTAATGCTATTACTAATGTTGGTGTTAATGTAGCTGCTTATGCTGATGTTGGTGTCAATTTGCATTTAATGGAACCTGATGTCATGGGGGAGAATTGCCTTATTCACAGAAGGATCCTGTATGGTGTTGTGGGGGTATAAATAGCTTTCCCTCCCATCTGACTCCTTCAGGTCCTCCTCTGTCAGTGTCAGTGGCGGTAATTCATAATCCACATATAATTATTCAAGAGGCTCCCCGTTCTTCGTTAGTAGCAGATGTCCAGGGTGAGGATTTTACCTTACCAGATTTGGATATAGACCCCTGTAGGAGATATGTAGGAGATACTAGTAAGATTGTGGAGACTGCTGGTACACAAGCTGCAATAGCCCCCTTGGGATTGAAATTCTTTAGCAGTACTCCTTCCCTTGATTTTGTTATAAGTGGCATCCAACCCAGTCAACCTCCAAATGAAGAGGTAATAGTATCCGATTCTTTAGTGTGCTTAGAAAGGCTATTATTTTCTATTCTAAAGCGGCTAAAAAAAGTTGCTGATGGTTCTGACTGTGTTTTGTATAGGGTGGCTCAAATATTATTGGAGCTGATAAGAAACAAAAAAAAGGAAAAGGAAATAGATCCCATTGAACCAGTAGAAATGGAAGGGGTTTCTGTAAAGTGCTGTAAAGGGACTGTTCATGTAGGTGTTGGTTGTTAAATTGATTTTAGTACTCAGGCTGTTAACCCACAATGTAAGACGCTGTTTAAAAAAGCTTAGCTTTTTCTGAGAGTCTTACTGAACCTACGTTTGAATCTGTTCAATCTTTTTCTGATACCACACCTAATATGAAGCATTTAGGGGGTACATCTGGAAGGGTTGAACAGGAATTGTTTCCTAATTTTAAAACCCAGTCTAGCCATGGAAAAAATGTTGGTGATTTAGGTGTCCCACGATCAAAGGAAAAAGAGAGGAAGGAAAAGCAAAGAGGAAAGAAGAAAAGACATATGCGTGTATTCGCCAAAAAGAGACAAAGGAGACTATGTTTAAAAAAAAATATAGAGGCCATTGAGGCTACATTTAGTACGGAGGCTTTAATCCAATCTCCGCAAGTACATTCTCATGGTACAGACCCTGAAAATGGTTATGTTAATTTACCTGATGAGGACCATATAGTGTAGTCAATGGTGGTGTATGGGGTGTCTCCCCTCTCTATATTACCTCCATTGAATCCAACGGCTCTCAAAACTGGTTTTGCTAATGCTCTAGCTGAGGGGCTTTTAGCGGCACCAATGGTAGATCAAAGGGTGCCCCTCTCTCATATTCCATTTATATTGAATCCAATGGCAGTCCCTTTTCTTGATGCTGATAAAATGAGAGGCCCTTCAGAGAAAGAAGGGCTAAAGTCTTCCTGGTGTAATGTGGACACTTGCAGGTTGGATTTCATGCCTTTGTTTGATGGAGATCTAATATTAAATAGGGCCTTGCTGCTTAAATGTTTTTAGGAGATTGAGGATGTGAAGCTTGTCCAAGGTAGTGATATTAATTTAGCTTCTCTGTTACCCTCTGAAGCTTGTTTCAAATCAAAGGTAACTTTTTATTCTAAAATTACTGTAAATTTGATATTAAGATTGTCCGAAGGTTTACAAAGTAGGGTGATTGATGTTATCCCAATTTTACAAGAGGATGGATACTGGGCTGTGGATAAAAGGTCTTTGCCATCTCAATTTCTGCCTCTCAGTAGGGGGTCACTAACTGACGCAAAGGGATAAAAATCCATTTAGATAAACATGGCAGACAAGTGTCAATCCGAGAATCCCCCACTTTTTCCCGACAGGGAAACCCTGAAGATGAGAACCTCAAATGGAATTGGTTACCCGGCGCATTAGCTAGGGTTTTTCATAATAACCACCTGCAACGTCCCTCCTATTAGCAATGAGCTCAAATTCATATCCTTGAGTGTAGCAGGAATAAAGAATAGTAGGGACTAGTTGCATTACTTGAGCTCTTTAGAGTAAGACGTGGTGTGTCTCCAGGTGACCTGGTGTGCGGGAGAATTGACTTGTGATGATTTTATCATTCTAGGCTGTAAATCAACACCTTCAAGAAGGGGACATGTAAAGGGGGGTGGAATGTCTACTGTCTAACAAGATACAATGGAGATATGAATGTTATAAAGATCCAAGTAGCTTATTTTTGGCAGTAACTTTATCTAATTTTGATGGAAATCTGAGAATGCCCCTGCTAATGCTGATAAATGTTTGTATCCTGCCAGAGGTCTCATATGATGTTCTTTTAAGTGAGGTATTTTCTTATATTAAAAAGCGTGTGATAAGGAGTTTTCCCCATGTATAATTTTGGTAGGGGATTTGAACTGTGAGATATCAAATTTTACTGTAGATTGGTTACAGGAGAAAGAGAAAGAGGAAGACATGTGGATACCACAAGCTCTTTTTACCCCAATAATAAGAACTAATATGGAAGGGAAAATGTTAGTGGCTGGGCTGAGAAAGGTCGAAGGTGTCATAGTTACCTTTTGACTCTCCTGAATTTTATACACATAAAACTCCAGGGGGAGCGTCTATTTTGGACTATGTGGTGGTAGGATGCACTTCCTTCTTTTTACTGGGTGACTCAAAGGTCTCCGACTCCCTTCTTAGTGCTCATAAGTTTCTAACTCTTCTTGTTAATTTTAATACGTTACAGATTAGTTCTTGGGGGTTGGATGGTCAGTCCACTAGGTTTGATAAGAAAGCAGGGAAAAGCCACTAGGATTATAGGCCAATTGTAGGCCTCAGAGGTACCCTAGGGACTTCTTTAGACAAGTTGTCCAGTTGATCAGGAAAAGAAACAGGAAAATAAATAGAAAGTTTTAATACTCTTATGCAGCAACTAGCTGAAACTGTAAAACAAGTGAACCCAAATTAAAGTATGAAAAGGGTTCCCCATTCTCTTCTCTGATTAAATTGTTAAATAAATGCTCTAGTCAGGGAACAAAATTTGGATCACATCCCTGAAAGACATTCTAGAGTGTTGTTATTAAAAAGGAGGAGGAGCCAGTTGAAGGTTCAGTTAAGAAAGGAGGAGGAAGATAGATTCTGGATAAAACTTAGGGAATCAGTATTAAAGGTCACAGAGGATTTTTTGGACCCTTGTTGTGGGGGGTTTGGGAGCTAGAGTTAGATCCATCCCTGTCGCTATTGAAGGAATCAAATGGGCCAGTTTTATCCTGGAACTCTACGCAGCAAACAAGTGGCAAGTATTTTATATTAAAGGAAGATTCTGCTTTGTATGGACGGCCCCCTGAAAAAGAAATGGAACTTGTAATTGGGGAATACCCGGTTTTTTAATTTTATTAAAGAAAAATGGTCCCCCCTCTTAAAAGGGGAGTATCATAGTTCCACTTTTTAAGAAAGGAAACAGTAACCTACCAGAAAACTGTCATTAGATTGCACTTCTTGACGTGGTGGGTAAATTCTTCGGTAAATGCCTACTGACCCAGATTAGTGAATGGGGGGAAGTTCATAAAATTATAACAATGGAGCAAACTGGGTTCAGGGCAAAGCACGAGACTATGACCGTCCTTCAGGTAATAAATGAAAAATATGGTAAAGTTAGAAGGGGAAAGGTAAACACAGCTTTTATTGACTTCTCCACAGCATTTGATAAAGTAGATCATCCTTTGCTGTGGAATAAGCTTCTAAATTTGGGTATGCCGAGTACCCTTTTAGAGCTAGTTCGCCCACTCCATACTGATACTTGGTGTAGAGTTTTATTGGGTGGGGACAGAGCTTTATAGCAAGCTATTCCTTCTGCAAATGAGTTAAAACAAGGATGCTTGCTATCCCCCCTGCTCTTCTCCTTATATATTTCAGACCTCCCTGATTATTTGGCCCGATGTGAGGGTATTGCCCTGGATCTTGCGGTAAAGGCGATTGTGTGTCTACTTTACGCAGATGACATAATAATTTTTGATCTAACACCGAAGGGTTTAAAAAGACATCTGCAGGCACTCAAAATATTTGCTGAGGTACACCACTTAAAGATCAATGTATCCAAAAGCAAAATTATGTGTATGAATGGGAGGAAGAAGCCAAAATAAGAAAACTTTGCATGGTCCCTAGGTGGCCACAAATTGGAAACTGTGAAATCGTATACTTTTTGGGGCAAGGTAATGTGTGGAATTTTAAGAAACAAAGTCCATATAGAAAATGATATGTCTAAACCAACTTGGGGAAAACATTTTGCACTTTTATTGGAGCTCTTTCATGCTAAGATTCCTACTTCCTTGTTGAATGGTACAGAATTGATTGACGTATCGAAATGGGGCTTTTTAAATACAATGGAAGGTTGACTTCTTAGAAGCCTAGCCTCAGTTAATCTGGCATTTTTTTGTGACTGCCCTTAGGCTAGAATTTGGATTGAGAAGCACCTGGGTACAGGGCCTTGCAGGGGTAATGCGTTGGGCAGTGGGTCTAGCAAAGAGCGACCATGGTACACTCAGGTTCTGGTTGCGAAAATACATTTTATATGGTCTAAAAGAAAAATCAATAATCTATAGAAATGTTATGATTGCCAATAGACTTTTTGCAACTAGACCAGTCTTCGATTTTTTCTTTTACACTGCACCAATTAAAAGCTACTTTAAAACAGTCCACCTGGTCCTTAAGTTTTCGTATGGACAGGAAGGCCTGTATTTTAAAGAAGGGTTACCATCCGGATATTAATTCCTGTTTGATAAACAAAGTACAGGCTTATATTTAGTGGAATCTGCTGCATAGGGTGTGCCATTTTTGGATACTGTTGAGGTAGGGCATGCTTCCTTTAAATCTCCTCCTGGCTAAATGGTACAGTTCATCAGCTATCTGTAACCTGTGCAGAAATGGTTTTCAAGATATTAACCATGAATTATCCATCTGTCCTGCTTTACTATTATGTCAACGGAAATGGCTGATGCCAATATGTTTACAGTTATCTATCCTCTCAGCAGTAATACCATCACTTTAAGATATTCCTAAATAAATATTTTGTAATATAATTTGTAATTTTTTTAAGTGTTTTCTAAAATTATATTAAGGTGTGTCAGTCTGTAGGTTGTAGAGGCTGATAGAGTTTCTTAAGTGGGAGATTTTTATCTTCTATGTTTTAGTCATTTGTATTGTTCGATTGCATTTTTGTGGTATATAAGTTATTTTTCTCTATATATATTTCTTAAACCCCTGCACTGATGGCCCAAAAGTCACTTTATATTCTGCTCTGCATAACATGCTGCTGATTCTTGGAATCTTGTCAAATAAAGGTTTTTTAACCTTGAATATTGTTTATGACTGTCACATCTTATGATGGAGTGGAATATTTTATTATGTGCAATCAGTTGTTAATTAGAATCTTAAGTTATTTATATGTATGCAATTTTTTGATTTTAAGTGGACCTCTTCGGAGTTCCGTAATCATAAATAAAAAGAAACTTGAAACTTGACAGATCTGACTTTTCAGAGTGGATGTACCTCTTCTTGCTTTGGTACTGGGCCGGAGTCAACAGGAAGCAGCTGATCTGTAAACCGGACATCATGGTTCGGTGCCTGCAGACTGCAAGGGAGGTTCTCGGCAATTTTTAGAAGGCTGGAGGTGCTCCGGGCTTCTTGGAGGCATCACAGTTACATGACGAGACAGCAGGCCATAGTTTTTGAGTCCCCGAAGCAGCCAGCAGCGTTTGGCATCAATATTCTGCAGCAGATCTTCGGTTCTTGGTCAGCAGCTCTTCTTTGTCTGTTGCTGTTCTTGGGTCTGTTGAATCTAAGTCCAGGGATGCCACCTGAATACTAAATTTAGGGGCATTAAAGGGGGAGACAGGTAGTAGCCAATGGGCTACCACCCTTTCGGTGGGAGGGGAAACTACTCTAGCCCTGATAGGTTGTTTTCCTACCATCTCAAGATGGAGAGTTCGCAAAAGTAGTGTCCACATCTCCTACAACACCTTACTGTCTGAATGTGGGCACACCTCCTCATCTAGCTAATTTTCTCGCCTTTCCTCCACCAAAAATGGAGCAGGAAAGGGGGGCTGGCATTATCCACTATCTGGAGATGCGTGGGTTGCATTTCAAAGGGGGCTTCATCTTTAAAGCTTCCCTCCTCAGAAGGCCAACCTGTCCTTTGGGAGGTGTAAAGCCCAGAGCAAGCTTTGTTCCTGGCCTCTGAGAGTGCTGGCCCTCACCTCATGAGGTCAGATACATACCTGGTAGTGACAGGATGTGTTATATTCCCGAGTTAGGCCCATGCAGTGAAGCAGCTAATTTCTTACATTGTCCTAGAAAATAAAATCTCAGTGGTGAAATTTTGCACACATTTGCATGTGTGACAATGTTGGATTACTTTCTCTGAAACTACTTTGTTTACATATCTAGCTTCGCACAACATTACCATGATGCCTTGAACATCATGTACTATGCCTCTATATGCACCAGGTACAAAAGTTGCCCTATCTTCATCCGCGGGGCGACAGCTCTATCTACATATCCATAACATAACTAATCTAAAGCGTACATCACAAAGGATGCTTTTTATTATAAATAATAGACATCCCGATAGTTGGTAGAGGAGGCACTTCTGCTGATACTGAAGGTCCCTGCATGCTGAGACATCACCACGCACCGGTCTGACATTCCGTGAGGGGTGGTCAACTCAAGTCCAAGACGGGGTCTATTACTCTCTCCTATCAGGTAATGGGGTTGGATTGTCCCATGGGGGATTCTTGGCTCAACACCCATACACACTCTAGGTACACTCAGAGTAGGGTCCGCATCATAGGAGTACGTTAGATTACCGTATTCTGCATATATGCCTGCATATATTCATTGCTTCAGCACCATGGTAAAAATGTATCTACTGTTCACTCTTTTGGTGCTTGTAATCTCCTTTATTTGCTTCTGTCTCCTAATCATTGCAGCACATGTTTTTTATACAAGAATAACGTTGGTTCAATAAATATATTGAAAACGTCCCACTGTGTATTCTGTATACTTCTCTGAGAATAAGTGAGCACGAGTGACTGGACGAAAGGTTCTGTACTGTTTTCTCAATTCCTGAGGAATCTGGGTTATCATATTCAGTGGCCGCCAGAGTTCATTCGCTCATTGGTAAGTTTAGGGGGGCTTATGGTGACACTGTGAGCTAGCTGGTCTATAGGCCAACATATCCTGCGGGGGTGTCCGGAATCATGCACAGATCCTATGGATTAGTGGGAACTACATGACAGCTGTCTGAGACTAGTCAGAGACCAAACCAGTACTTGGTAGGTGTTCAAGAAACCCTCTAAAGGGTCTCCTGTGTGCATTTATTAATAAATCCTTCACTGGCAACAGTGAGAATTTATTAAGACAAGATATTTGATACCAAACATCTTAGGGTACAGTGAAGCCACCATGGAGCTAGGAAATTCGTAATGACAAGTATCCAGCCCATGTACTCTCTATGACTTCCCAGTCCACTTATGATACCCAAGAATGGACTTGATATTGTAGGGTCATATCTGCTCATGCAGATATGTCCACACATGGGATATAGTGTACCCTGCCTTAGGGTTGTAAGGCCTGCAGCAGGGGTGACTTACCTATACCTAACGCAGTGCAAGGGGGCATAGCACACAAGGATATGTGCCATGTTGGCTCTTCACTTTTCTCTGCACCAAAACACGCAGCTTGCAATGGCAGTTTGCATGGTTTGGTGAGTGGTCTCTGGGGTGTCACAATTTGTGCTGCAGCCACAGTGGACCCTCTTCAGTCCCAGTGCCCTAGGTACCAGGGGTACCATTTATTAGGGACTTACAGGGGTGGCTGAAGTTGTGGCAATCATGGTATAGTTTTCGGAAAGAGATTTGGCACTGGGAACCTGGTGGGCATGGACCTAGTGCACTTACAGTTTGAAATTACATCAGGCATCAGGTGAAAAGTGGGGGCTCATCATAATAATACAATAACGGAGAAGATCCCTGACGTCATGCTGCCCAGGCATGGATGTTTTTAAAGGCATTCTGTAAGAGCACGTTGCAGTTTTTGGTCATCATCCAGAAGGTCCAAGACCAACTGTTGCTGGAGCAGCCTTCACCTTCTCTCCCCTGCACCCACCACACCACCACAGGTAGAAGAAGAACGCAATGGTGTTGGGATGAACACAAGGGAAAGGGGAATGGGAACAAATAACAAACTAAAATAACAAGCTAAAATAAAAGGCTAAAACAATTTACCAAAATAACAAGCAAGATGATCCACTATCCTCCAGAGTTCCCACTTTGACCTACAGAATGAGTAATCATAAGCAAAATGTTAGTACAGATAGCAAGACAGTTATATCACACAAAACGGAAACTGACAGATGCTACCTAAATGATACTTAGCAAGTGTTAAATGGAGGAAACAAGATACTGCGCCGACTAATCAAACACACTGAAGGAGGGACATCACACTATGACCTCACAATGGTGTACACAAACAAGAATATCACGTGTTCATAAATTACTTGTCAGAGCTCAACATTATATAGATCACAACAAATAACGTGTGTAGAGTATCAGCCTGCATACCTAGTAGATGCGGGATCTCCTCTAGTACGCTGACAAAGTGCACACGGATGTTTAGTGTTTCTCCTCACATGAGAGCACACCAGTGGCACAAAAATAAAGAGTTCCTCTGGAGGTTGAAAGATAACACAATTTACACAATAAACAACAAACTTAGCTGCGCAGCTTAATAACCCAAGCATAGCTGTTTTTAGAATGCTCAGCAGCTTGAATATGCAGAGTTCTCGCCAGCGGTGAGAGGTATCAAGCTTTCCTTTTTTCAGGTTCACTGCCAGAGGCCCAAGCAAGGCAGCAAGTCCCTCCCAATGAGCGCAGTGGGACTAATACGAAAGCGGGAGAGCTCTTAAATTGAGTACCTATCGTATCCAGATGGAGACGTGTGACCCGAATTCGGAGGCCGGGCTGGAGATGTTTCAAGTCTGGATTCCTTGATGCGAAGCATCGAATGCTCAGGAGCCATGCTACTTATAATTCAGAGTTTTTAAATGGCCGCCGAGACTCTGAGGTCTAATGAGATCTTGGCTGTTCGTTGATGTGTGGATGACTTGGCAGGTGAGGATGACTCAGCCTCATGTTGTGGATGACTTGGCAGCTGAGGATGAATCACCAGCATTCATCCCCCTGTCTCATGCTGTTGGGAATGACTTGCCAACTCAGGATGACTCACCAGTATTCAGCTCCCCCTTAATGTTCTGCCCAAAAAGGTGACCTAAGGTGTCGAGCTCTGAACCCTACATACCCAAGACCATGATGAACTGAAAGTGTGTGCACTGGGTCGCATGGGTGCAGGTACTTAAGGTGTGGATGAGAACATGGAATGCCAAAGAAGGCGTCAAGAGAACAGCAGGTTTGTAGGCAAAGGCCATCAGCCCGATTCCCCAGCGGCAAGTATGGTGGCTACCCATGAATCCCTGACATGACCAGAGCTATGAATCTACCTCATTGTCTTCTATGCCACGCTGTGATGTCCTGAATGATACAACCCATGGCACATAACACAATCTTGGATAGTCTATTCGGCACTGGATTCAATACAGTCACCGGATTTGAGATTACAGTGATTTCTCTCTGATTCGCACTTAGTGCATTTTATGAAGAGCGTAAGTCGAACACATTATGAGATAGATGGTTTATTATGGCACCAGCTACTGCATGACTTTTTGGCGGATAGCAACTTGTATTCATTACGGAGTGACACTTATGCTAATTGAACACTTTACAAGTAGTATGTATTAATGCGGGACCTGATGATGCATGAGAACTTCATTGCTTAGTAACTCTGAGCACTGCATGGGCTCCTTCAGCACTCTAGAGCTAGAGCACCATATAACAAAAACAAGTAGCCAGTGGATAGACGACCTCTGTAGATAATGAGCAGCACTGATGGCACACTGGCTTTGACACTAGGGTGATCGGATACAGCTATACACAGCAAGAGGTGGATTGTAACTACCATGAGTCCCCTGGCGCTGTGGGATAAACCTGGATTAATTTCCCATTAAAATGTTGGAATTCAGACCAGACGCTTTTGTCTATTGTTGCCTCCATGAAATTGATGGCACGTCCATTAATACTCTCAGTAGGTGAGTGGTTCAGAGCAAGAAGGTATTGAGCTTTTATGATTCCCAGAGAGGGGACACGGAGTGACTGACAAACTGTCCCGGGTTTCTGTCTTCAATGTTATGCAGGTTGTGAGCCAGATGACTTAGTCCTGAAGAGACCCGTTTAATCGCTTAGGGTCAAAATGTGGCCATCTTTCCTCCATGGTTCTCAGATCCAATTTGATCAATATGAACATGTAATATTCTACAATCAGATTTTCTTCAAAATCATGTATTGAACCAGGGTTGTACAGTGTCTTTCATGTATTCATGTACTCAGTTGAGAACAGCGTCATCTGCACTCTGTATATATTGTAGTTCTGAATATTGCATACATTTTGGTGAATATACATCAGCAACGAAAACCTTGTCAGTCATTTGTTTTATTTTAATTACAATCCGAATAAGAATCTAGCTCTGAATTGTTGAATCATTACATTGATTGTGGGGCTCCCTAAACAGTTCATGGGATTTCCCTCTCACTTTTGGTGTTTGGTATCAGCAATAGTGATATAACATCTCACAAAAGATAATCTGGGCAAGTAAGAGTATAATGAATCGCAATGTTTCATCTGCATGTTAGTTGATCTTCATTTTAGTTTGTTTAACAATTTCGTAGATATAGTGACATCTGCTCCTATCATTAAATGCATGAGACCTAGTTAACGTACGAGTGACAAAAATATAGACTAATAATTGGTTTTATAATTATTTGTAATTTTCAAATTACATAAAGTAAGTGCAAGGTATAGATAACATGGTGGTATGGAGAATATATACAGTGTCAAATGCAATTTTATTTTTGATATGTCATTGATTATTTCCAGTGATACAAAATTCCCTTTATGTTAGTCAGCAATGTTTCAACCGATGTGGAGAAAATGTTTGATCATCTTTAGGTCTTTAGGAACTGTGATCATATATCTGGGAACTGATTCGAAAACAAATGGGTAAATTAAATTGTCTGCAATGTTCCGGTCTGTGTTTGACATTGTTGAGAGCATTAAAGAACATATATCTTAGTAAAAGGATGAGCCAGTCCCATAAAAGTATCTGTAAAAAGACAATAACTAATTTTAAAAACTAAGCCAATGAAAGGTATTGAATAACACAAAGGGGCATATTTACGTTCCCTGGCGCATCCCTGCATATCAGCAGGGATGCGCCAGGGAAAATGCGTCACGCAAGTTTACCCTTGCGCCATGTCCGATGCGCCGCATTTACAATGCGGCGCATCATGGCGCAAGGATAAGCAGATGCGTGACGCATCTGCCGGCGGAAGGTTGGCGCAGTGCTGAAGCTGTGTCGCAAGCGCGACGCAACTCCAGCACTGTTCCAACCTTCCCTATCCCTAACATGGTGCGTCAATCCTTACGCCTGCTTGAAGCAGGCGTAAGGATTTGACGCACCAGCGCCGAAAAGTGACTGCGTGAAATCTTGTAGATTTCACTACGTCACTTTTCCGAGGCGTTCCTGCGCTGGAACGCCCCCTGCGCCGGTACGCCCACATGAAACCTGACGCAGGTTTCATGTGGCGCAGGGGTTTACTACGTGACGCATCTCCCTAGATGCGTCACGTTGTAAATATAGCGCAACGCGGCGCATGGTTTGCGTCACCGCTGCGTCACATGCGTGATGCAACGGCGGCGCAAAAGTGACGCAAGGGGCTTGTAAATATGCCCCTGCGTGCTCAAATATGTTTGTGGTCGGACGAGCGTCCGATCACCATTGCAGCGGAATTGGGACCGACTGACAAGTAGTCGGCCGTCTTTCCATTGCGGCTTGTGCTGCCACCCGAAAAGGGCTGCAGCACAAGCTGCAATAGAAAAAGAGATGTTTTTAATCATCCATGCACTGTGTGCCAGGCACCATGTGATGGCTGGCACATGGGACATGGATATTTGGGGGGGCACCACAGGTGTACCCTAGGCCTCATAGCAGAGGCCCACGGGGGACTGGGGCACTGATAGGGGCCCCCTAAGTCCCTTTCCGCCAGCCTCTCCATAGCGGTTGCACCGCCATGGAAAGGCTGTCAGAAAGGGCCATCGTATTTGTTAGAAATGGGGGTCTCTAGTTGGCAGAGGTAGGTACCTTTGTCCAAATAGGGACCCTCTCTTCAGGTCAGGGTAAGGGGGATACACTACTAAAATAACCCCTGCTCACTCCCTTGGTAGCTTGGCACGAGCAGTCAGGCTTATCTCAGAGGCAGTGTGTAAAGCATTTGTGAACACATACAGTAACCCAGTGACAACACTACGGATGGATACCACACAGGTTGTAGTATAAAAATAGGTATTTTTATAAAGACTTAACACAAGACCCAAACAACAAAAATCCACAATACAATATGAAAAATATGACTGTCAAATGGTAGAAAATAGTTCAGTTCAATAGAGATGATAAATGCGACACTTTGCTCTCAATGTACCTTTGGATGCGTAACGCAAAACAAACAAAAGGTGATGCTTCGATTCCTTACACGCAGAAAGGAGGATGCGTCGGTTTCTTACTGCTGCCCGGTTATGATGCGTCGAGATGGCGCTTCGATGCGATGACGATCCGGTACGATGCGATAAAATGGCATCTTGCTTACGGTGCGACAACGTAGATGGGATGCGTGCACGCCCGACGGCCGTGCGGTGACTCGGCGATCTTCTGAACCGCGACAGGCCCTGCGACATGCTTCTCCGGTGATGCGCCGGCGTCCTCTGTGGCGGCGGCACGCTTCTCCGGTGATGCGAGGCACTTCGGTGATGCGATGGCGACAGCGGCAGCGGCGGCACGCTTACTCCGCAATGCGACGACAACTGCTGTGGTGGCACGCTTCTCCGGTGATGCAGGGCGCTTCGGTGGTGCGACAGCGGCAGCGGTGGCACGCTTACTCTGCGATGCGACGACAACTGCTGCGGCGGCGACACGCTTCCTCTTCCTTGCGTTGCGCTTCCAGCTCCCAGCGACACGCAGTCTCTCAGAAGGCCCAACAGCAGTAGGCACTTCAATTCCCAGCAAGGGAATTCAGGAGGGGAGCTGGGGGTGAAGTCTTGTATCCCTGAGACTTCAGGCAGGAGGCAAGCTTTATGTTCAAGCCCTTGGAGATCTTCCTCAAGATGATGAAAGCACACTCAGTCCTTTTCTCCTTTCTTTGGCAATAAAGTAACCACTGCAGGCCAACCACAACAACACGCAGCATAGGGGTAATCTCCTCCTTCAGCTTCCTGGTTCTTCTCCTCAGCAAAGGTTCGTCTTAATTCCCAGAAGTGATCTAAAGTCTTGGGGTCTGGGCCCCAATATTTATACCCCAAAAGTCTTTGTTCTCTGAAGGCAGAGAGTGTCTGTGCCTGACCAAAACCAGTTCTGTGCAGCTTCCTGGCAGGAGGTGGAGACGGCATTGTGTAAGAGCAGACCTGGCCCAGGTAGCTGAAAGGAAATCTCCTCCCCCTACTCTCTATTCTATGAGGTCTCGGGGGAGTGAAAGGAAATCCCCACCCCCTACTCTCTATTCTATGAGGGCTCAGGTCAGTGAAAGGAAGTCTCCTCCCCCCTACTCTCTATTCTATGTGGGTCCAGGGCCCAGCCCTGCCCCATCAGACTACTGGAGCCAAGACCCTCCTGTCACTCATAAACCAGACAAGCAATACACAACCTAGCTGAGGCAGCTGGATGGTTAGGCAAGAAAATACCTACTTTCTAAAAGTGGTATTTTCAAACACAGAATGTTAAAACCAACTTCACTAAAAGATGTATTTTATCATTCTGAGTTCAGGCATACTAAATTCGTTTTTCTACCATGTTCCCTGGGTCAGTTAGGATTATAAGATGTTATAATCAAACTGCCCATTCTGGCCTATGGGGACAGGTAGCCTTGCAATAGTGAAAAACGAAATTGGCTGTAATTCACTATCAGGACATGCCACACACACCAGGGCATGTCCTACCTTTCACATACAACGCACCCTGTCCTAGGGCCTACCTTACGGGTGACTAACCTGTAGAAAAGGGAAGGTTTGGGGACTGGCAGGTGGGTGCACTTGCCAAGTCGACATGGCAGTACCAGACTGCACACAGGCTCTGCAATGGCAGGCCTGAGACATGCTTTCCAAGCTGCTCCGGTGGGTGGCACAACCAGTGCTGCAAGCCCACCAGCAGCATTTGATTTACAGGCCCTGGGCACACGCAGTGCACTGTACTAGGGTCTGTCAGTAAATCAAGTAAGCCAATCATGGAGTCACTAATCGATTGCATTACTTTACAGGGAGAGCATATGCACTTTAGCACTGATCAGCAGTGGTAAAGTGCCCAGAGTCATAAAACCAACAAAACCAGGTCAGAGAAAACACAGGAGGAAGGCAAAAAAAAGTTCAGGGATGACCCTGCAAAAAGGGCCAAGTCCAACAGTATTCCCTACAGCAGTGCTTGAGCAGGCACTGCCCCTATTGTAGGGAGTACAATCCAACTGACGACCAGACGGGCTCCTTGAGCCCGCCGGAAATGTTAGTTGGTCCCTCTGACTGATGCGGTCCGGCCGACCGCATCATAATGCGGCGGTTGGACCTCTATGCTGGATGTCGGTAGGCCAGGCACCGACGGCCTGTCGGTAGCGGCCTGACCACCATCCTAATAAGGCCCAAAGTGATGATGCCTACAAAAAGTAAATAGCAAATTGAATTCTGTAAAAAAAGAAAATGGGAACTAAATCTATCAAGAGAATCATGATAAATATTTGAATGGGTAAGAGAGAGACATCGTTTGGCATGCGCACTGTATGTTTCCCAAATTGATTAAAATACATACCAAGCCAATAAACAAATTATTTTGTCAACTAAATGGAGTGCTTAGCTTGTAAAGGAATGAGTGCCAGTGCCTGAAACTCTGCTCAGAAGCCCGTGGCCAGTACAATTAAATGTTGGCACACACCGAATACCAAGGCTGCTTAGCCTTTAAACCACCTGATGCCTCTTTAATCCACTACAAGACTCACCCTGCCCGTGTATCTCACTTTTGTGGGTTCCTGCTTTCTCCCTTTGTGATGATTTTTCTGTTTTTCTCTTCTTCCTTATTTCGCTTTGTTTGTTTTGCCCTCTCTTGCTCTAGGCTAATGCCTGATGCAGACAAATAAGTGCCGGTTTTTAAAAATGAGTGCTGGTGACTCACACAGGCAACCACCGGCTCAAATTAAGCAATGACTAAATTTGGCTTTCCACAACTACGCAGGTTAAATCCAAGTAGTATAGCTCTTATCAAGAGATCACACGAAGGATCTCAGAATAGTTAAAATGATATTTAAAGAGATCCAATGTGGAATGGACATTGACTAAGCTAAACAAAAGATAATTGAAATTCCTTTTAATCATACTAGGACGCAACTGGTGAGCTAAATATGTAACAAAGAACCAACATTTTGAGAATCATCATTAAAGTCAAAAATAAAAAGACCGCAACAGTTTTTTGTTGTTTGTCTTGAGATATCCATACACATTTTTTCTACAATTTCTCAGAAAAGCAAATATTATGCATTAAATTAACCACAAACTTGGTGATAACCATCACAATGCTAGTAAGTCCTGTGCCTGTCAAGCAAACCTTCAGTCAAAAACATTAATGCGAGATTCTGCAGTATTTTGATGAATAAAAACTAAATGTCATATACTGCCTGGGTTGCAATAATATTCATGGAAATGTTAGTTACCTCCTTGTACCATATTTCCTGCATGTGCTATTTAACTCCATTTTGTGTAGCAGTTAGTGATCAAGTAGGTCATCAAAACCAATGTTTGCATTTTAACTAGATAGAAAAAATAATCATATTGAGTATGCTTCAGCAAAACAGCCCCCTTGTCTCAGGGTAGACCATTATCTTGCTCATTTTCTTTCCCTAGTGGTCTGTGCTCCTCTGATTTAGGAAAAATCAAATCAAATTCTTTAATTTTGTCTGTAGAGCCCAACTGTGGACACTGAGTATTGCGACTCTAAAACCACACTGACCACCTCCAAAAGTCATTGATAAAAACGGAACACAAACACAAAATGTAGCATGGGCTGCACTTCTGACACTTGAAGGAAAGAGATCAGACCAGGAAGAGATAAGACATGTTGACTCGAGATGACTCGAGATGATGGCACTGAAAGATTTTTGGAGTATCACATAAATTCTGAAATATGATACAGAAATAATATTGACAAATATATTGCTTACAAATCTTTTGGGCACAGATGTTTTACAGTTATATATACTAATACCAATGTCAATAATTCTATTTTACTATTTTGATAACAGAATTGTATTAATAAGTGATCAAACATCGATTTAATAGAATTACAGGTACTAGACCATTTCTGGCACCCTTAAACTAAGATAACAAATACTGTATAAACTGGGTACTTTACCCGGTTAATGAATTTATTTCTATGAATAGAGAGCTGCCTTAAATTCCATGTTGGAGACATTATTATTTACTACAATGATAGAATGTATAATTAATGAAATCATACACGTTAACTCCGCTTTTTCTCTTTTTCTCTTTTTTTCCCCTTTTTTTGTGAACAATGTATAAATTTTATTATTTTGTAAATTATATGTAAAAAAGAACTTGCGGGGGCGTGAGTTATAGTTAGCTCAGCTAACTATAACGGCTGAATTTCTCTGGTTTTGTACGAGTGAAATTTCAGACTAACTATAACGTCCCTGAAACCTGTGGTTTTTTCAGTGAATATCTAAGGTTTTTTAAATGCTAATTTCTAACTATAGCATCCCTGAAACCTGTGTTTTTTTCATTGAATTTTATATATATGTATTCAATCTCCTCTCACTCTTGTAAGGAAGGAATCAGCACTCAGGTTGTAGTTTGGAAGTATTTAATCTGCAAAGGACGCGTTTCAGCTCGTCCAAACCTTGATAACGATACAAGACGTCATTGTAGCTTCCTTATTTAAATGTACAAATTGCCTCCAGTTGCCAACATTAACAAAGGACTACATATTACATCAATCCAAAAAGCTGACGGCCATATTGGCCTGGGCACGATGTGAAAATTCAGGAATTGATACAATAAAGAAAAGAAAACAAGTGTTAATATGCACACAATGTCCTTTCAGCATATCTTGCTCCGTGACCGCTGTACCTGTATGTTCGTGACTTGTTCATAATAAACATGCTTGCGATTGCAAACATCTACATAAACAATGGACTACACATTTCTTTAAAGTGAAAGGCTATCGGCCATATTGATCTGGGCACATTGCGTATTATAATGGTTCTTACACGAAAGAAAAGAAAAAAAGGGGGTGTTAATATACACACACTATGCCTAAATAAAGTTCTAGCGATTATAGTTCCATTCCATTCACATCTCATTTGAGATGTCATCAGTGATGTCATCAGTGATGTCACTGACCATGTCATGAGTGATGTAATATGTGACGTCATCAGCAGTGCATTGCGGGGGCGCGAGTTATAGTTGGCTGAACTAACTATGACGGGGGAATTTCACGGGTTTTGTACGAGTGAAATGTCCAACTAACTATAACTGTCCCTAAAACCTATGGTTTTTTCAGTGAATTTCAAAGGTTTTTTAAATGCTAATTTCTAACTATAACGTGTCTGAAACCTATGGTTTTTTCTGTGAATTTCAAAGGTTTTTTAAATGCTAATTTCTAACTATAACGTGCCTGAAACCTATGGTTTTTTCAGTGAATTTCAAAGGTTTTTTAAATGCTAATTTCTAACTATAACGCCCCTTAAACCTATGGTTTTTTCAGTGAATTTCAAAGGTTTTGTAAATGACAATTTTTAAATGTATTAATTGTTATATTTATTTTTTGATACTGATTTACTACATTTTTTAAAACTATTTATTTTTAGATATTTTATTTATTAAATTACATTGTAATTACATTATACATTACATTACAAAATATACTTTCTCAGAATGAATTACTTTAGTTTAAATAGTTTGCAAATAGGCAATAGAGTTTTAAGTACAGTAGTTACAGTTGTTGCAATGGGCAACACAATTTCAAACACAATGCAACATTGACCTCAATGTGAATTTCTAGTTAAATGCAATTAGTTACTTTATGGATTACTTGTCTAACCACAGGGCTGGATCCTAGATTCAGTCCTGGGACATCTCCTGTAAACAGTTGAGTAAAAGCGTTTTGGTTACAGTAGTGATTTTTAAGGAATATTATTGTATTTTAAAAGTTGACACTTAGAAACTTTTTCACATAGAATCACCAATGTTATCCTATGGGAGGAAATTCACTTAGCAGGTAAGTAGTGCTATCGTTACTTTTTCTTACTCAGTGGTGGATCCTGGATCCAGCACTGGTGCATCTCCTGTAAACAGTTGAAAGATTGCGTTTAAGTCATACAGGCGATTTTTAAGGAATATTTGTAATTTGTGAACATCGACACTTTGAAACTTTTCTGCTGAAAACCAGACAATGGATTCCTATGGAAGGAAATATAAGTTACTGATAAGTACGGTTAGAATTACTTTTCAGGGTCAGTGCTGGGCTAAAAGATGCAGCACTGGGTTCTCTCCTGATAACAGGTGAGTAAATCGGAATTCGTAGTTCGGTTGATTTTAGAGGAATATTATAAAGTTCCAAAACTCCACACTTAGAAGAATTTCCAAGTGAAACCAGTCAATGTTAGCCTATGGAAGGAAATTCAAGTTGCTGGTAAGTACGGTTAAAATTACTTTTCAGGATCAGTACTGGGCTGAAAGATGCAGCACTGAGGTCTCTCCTGATAACAGGTGAGTAAATCGGAATCCGTATTTCGGCTGATTTTAGAGGAATATTATCAAGTTCCAAATCTGCACACTTAGAAGAATTTCCAAGTGAAACCAGTCAATGTTAGCCTATGGAAGGAAATTCAAGTTACTGGTAAGTACGGTTAGAATTACTTTTCAGGACCAGTACTGGGCTGAAAGATGCAGCACTGAGGTCTCTCCTGATAACAGGTGAGTAAATCGGAATTCATATTTCGGCTGATTTTAGAGGAATATTTGCACAATGGTGAAGGGAGGGGCGGGGCCTGAGGTGACATCTGTGCAAACGCGCCCCGTGGCGCGTTTTAAGTTGGGGGATTAAGTCCCCTTGAATCATGAGGGTCCCTGGGGGCCAACTAGCCCACCAGGAACCTCCAGTATGCGCCAGGGCTGCGTTGCAGAGACGTGTACAGAGGCCACACCCCTTTTACACCTCTCTGCAACGCAGCTCTGTGGCGCTTTCTGGATGTACCTGTTGGGCTAGTTGGCCCCCAGGGACCCTCAGGATTGAAGGGGATTTAATTCCCCATCTTAAAACACGCCACGGGGCCTGTTTGCACACATGTCACCTGAAGCCCCGCCCCTCCCTTCACCACTGTGCAAACGCGCCCGTGGCACATTTTAAGTTGGGGGATTAAGTCCCCTTGAATCCTGACGGTCCCTGGAGTCCAACTAGCCCACCATGTACTTCCAAAAGCGCCACAGAGCTGCGTTGCAGAGAGGTGTAAAAAGGGCGTGGCCTCTGTACACCTCTCTGCAACGCAGCCCCTGGCGCATACTGGAGGTTCCTGGTGGGCTAGTTTGCCCTCAGGGACCCCCAGTATTCAAGGGGAATTACTTCCCTTCTCAAAACGCGCCAGGGGGCGCGTTTGCAGAGTGCTGCAGGGAGGGGGCGGGCCTCCGGCATGATGCCGGTCTTTTTTTTTTTTTTTTTTGATTGGGAGGGGGCTGCGTGGCCCCCTTCCCTCAGCCACTTTTTGATCCGGGGACCCCATCCCCCGGGGCCTGAGGATTTTTTTTTTTTTATTCAAATTTAAAAAACGGGAAGGGGGCCGCGTGGCCCCCTTCCCTGGGCCTGTATTGGCCCCGGGACCCCATCCCCCGGGGCAAGCCCTCTTTTTTATTAAAAATGTGGAGGGGGCTGCGTGGCCCCCTCCTCAGGCCATTTAAGGCCCCGGGACCCCATCCCCGGGGCCGGCCTTTAAATATTTTTATTTTTATTTATTTTTAGGGAGGGGGCTGCGTGGCCCCCTCCCTGGCCACTTATGGTCCCGGGGACCCCATCCCCCGGGGCCTGGCCTCTCGTTGGGGACTGTGGGGGTCCCCAAACCCCCACAGTCCCGCCGGCTCCCCGTGTCCTACGGGAGCCGGCATTGCTTTTCACATGGGGAGCAGCTAAGATGCTGCTCCCCATGTGGAAAGCAATTTGCTTTGGATATTGGAAGCGAGAGCAGGTTTCCTGCTCTCGCTCCAATATCCAAAGCAGTTTGCAATGACAGGACGGGAGCCGCGAGGCTCCCGTCCTGTCATTGCAAACAGCAGTGTCCCGGGGGTAGGCACCCCGGGACACTGCAGGAGCTGGCCCTGGGGGTGGCGGTCCCCAGGGCCACCACAGGCTCCAAGAGGGGGCCGCGCGGCCCCCTCCCCACATTTAGAAAGCCCCGGGAGGTGGTGGTCCCCGGGCTTCGGAGGTCCAAAACGGACCCCCATTTTAAATTTCTTAGTGCCCCGGGAGGTGGCGGTCCCGGGGCATGTGGGGGCTGGAGCCCCCCACACAGGTTAAAACTTTTAAAAAAGAAGCCCCGGGAGGTGGCGGTCCCGGGGCAGCGGGAGGGCAAAGAGCCCTCCCGCACCATTATTTTTTTAAGCCCCGGGGGTGATGGTCCTCGGGGCTTTGGGGGCCTTAGAGGCCCCCCATATATTAAAAGAAACCCCTGCATGCCCCCGAGACTTGGCCCACCCGGGGCAATTATCAACAAAGCGCGGGAGACCGCGCTTTGTTTTTTTTCTCGGCGGGATTCGGCACCCTAAGCGCATCCCGCCGATTTTTTTTAAAAATAAAATGCTTTTTTCTGCCCAGGGGGTCCTTGTGGGACCCCCTGAGCAGACCTAGGGGGTCAGGGTGTTTCTACCCTGCCCCCTTTGTGCGTTTTGCACACTTGTTTCTTCTGGGTTTTTTTTCTAATCGGCAGGATCCGCGCACCCTGAGCGCATCCTGCCGATTTATTTTTTTAAAAAAATGCTTTTTTCTGCCCAGGGGGTCCTTGTGGGACCCCCTGAGCAGACCTAGGGGGTCAGGGTGTTTCTACCCTGCCCCCTTTTTGCGCTTTGCGCACTTGTTTCTGTCCCTCGGTTCTACCGAGGGACAAAATGGCTGCCAACACTTCCTGATTTGGAGTGTTGACAGCCACTTGACAGCCAATTAGCATGCAGCTCGTGGTCGGGAGTGTACGCGGACCCTACTCGGCCATAGATATATATGTGACTTAACTTTTGATTTTCTCAGGAACTACTGAACGGATTTACACCATTTCACAAAAAGGGTTCTTTCTGACCCAAGAACTACCTCTTTGCCAAATTTGGTGTAATTCCGTTCAGCAGTTCGGGCTGTAGCCATGTCTAAAGTTTCCTATGGGAAAATGAATGGGGAAAACACGTTTTGGGACCCACCTTTTTTCTCGGCCCCCGCTTGACGAATCACATTGAGACTTTCAGGGTAGGAGCGGACCGGAGCGGGCCATAAAGTTTGAAAATTTCGCGAAGATTCGTCAACCGACGCAAGAGTTATTTCAAATAGAATGTCGTGGATTTCCTATGGAAAATAGGTCCTAACTATAACTATCTACTGGCGACCGCCAGTAGATAATATATATATATATATATATATACACACATATACACACACACATATATATCAACAAGAAAGATGTGACGAGGCCCGATTTTCAAAACACTTCCAGGCATTTATTTTCAAGTCTGATATACATATACACATCTTGCTCAGGACCACCAGGAAATCCTCTGCGCTCAGAAATATATATGTGTATATACATATATATAAATATATATATATTCACTGAAAAAACCATAGGTTTTAGGGACAGTTATAGTTAGTTGGACATTGCACTCGTACAAAACCCGTGAAATTCCCCCGTTATAGTTAGTTCAACTAACTATAACTCGCGCCCCGCAATGCACTGCTGATGACGTCACATATTACATCACTCATGACATGGTCAGTGACATCACTGATGACATCACTGATGACATCTCAAATGACATCACTGATGACATCATCCAGTGACTGTGTGTTTCTGTAAAGTTTAAATATTTTTTATATATATAGGGAAAGGCGTATTGAAGAATGAGTGGGTGTATAAGTGTCTGTATGGATGATTTAGTAGGTGCGTGACTAATTCTATAAGTGAGTGATTAAACGTATCTTACTGAATGCATGGGTTAGTGACTAAACTGGGTGAATGTCTGTATCTGTCTGTTGCTGTGTAAGTGGCTGCATGGGTTTGTGAATAGCTACATGAGTGTCTATAAGAGTTATTGATTTGTTGTCTGAGTATCTGTATGGGTGCCTGAGTGTTTGTGTGGATGGGGTGTGTGCGACTGTGCATAGATGTGTGAGTGGGTGATTCACTGGGTGGATGGTTTCAAGAGTGCATCTGTGATAGACTGTATGGGTGGGTAAGTGTGTGTAAGAGTGTGTTAGTGAGTGAATGTATGTCCCAGTGGTACATGTGTGAGTAACTACATATGTGAAAGGCAGTATATATGTGTGTTGGAGTATATAAATAGCTATAAGCGAGAGTGAGTGATTGTGATAGTGGCTGTATGGATGAGTGTGTGCTTGTATCAGTGATTGTATAAGAGTGTAACAATGTGCTAGTATTTGTATGATTAAGTGAGCTGGTGTGTGTATAACTGTATAGGTGAGTAAATGGCAGTGTGTTTAATTATTTGCATGACTGACTAGGTGTGTGAGTACCTCTATGGATGAGTGGCAGTGTTTGAGTGTCTATATAGGAGTAAGAGTGCATATGATAGTCCTGTATTGAGTGACCATAAGTATGAGTGACTGTACGGGTGAGTGAGTGGATGTGTGTGTGTAGACCTAAGAATCAGTGAGTGGGTATGTAGTTATTGGTGTTGGAGTGTCTATGGTTTTGCGAATGGCAGTCTGTAATTTAGATTGGGTGTATCAAAGGTTATATTAGGGTGTGAAGAGCTGCATCAGATTATCACGTGGATGATGTCATCAGTGATGTCATTTGAGATGTCATCAGTGATGTCATCAGTGATGTCACTGACCATGTCATGAGTGATGTAATATGTGACGTCATCAGCAGTGCATTGCTGGGGCGCGAGTTATAGTTAGCTGAACTAACTATAACGGGGGAATTTCACGGGTTTTGTACGAGTGCAATGTCCAACTAACTATAACTGTCCCTAAAACCTATGGTTTTTTCAGTGAATTTCAAAGGTTTTTTAAATGCTAATTTGTAACTATAACGTCCCTAAAACCTATGGTTTTTTCAGTGAATTTCAAAGGTTTTTTAAATGCTAATTTGTAACTATAACATGTCTGAAACCTACGGTTTTTTCAGTGAATTTCAAAGGTTTTGTAAATGACAATTTTTAAATGTATTAATTGTTATATACATTTTTTTCATACTGATTTCGAAATTTTTTAGAAAACATTTCTTTTTACATATTTTATTTTTTAAATTACATTGTAATTATATTATACATTACAAAAATACTTTCTCAGAATGAATTACTTTAGTTTAAATACTTTGCACATAGGCAATAGACTTTTAAGTACAGTAGTTACAGTTGTTGCAATGGGCAACACATTTTCAAACACAATGCAACATTCAGCTCAATGTGAATTTCTAGTTAAATGCAATTAGTTACTTTATGGATTACTTTTCTAACCACAGGACTGGATCCTAGATTCAGTCCTGGGACATCTCCTGTAAACAGTTGAGTAAAAGCGTTTTGGTTACAGTCGTGATTTTTAAGGAATATTATTGTACTTTAAAAGTTGACACTTAGAAACTTTTTCTCATAGAATGACCAATGTTATCCTATGGAAGGAAATTCACTTAGGAGGTAAAAACTGTTATCGTTACTTTTTGTTACTCAGTGTTGGATCCTGGATCCAGCACTGGTGCATCTCCTGTAAACAGTTGAAAGAATGCGTTTTTAGTCATACAGGCGATTTTTAAGGAATATTTGTAGTTTGTGAAAATCGACACTGAAACTTTTCTGCTGAAAACCAGACAAAGGATTCCTATGGAAGAAAATATAAGTTACTGGTAAGTACGGTTAAAATTACTTTTCAGGGTCAGTGCTGGGCTAAAAGATGCAGCACTGGGTTCTCTCCTGATAACAGGTGAGTAAATTGGAAGTCGTACTTTGGTTGATTTTAGAGGAATATTATAAAGTTCCAAAACTCCACACTTAGAAGAATTTCCAAGTGAAACCAGTCAATGTTAGCCTATGAAGGAAATTCAAGTTACCGGTAAGTATGGTTAAAATTAATTTTGAGGATCAGTACTGGGCTGAAAGATGCAGCACTGAGGTCTCTCCTGATAACAGGTGAGTAAATCAGAATTCGGATTTCGGCTGATTTTAGAGGAATATTTTAAAGTTCCAAAAATCAACACTTAGAATCTTTTTCAGCAAAAAGCAGGCAATGATATCCTATGGAAGGAAATTCAAGTTACCGGTAAGTACAGTTAAAATTACTTTTGAGGATCAGTACTGGGCTGAAACATGCAGCACTGAGGTCTCTCCTGATAACAGGTGAGTAAATCGGAATTCGTATTTCAGCTGATTTTAGAGGAATATTTTAAAGTTCCAAAACTCCACACTTAGAAGAATTTCCAAGTGAAACCAGTCAATGTTAGCCTATGGAAGGAAATTCAAGTTACTGGTAAGTACGGTTAAAATTACTTTTCAGGACCAGTACTGGGCTGAAAGATGCAGCACTGAGGTCTCTCCTGATAACAGGTGAGTAAATCAGAATTCGGATTTCGGCTGATTTTAGAGGAATATTTGTATGTTTCAAAAATCAAAACTTAGAAGAATTTCCAAGTGAAACCAGTCAATGTTAGCCTATGAAGGAAATTCAAATTACCGGTAAGTACGGTTAAAATTACTTTTCAGGATCAGTACTGGGCTGAAAGATGCAGCACTGAGGTCTCTCCTGATAACAGGTGAGTAAATCGGAATTCGTATTTCGGCTGATTTTAGAGGAATATTTTAAAGTTCCAAAACTTCACACTTAGAAGAATTTCCAAGTGAAACCAGTCAATGTTAGCCTATGAAGGAAATTCAAGTTACCGGTAAGTACGGTTAAAATTACTTTTCAGGATCAGTACTGGGCTGAAAGATGCAGCACTGAGGTCTCTCCTGATAACAGGTGAGTAAATCGGAATTCGTATTTCGGCTGATTTTAGAGGAATATTTTAAAGTTCCAAAACTCCACACTTAGAAGAATTTCCAATTGAAACCAGTCAATGTTAGCCTATGGAAGGAAATTCAAGTTACTGGTAAGTACGGTTAAAATTACTTTTCAGGACCAGTACTGGGCTGAAAGATACAGCACTGAGGTCTCTCCTTATAACAGGTGAGTAAATCGGAATTCGTATTTCGGCTGATTTTAGAGGAATATTTGCACAATGGTGAAGGGAGGGGCGGGGCCTGAGGTGACATCTGTGCAAACGCGCCCCGTGGCGTGTTTTAAGTTGGGGGATTAAGTCCCCTTGAATCCTGAGGGTCCCTAGGGGCCAACTAGCCCACCAGGAACCTCCAATATGCGCCAGGGGCTGCGTTGCAGAGACGTGTAGAGAGGCCACACCCCTTTTACACCTCTCTGCAACGCAGCTCTGTGGCGCTTTCTGGATGTACCTGTTGGGCTAGTTGGCCCCATGGACCCTCAGGATTGAAGGGGATTTAATTCCCCATCTTAAAACGCGCCACGGGGCCTGTTTGCACACATGTCACCTGAAGCCCCGCCCCTCCCTTCACCACTGTGCAAACGCGCCCGTGGCGCGTTTTAAGTTGGGGGATTAAGTCCCCTTGAATCCTGAGGGTCCCCGGAGTCCAACTAGCCCACCATATACCTCCAAAAGCGCCACAGAGCTGCGTTGCAGAGAGGTGTAAAAGGGGTGTGGCCTCTCTACACGTCTCTGCAAGGCAGCTCCCTGGCGCATACTGGAGGTTCCTGGTGGGCTAGTTGGCCCCCAGGGACCCCCAGTATTCAAGGGGAATTTGTTCCCCTCTGCAAATGCGCCAGGGGCGCATTTGCAGAGTGGTGAAGGAAGGGGCGGGGCCTGCGGGCCCGATCGTTTTTTTTTGTTTGTTTTTTTGTCCCCTGAAGGGGGGCTGTGTGGCCCCCTTCCTTTTTCTCTTTTTGGGCCCTGGGGACCCCATCCCCCAGGGCCTTACCCCTTTTTTAATTTTTCAAAAAAAAAAACGGGAAGGGGGCCGCGTGGCCCCCTTCCCTGGGCCTGTATTGGCCCCGGGAACCCCATCCCCGGGGCATGGCCTCTATATTTATTATTTTGAGGGGGCAGCGTGGCCCCCTCCTCTGGCCATTTTAAGGCCCCGGGGACCCCATCCCCCGGGGCCGGCCTTTCCATTTAAAAAAAAAAAAAAAAATCTCTTTTTTGGGGAGGGGGCCGCGTGGCCCCCCTCCCGAGCCACTACTTGCCCCGGGGACCCCATCCCCCGGGGCTGGCCCTCTCCGTTGGGGACTGTGGGGGTCCCCAATCCCCCCACAGTCCCGCCGGCTCCCCACGTCCCTTGGGAGCCGGCATTGCTGTTCCACATGGGGAGCAGCTGACATGTTGCTCCCCATGTGGAAAAGCAATCGCTTTGGATATTGGAAGAGAGAGCAGGTTTCCCTGCTCTCTCTTCCAATATCCAAAGCAGTTTGCTATGGCAGGACGGGAGCCGCGAGGCTCCCGTCCTGCCATAGCAAACTACAGTGTCCCGGGGTAGGCACCCGGGACACTGCAGGAGCCGGCCCTGGGGGTGGTGGTCCCCAGGGCCATCAAGGGCTCCAGGGAGGGGCCACGCGGCCCCCTCCCATTCAGTACACAGCCCCGGGAGGTGGTGGTCCCCGGGGCTCTGGGGTCCGTAACGGACCCCCATATTAAAATGTTTAGTGCCCCGGGGAGGTGGCGGTCCCCGGGCGTGTGGGGGCTGGAGCCCCCAACACACTGGTTTTATTTTTAATTAAAAAAAAGCCCCGGGGAGGTGGTGGTCCTCGGGGCTGCGGGAGGGCTCAGAGCCCTCCCGCACCATTTTTCAAAAAAGCCCCGGGGGTGGCGGTCCCCGGGGCTTGGGGGCCCTTTGAGGCCCCCACACATTAAATTATCCCCCCCAGCATGCCCCCGGGACTTGGGCCACGAGGGGGCCAATTAACATCGAAGCGCGGGAGACCGCGCTTCGATTTCTCGGCAGGATTCGCGCACCCTGAGCGCATCCTGCCGATTTAAAATTTTTTTTTTTTTTTTTGCCCAGGGGGTCCTTGTGGTACCCCTGAGCAAACCTAGGGGTCAGGGTGTTTCTACCCTGCACCCTTTGTGCGCTTTGCGCACTTGTTTCTGTCCCTCGGTTCTACCGAGGGACAAAATGGCTGCCAACATTTCCTGAATCGGAATGTTGACAGCCAGCTGACAGCCAATTAACATGCAGCTCGTGATCGGGACGGTGCGCGCAGGGTGCGCTGAGGGTACGCGGACCCTACTCGGCCATAGATATCACTAACTTTTTACTTTTCATTTTCTCAGCAACTACTGAACGGATTTACACCATTTAACAAAAAGGGTTCTTTCTGAACCAAGAACTACCTCTTTGCCAAATTTGGTGTAATTCCGTTCAGCAGTTCGGGCTGTAGCCGTGTCTAAAGTTTCCTATGGAAAAGTGCATGGGGAAAACGCGTTTTGGGACCCCCTTTTTCTCGGCCCCCGCTTGACGAATCCCCCGAGACTTTCAGGGTAGGAGCGGACCGGAGCGGGCCACAAAGTTTGAAAATTTCGCGAAGATACGTCAACCGGCAAGAGAGTTATTTCAAATAGAATGTCGCGGATTTCCTATGGATAATAGGTTGTAACTATAACTATCTACTGGCGACCGCCAGTAGATAATATGTATATATAGATACATATATATATATGTATATATATATGTATATATACATATATATACATATATATACATATATATATATATATATATATATATATATATATATATATATATATATATATATATATATATATATATATATATATATATAATCATGAGTGATGTAATATGTGAAGTCATTAGCAGTGCATTGCAGGGCGTAAGTTCCAGACAGTTAGCTCAGGTAACTAGGTGTGTTAGTAGCTGTATGGGTGAGTGAGTGCTAGTGTCAGTGGTTGTACGGGGAGTGAGTGGCTGTTCGAGTGGCCATATGGGTGAGTGACTGCTACTTTGAGTGACTGTATGGGTCAATGACTGCTAGTGTGAGTAGCTGTATGGGTGAGTGAGAGGGTGTGTAAGTAGTTGTATAGGTGAGTAAGTGCTAGTGTGAGTGGCTGTATGACTGAGTGAGCGGCTGTGTGAGTAGGTGTATGGGTGAGTGAGTGGGTGTGTGAGTGGATGTATGGGTGAGTGAGTGGTTGTGAGTGGCTGTATGAGTGACTGTGTGGCTGTGTTAGTTGCTGTTTGAGCGAGTAAATGAATGCGTAAGTGACTGTATGGGTTAGTGTGTGGCTGTTTGAGTGGGTGTTTGGTTAAGTGAGCTGATGTTTGAGTGGCTGTATTGGAGAGTGAGTGTCTGTGTAAATTACTGTATGGGTGAGGGAGTGGTTGTGTTATTGGCTTTATTGGTGATTGACTGCATGTTTGAGTGGCTGTATAGGTGAGACAATACTTGTGTGAGTGGCTGTATAAGTTAGTGAGTGGGTGTGTGAGTAGCTGTATGAATGAGTGAGTGCTAGTGTAAGTGGATATATGCTTGAGGGAGTGGCTGTGTGAGTAGCTGTCTGGTTGAGTGAGTGCCTATGTGAGTAGCTGTAATGGTGAGTGCTGGTATGAGGTGCTATATGGGTGAGTAACTGCTAGTATGAGTGGCTCTATAGGTGAATGAAAGAGAGTGTGAGTAGTTATATGGGTGAGAGTGCTGGTGTGATTGGCTATATGGATGAGTGAGCAGCTGTGTGAGTAGGTGTATGGGTGAGTGAGTGGATATGTGAGTGGTTGTATGGGTTAGTGAGTGGCTGTGTGAGTGGCTGTATGGGTGAGTGAATGGGATTATGAGTCGCTGTATAGGTGACTGAGTGGCCGTGTGAGTTGCTGTATAAGTGAGTGACTGGGTGTGTAAGTGGTTGCATTGGTGAGTGAGTGGCTGTTTGAGTGGATGTTTAGTTAAGTAAGTTGGTGTGTGAGTGGCTGTATTGGAGAGTGAGTGGATGTGTCAGTGGCTGTTAGGATGTGTGAATGGGTGTATGAGTGGTTGTATTGATGTGTGAATGGGTACGTAAGTGGTTGTATGGGTGTGTGTGTGGTTGTATGAATGACTGAGTGCTAGTGTGAGTGGCTGTATGGATGAGTGAATGGGTATGTCAGTGGCTGTTTGAGTGAATGAGTGGCAGTGTGATTTTCTCTATGAGTGATATAGTAGGTGGCAGTATTGGTGAGTGACAGCTTGTGTGGAAGGCTGTATCGGTAAGTGACTGGTTGTGTAACTGCCTGCATGAATAAGTGCCTGACTGATTGAGTGAGTTGTGTGATTGACTGTGAATCTGCTCACTTCGCTAAACGTTTTAATCACAAAATAGGCAAAACAAACTAATAGAAAGCTATGGGAAGAACAATGTATGTTTAAAAACACTCTCCATGGATATCTGTAACCAATATATCTGTGATAGAAAAAGTGTTTTGAGACGTCTTATGACGTTCAACTGCAGCTGCTATGGAAAAAGAAAAAGAACATAAAGATATGTTAGTATTTAATCTTCAAAAATACAGAATCATACCAAAACACATTACTTATACTATAACACTGAATGACGATGTAGTAAAAATATTATTTTCCCTTTTTTAGTGTTCATCGCTTTCACACTTCTTCCCCATAAACAGTGGTCTGTATGAAGCATCATCCTTCAACAGTGGGGAAAAACAATCAATGGATTGTAAAAAAAAAAAAAAATTTGCACAATACATCACTATAATTAAATGACTCTATGCATTGCTTTCACTACAAATAATTACTTCTTTTGCTTTTTTTGGAGTTACTACAGTGATGTATACAAACCTATATTAAAATGTTTTTTTAATTATTATATCTGGTACAAAATTACAAATAAATATAAAGCATTCTTCAAATTTGGAGATCCTTTTGAACACATCAATCCTGGTAGCCCAAATGATGTTTAAATACTGATGATCCATAAAAGCAACATCCTATAGTGTAGTTTTTTTTCCACAAGTAGTATGTAGAAGTTTGATTGATGAAACAAAAACGGTAATTATTTAGTTACAAACACAGTTTTTGCTTTCGGCTTAAGGGTGCTGTAATTGGATTATGTCCATTCAGTTTCTGACTTTAATCACAAAGTTTAGTATTTAGATGTGGTATTAACTCCTTTGTGGAAGATAAAAGGGCTGTTGAATTTTGAAGAAGCTTTTAAAGACATTACCTCCAATAGGCCTAATAATGTCTAAAAGACTGATAAACCACGTACAAGAAACACCGTACACCACTTTTATAGCTATAATTCCTCAGTAGAACTGGTTGAAGAAATAAAAGATAAGAGTTTGGTATTTTGAAAGGAAGTTTTGGTTTGAATTTTAGGTTGATGTAAGTACTTTCTGTCCATCCAGTTTCATTCTTTAAAAAGACAGTGTAGTGTCCAGAGGTAGTATTAATTCCTTCATGAAAGATAACTGATGTAGAAAAAGTTCTTCCCGAAATTAATAGTTGTCCAGCTTTGAAGTTTGTAATTTGAGTTTCCAATTTGGAATCATCTGCTCTGCATCATTGCAGCATTACTATAATATATATTCCAGATGTTGTTAGGATTAATGTAGACATAATATATGATTTGCAGTTAGGGCAGGTAATATTTTGGTTAGCCTTCTTGTAAAAATTCTCAAAAGGCACAGTTTTGGAATCTGGCAATGTTAAATAGAGAAAACACTCATAATTTATTTGAGTGGTAGATGAATAATCACAATCTTAGAAGTGATGGTTCCATGTGTCTGAATAAATCATCAATATTTATATCTTCTTCTAAAACTCTAAACATAACCATAATAAATTCTTGTGCGTCTTGTTGACTGATGATAGTAAACATCACTGATCCACTACATATATCTAAAATATCTCAAATACCTGAAGCAGAATGTATCACAGTTTTGTCAGTCAATAAACGTTGAAGCAAGTGCTAAAGTGCAAAACACCTTTGATACTACTGCTTACAAAAGGTGTTACTGAGTATGTGTCTGAATCTATTAGTCCTTCCCTATGCTTTCGTGAACATGTATGTCAGTTGCTTTTCGGGAGGCATACTGTATTTAGTACTTGGCATAGGGGCCTAGAAAAGCACAGGTAACTTTTTGAACTCAAATGAACATCTCTCAATCTTTTAAGCACAAAGCACCGTGCTATATGACATCCCTACAACATTTCTCTGAGGTGAGTTATATGTACTGAAATATGGGTTTGACACTTGAGAAACATCTGTTATATGCCAAGTGAAGCTGTCAGTGAAAGTACTCAGACAGGGCCTGCACTAGAAGGCCTGAGCCATGTTTAAAGGGTTATTTGTCTGGATGGATGATGAGGTGGTGGCACTACTTGACAATATTACAAAAGTTTTATCCTTTGGGGAACTACACTTCTGAGTAAGTATAGGAGTACACCTCTAGCAGTGCCATGAGATGTTTAGGTACATGTGCCTGCATGTGACTGTCTATTTTAGTACCTCTATGGCTCTTTAAATGTGTATGTAAGTGGCTGAACAAATACCTCAGTGCCTGTGTTAGGAAATAGAGGGTTCTGTAGGTGTGACTGCAACTACTTTTAAGACTGCTGCTTGCAAAAGTAGTTTCTGACTAAGCTCCTGATTATGAGTTTAGCAGTCCTACAGCGGACAGGGAAATGCGGTCATCTGCTGTAGGACTACCAAACCTGTGGTGCGACAGCCTGCCAGATTAGGAGTTTATTCTTGGTCTGGCGGGCGGCCCTGCTGCGTCTGACAGTGGCATAAAAGAGCCTATCATGCAGAGTGCTGCTCTGAGAGCATCGCCTGCACCTTCCTGCATGGTGTGGCATACATGCCACACCGTGCAGGAAGTTGAAGTGCAAATCCAGGGGGACACTGCATGTGCCCCCCACATGCACCTCCTGGGCCCTGAGGCCCTATTCGGCCCTTCTAGTTGCCTCACCACCACACTTTTTATGGCAGGCTCATTGCCATGAAAAGGGTGGTGGTGAGGTAACTCGAAATATTCTGGTGGTGCCGCTGCGGCACCATCAGCATATTTCAGCCTCTGACTGCTGTGCAAATGCCGCGGTATCCTGAATCCCTGGCGGTTGCAGCGGTCCTGTGAAGGTTTGACCGCTGCAGTCATAATACGGCAGGTGGTCACTCAATGCGGTGGTGGTTGGACTGCCACCACCAGTTTGGGGTCTAAATAGACCGCGGAACTTGTAATCAGGCGCTTATTGGCTGAATGTATATGTGCTTCTCTAGCTGCCTTACTAGGTGAGAGAGAGACTGTATGCTTTTGTGAACATGTATGTCAGTTACTTTAGGGGTGGCACACTCTATGTAGTACTTGGCATAGGGGCCTGCAAGTGCACGAGTAACTTATTGAACTCAAAAGGACATCTCTCATCTTTAAAACACAAAACACCATGCTTTATAGCCTACCTACTGTGTATCGCAGAGATGACTTGTGTGTACTAAAACATGAGCTGAAGACTTGTGAAACAGCTTTTACATGCCAAGTGAAGCTGGCAGTGAGAATGCACAGATAGAGTTAAAAGTAGTAGGCCTGATCCATGTTGAAACACTGCATGTTTAACTATGCCTACAACTCTCATACTACACATCAAACTCAGTACTAGTTTAAATAGCATGTCTTACCAGCTAAGCACATACAAACCGGCCCTATAATTTAATAAGACCTACCCTAAAGGATATCTAATTCATAGCTGACAAATTTCACAGGTTCATGCATCATCTACACCTATAGTGCATGTTCTTTCCTTTCAATTCTGAGTCTTGTCGTCCTCTTTTAGAATACAATAAACCAGGCTGCAGGTCCCAGAATTCAAAGAAAAACAGTATTTGCAAGCAGCACATCATATGTACACATGTAAATCTTTCCCGATCTTCTAACAAGTTGTTAAGTATAAGTTTAACCCGTAACGTGCAGTTTTTTTCCTTGCAATTAGAGCATGCAGTAAAACTGCAGATGTACAAAATACAATTCCAGGGCAACGCACTGTGAAGCAACTTCTCACACACCTATGATCCCTTTAGGAAAGCATTCCTACTGACTTGGTTCCGGAATGCTTTATGAACGAGTCAACCATGAGCAGCCCGAACGACGGAGTACGATGCATTGCATGGAAACTCCCACCGACTCGTCCGGAGTTCAATCCGTACGACCGATTCGTCTGGAAACAAGCCCGAAGTGACTGACTCGTATGTAAACGCTTAAATATAGCATTCCGGGCATGACTCAGACTCGGTTTACCCCGCAAACAGTTGACGATGCACACAACGTGGTTTTTGAACCGTGTCGGTTTGTGTCACAAAAGGCAACTGGAAAATGCCAAATAATGTCAAAAAAAGCATTGGCAATGCCCCACCCCCAAAAAAAAATTAAAATCAGTAGCCACACACACCAATCCACCTATATACAGATGACCATGATCCTTTGCAACAACAGAACTGCTGATAGGACACAGACACGTCTGCGCCCGTCCGCGCCCGATCGGGACCAGGGGCCTGGACCCCTGGTCTAATTAGCAGGGACCCTATAGGATACTCCTCTGCACAGCTGTTGGAGAACCGCAAAAATCTGCGCACTGATTGCACGCTACTCTGCCCTGAGGATGATGTTGTCTCTTGTCTGGGTTGGAACTTCTCACTGCATACAGGATTATGCAAGGCGCGCAGCGCCTTAACTTCTGTTAAATTGCACGAAAGTCCGCACTCTAAATGTGGCATCCCAATCACTGAAGACTTTTCTTTTTTTAGTATTAACTGCCGTTCTTTCCCTAAGCACCAAGCTGATATCTTTGACTTCTTGATGAACAAACAGCCAGATGCTATCTTTCTCACAGAAACATGGCTCCATGCTAGCTCTGGCCCTGATGTAGCCGCAGCTTTGCCATCTAATTACGCCATAGTCAGGAAAGACAGGGATCTCAGAATAGGCGGAGGGATCGCTATAATTTACAACAAGTCTCACAGTTGTAAATTTGAAGGTTTGCCTGTTAGCGGTTGTGAAGCTGCTTTATTTAAATTGACCCTCACCCCTCATTTTTCCTTTTCGGGGATACTGGTCTATCGCCCCCCAGGGCTATCTGGACAATGGGCTTCAGTTTTTACGGACCTAGTTACCCCTTTCCTTCTTAGTTCTGCCAATTTTTCCATATTGGGGGATCTTAACCTTCACTTGGATGATCCCTCTTGTGCAATTAGTAACACCTTTATTTCTGATCTGGCAGCAATGAATATGCTGCTTTGTAATTCAGGTCCCACTCACACAGCTGGCCATCTGTTGGACCCCATTTTTTCCAATTTACCTAATATTGTTTGCTCCACAGCCACTCCACTCTGTTGGTCTGACCACTTTTCGGTTGCTTTCAGGCTAAAGTTATTAGTCAACTTGCCAGCAGCCACTCCCGTTACTCAAAAACCTATTAGGAACTGGGGAAAGTTGGACATTGAAGCCTTTAACAAGCTTCTATCCACTAATGTCCCCACCCTTAATCAAGTGTTTATGTCCGACTCAGTGGCCATTCAGAAGTGGATTCAGAAAGCCATTGATGTTAGCCTTCCACCCTATATTAAGAGGGTGAAGACTCACCTCCCCCCTGCCCCTTGGTTTACTGATAAGTTAAAAACTGAGAAAACAAAATGTAAAAATATGGAAAGACGCTGGAGGAGGGACTATGCACCGGATTCCAAACTTGCCTACGTACGAGCTAAGAGAGATTACCACTCTCTCTGCAGGGCAGCCCATGTTGACTATGTCTCCTCCACTATCACTGGAGCACAGAAATGCTCAAAAACATTGTTCAAAATGGTGAAGGAATTATCAGGCTCTGGAACCCAGCCCGTTCCTCCTAGCCTGAATGAAGGGCAATGTGAGGACCTCGCGCAATTTTTTAATAACAAAGTGGAAATAATATACTCAACACTGAATGGTAATAAAGTAGTCAATTCCATTTCATTGCCATCTAACTACCTTCAAGAAGCCGGCATGCTTCAATGTAGAGACACTTGCTACACCGAACCTGCTAATAAGCTGGAATCTTGGTCACCATTAGACATTACGGCCCTCAGACAGTACTTAGGTAGCATCAAATCAGGCTCCCCTTATGATCTCCTTCCTATATCAGTTCTATGGCAGCTTGAACTGCCTTCTCTTACAATAATGATGGAGCTTCTTAATTCCTCCTTAAAGGAGGCCACCGTTCCCTCTGATTGGAAGCATGCAATGGTTCTCCCTTTGCTGAAGAAGGCCAATGCTGACCCTACCTTTTCCTCGAATTATCGGCCAATCTCCCTGCTTCCAGCACTTTCCAAGGTTTTGGAAAAGCATATTAATGGGCAGCTATCTAATTTTGTTGAAACTCAAACTTTTCTCCATCCATCACAATCTGGTTTTAGAGCTGGCTTCTCAACTGAAACCACTCTTCTCGGCGTCACTGAAATGTTACGCCATCGTTTGGATGCCGGAGACACGGTGGCCCTTATTTTACTCGACCTAAGCGCGGCCTTTGACACGGTGTCTCACGCTGTGCTAATAAAGGCCCTTCAGTCTCTGGGGATTGCAAATTCAGCACTCAGATGGCTAATTTATTTTCTTACCGACCGCACCTTTCAGATCTTTTCTTCTATAGCCACCTCCAGTGTCCACTCCTCTCCCTATGGGGTTCCTCAGGGGTCTATCCTCAGTCCCTTATTATTTAACATCTATGTCAAACCCCTGGCAGTGATTGCAGAGGACGCTGGGTTGTCTTTATTTTCTTACGCTGATGACACCCAGATTATTTTCTCTCTCTCTGCAGGGAATGAGTCGGAACCATCTGTTCTTCGGGCTGGGCTGAGCAAAATTGCATCCTGGATGCAGGCCAACTTTCTTAAACTTAATGGTGAAAAAACTGAGGTCCTGATCTTGGGAAAAAACAAAGATCTTTGGGGACCTCACCACTGGCCGGCAGAAATGGGTGCTTTGCCTCGCCCCTCTCATCATGTCCGTAACCTTGGCTTTATCATTGACGATTCACTATCTATGCGTCAACAAGCCGTGAAGGTGGCTGCAACCTGCTTCACCATCTTGAAATGGTTGAAGAAAATTGTGTGGATGCTGCCCAGCTCCACCCAGAGAACCGTAGTCCAGGCACTGGTAACATCTAGACTGGACTACGGTAACATTCTCTACTTAGGAGCCAATAAAGACGTGACACGCAAGCTGCAGCTGGTGCAGAATTCTGCTGCAAGATTGCTTTGTCAAGTTCCTAGAGCGGCCTCCATCTCGGGTTCTTTGAGTGACCTCCACTGGCTTAAAGTTGAGAGCCGGATCAAGTTTAAGGGTCTGAGCTACATGTTCAGGGTCAAGCAGGGTACGGCTCCTGAGTATCTGCAAAAACTAGTCAAACCCTATCTACCCTCACGTACTCTTCGCTCCACCACTCAGGCAAAATTCATGGTGCCTAGGATTAGACTGTCCCATATGGGTGGTCGTTCCTTTGCTTACCTAGGCCCCTCTTTGTGGAATGCTCTTCCTCTATCACTCCGGAGTGAAACCATTTACACGCGTTTTCGTAAATCACTCAAAACCTGGCTGTTTAATCAGTAATTTCTTTTCCTGCTCCTTCTCTGGCTGGTGCCGGGAAACCCTTTTGGGTAGCTGTTGCGCCTGATATAAATTTAAATAATAATAATAATAATAATAGCCACAGTTTAACTGCTCTCTGCCTCATACACTCACACTTCACCCCCACACAACTTGCACACATTTTTATTTTGCTAAAGTACACTCTCAAACACACACACTTTTACTTATTCACACTCACCTTCACACTCACCCTCACCCTCACCTCCATCTTAACCCTCACCATCACCATGACCCCAAAGAAGCAGCCAAAGTTCACAGAGAAGGAGTTGGAAGTGCTTGTAGATGAAATTGTCAGAGTAGAGTCATAGTTATTTTGCAACCTAGTCCAACAGACCCCCCTGTCCCAAAGAAATAGGATGTGGGAGAAAATAGCCAACAGGGTGTACACTCAAGCACCTTTTCTGCGCACAATGGATGATATCAGGAACAGGTACTACGATGTGCGAAGGAGGGTCAAGAAACTCATTGCAAGAGAACACACCCAAAGTCAGCAGACAGGCAGTGGACCTCCTGCACCACCTGTGCACTTCACTTCCTAGGAGGAGATGGTGCGTGCCATCCGTCCGCCAGAGGGCGTCTATAGAATACCAGGAGCACCAGAGTCTGGTGAGTACCTACTCAACTGTCCACTAATGTTGCCAATTACACATCCACAGACATCACTGTCAAGGATACAGTGAAACAAATGACTGTTAGCAAAGGTATAAAAATCTAGAGTAAATGCGCATGTAATGTGTATGCCAGAGTGACTATCAACATACCTGCAATGTAATAGTAAATTTAACAATTTCATAACATGCACATACTTCTTACAATCTTACAGCAAGGCTTTGTGCTCCAAACACCAGTCACCAGCATCAGCCATCTTGCCAGCACATTTTCACTCACTCACAGGAAAGCTGAGTCACAGGAAGGATGGTTGGGATGTTTGGGTGTGGCACAGGCCTGATGGGAGTTGCAGTCACACCTAACACTCCTCCTCACACCCATCCCAAATAGCTCATCTGGGCCTATGGCTACCTGACAGTGTGGGAAAGTGTACTTGCAAGATGACTGTCACTGCTACATGGTGTTGATCTTGAAGCCTAATACCATCATGGACATGTGTTCCAAACACCAGGCCCCAGTGTCAGCCATCTTGCCGGTACTTTTCTATTCAGTCTCATTGACTGTATTGTCCCAGGTGTGCTGTTTGGGCTGGCTGGGAAGGTGTGTGGAGGACAGGGCATGATGGGAGTTTAAGTCAGTGCAAATACTCCTCTTCCCACATAGCCCAACAAGCCCACCTGGAACTATGCTTATCTCACAGTAAGTGGAAAAGTACTGGCAAGATGGCTGACACTGTGGACTGGTGTGAGGAGCACAAGGCCTTGATGGGAGTTGTGGGCAAAGCAAACACCAGGCCCCTGTGTCAGCCATCTTGCCAGTACTTTTCCACTCACTGTGAGGTAAGCACTGACTCCAACTCCAACCATGCCCATGCACTGCCTTCCACACACCTTCCCAGTCAGCCCAAACAGTACACCTGGGACTATGCAGTCCCTGAGAGTGACTGGATATGTACTGGCAAGAATAGTTAAGTACCCTAAGAAAGTGCGATACAAGACCCTCCAATGGATGCTTAAGCAAAAATCTCAATTTCTAACATTTTATGGTATTCCAAGAATTAACAGCTCAACTAGGCTGTCCCATTTTTGCACGGGGGAGAGATGTCTTTTAGAGACCCGTTTTTAAAAAAATGGGAAGAAAATGGCTATGTACAGATTCGGGATTTTGTCAAAGGCAACTGTTGGAAGTCATGGCCAGAGATCGAAATGGGGCTCCTACACTCTAAAGCAATGCTGAAATGGTCATTCATTATAATAAAACCCTCTTTGGAAAAATTTGACATAAGAAGTATATCCTCTAGAGCAGGTATTAGTGAAGCTTTTGATTCCCCAACACAACGGTCGGTCAGTGCATGGGTCAAAATTTTTTATGAAAATAAGTCTCCCCCCCTATTTGAAAAAATCTGTGATAGATGGTGGAAAAGGGAAGGGATGCAGGTCTCAAAATTGACTTGGAGCAGAATTAACAAATTAAATGCTTCAACACTGAGAGGCGCAAATTTTAAGCGTATGCAATTTTATTCAAAGTGGCTAATTTATAGGACCCCCTCTTTCCTACATAATATATATCCACAAATCGAAGACAGGTGTTTCCGCTGCGCTAAAGAGAATGGTGGCACCTGGTCACACATTATTTGGGAATGTCCAAAAATCAGCAGCCTGTAGGAAGAAATTGAAAACTATCTCAGAACCACCATAGACCTTTCCATTTCCATCGACATATCCATTGCAGTTTTGGGTTGCTCTCCCGATAGAATACCAAGCACCACACAAGAAGAGTGCCTATGCATTGCAGCATTAGTAGCAAGATCTCTAATTTTACAGAGCTGGCGAACCGACAGGATACTTTCCTTCCAAGCCTGGAGAGCAAAACTAAGTAAAATCAAAGAATTGGAAAAAAATATGCATTAAGATGAGGCTCACTAAAGAAGTTTGAGAAACGCTGGAGCTCCTTGGGGGTCTAGTTCAGAGCTAAGGGAAATTGTCTTCGATTTGAAGGCTTAAAACGGGCTGAGGAGGTGGCGGGGTCCTGGTTTGAATACTTAAGCCTGGCCCTTGAGGATCAACTTCCCAAATGACTGCTATTTTTTGTTACGCATTTAGGCACTCTATACATTTCTTATTTTTTACCATATGATTGCTCCGTTTCTTTTCTGCAACAGGGTTATTTGTAAGATCGCTGGAGTATGCATACTCCTAATGTTTGGCACTTTGCACTTTATTCGGTTGATCTGTACTGTTCTATTTCTTCTCTGTATGATGTTTAACTGTAAGGCAGCTTGAGTATTTATACTTTGACTATCTCGTACTATGCACTTTACTTTGCAGTTTTGTATTTCTGTAATTTCTTGAACTCTCAATAAAAAAATAAAATTAAAAAAAAGATAGGCTTTTGGTGCTGGGTGGGAAGGTCTGTGGGGGACAAGGCCTGATGGGATTTGTAGCCATTGAAAATACTCATCCACACACATAGCACAACCACTTCATCGGGGGATGTCTACCTCACAGTGAGTTCATGTGTACTACCTAGATGTCAGACACTCTGGACTGATGTTTGAAACTATCACAACTATCACATTTACCTGTGTGCTACAAACACCAGCCACCAGCAACAAACATCTTGCAAGTACACTTACCAGCATTGTCTGGACAACACTCTGCCTGGTGGTCTGGTGGGGCTGGGTGGGAGGTGGGGCTGGGTGGGAGGAGGGGCTTAAGTTTCACAATTATAACACAAGCAATCAAACCTCTGTTCATTAAAGGTCGTTGCCACAAAATGGCAGAAAGCAGAGTTTGTGAACTCATCTGTCTATGGAGGCAATGGACAAAATACATGATCTGTGTTGGCACAAAGCTAAGCAGTAACATGTGGTGCTACTCACAGCTACTCCCATGTGTATAATGAGATGAGACAAGAAGCACATCACTCAAAATAATCTAAAAAATATCTGGAAAACATACCAGACTGTGAGTGTGTAGGTAGCCACACCAATGTGACTGCTAAAGACATGCACTAAGCCAAGTACACAGGCCTCTAAAAAAACTACATTGGGAGAGAAAGAGTACGTATGTCACCGTGAAAGTACAGCTGTGGAAAACACCAACACACTTGTGTAATTCACAGTGTGTCACAAACCAGTCAATGTCTTTGCACATGTAATGTCAACTAAACACAACATGCCCATGTATGCACAGACCTGAACATGCTCATCAATCCCCATTTTGTACAAATTACATTGTTCTCGAAAAACATAGGCCAGCATCATTGCCGATGGAGGCCAATCTATGTACATAAACTTATCCCTATGTTCAGTAGACTATGTATTGGGTATGGTCTGAGGGGCTGTGCACATTCATATCAATCATTGTGTCTATTATGTACCCACAGGACAAGCTGGAAACACCTCTGGAACAAATCAGGACAGCCAGTCCCAGACTCTGGTTAACCTTGAGCTCTCCGGCGTTGAGGTCTCTCAACCCTTTTCGGACGACGATGAACTACCTGGCACATCAGATGTGGGTCAGCCTTAAGTTTGTGGAGTTTTCTGCACTCCGCGTTACGCGGAGCTCGCGGAGTTCCGAAAAAACTCAACGACAAGTTTGCGAGCGCAAGCGAGGAAAATCAACCTCCCGGCAAGATTTTTCACCATTCGCGATCGTCAACATCAAGTTGGTGAGCGTGAGCGTGGAAAATCAACCTCCTGGCGAGATTTCTCATTGCAAGTGGTCGCGTGTGCTCGCAACCGCTGGCGTTGAGAAATCGTCCGTTCGCGTTGAAAAAGCTGCAGCTCGAGTAAAAATCTACTCGAGTGGCAGAAAGCGAGCAGCGCCCGCTTGCGCTGTGCATGGTGCTGTTCATGATGATTGCATAGTGCGGACGAGCACCTGGCACTGAAAATCACCGCAAACAGCATTTATCTAACGCACTCCGCTGCTCGCGGAGCTCCGCGTAGCACGGCAGAGGTTTTTTTTGCACTTCGCGGAGTTCTGCGTACTCCGCGAACTATGCCCAGGCTTAGTCAGCCCACAGCACCACCAGCAGTAACCTTAGCATCCTCTGCGACCACTACTGCCTCAGCTGACAACACCCAGCTGACCCCTATCCTTACGGCCACACCAGCCCGAGCCACCCCCGAAAGCACAGCAACACTGGGCACTCTGGAGTTGGTGGACAACACCACCACTGTCAATGAAGAAGGAGGCTCAGTGTTGACTGTGCCAGCATCAACTGGTCCTGCTCGGGTGAGTAGGGGTGGTGGGAGGGGCCATGGGGACATGTGCCATCATGCAGCTGGTGCTGCTGATGAAGATGACCCACACCTATCCAGAATCCTACATGCGTATGAGGGTTGCACTGGAGATTTTGGCCAGGTAGTTAGGATCCTCAGGACCATGCAACAGCAGCAGACAGCCCACTATGACAAAATGGACACATACATGGCCAAAACTGATGACCTGACCGTGGTGCACAGGGACATTCTCACCTGCCTCCGTCAGATTGCCACCAACATGTCCACACCTCCCTGTGTGCCCACAACATCTGGTGTATCTACATCTGCTCCTGCCACAGGGAGGGATGTGGACACTGGCGGAGACCCCCTTGTACCTCCGCTGCCTGCAGCTGAGTGCCCCCCCCAAACATGGGAAGGGTCATCCAAAGAAGATCCCATGAGAGACCGATGGCTATACATCACCCCCAGGAAGTGACAACCTGCTCCTGATATCCTCCATTGTGTGCCAAGCATTCACTTTGTTGACTCTCATTGAACTGTCCCACATTGGCTGGAGAGTCTAAGTTGGACTTTGGACTTAAATAACTGTGGATTTACTTCTGAAGACTTCATCTACAAACACTACCAAATCCTCTCTGCACTTGGTTTTCCATTTTTTGTTTGAGCACTCCCCCATTATCTGAATTTTTATCAACGAATCATGCACTCAAATAAATCACTTTGTACAAAATACTTGCTCATGTTGTGACTTTGAAACACAAATGTACAGATTGAAATGGCGCTTTGAATAACAAAGAAGAAAGTGTCAACAACATTGGATAAGAAATCACTTCAGAAACTGGTTTGGGAGTAAATGTTACCTTGTTGTGTAGTTCCTCTAGTACCCATGCAGGACCTGCACGTATGGATAACATAAACTGTGGGCTTGGTGGCAGACTGATTCTGCACACCCCCACTGAGAATGTTAGCCTGTTTGCAAAAGCTAGCTCACAGTGCCACTAGTGTCTCCTCTTATCGGGGAGAGATTAGTTTCTGGCAACCTCAGAACATGACAACCCTGATCCCTCAAGATTGTGGAAACAATGTACTACTTTTCGCTCAGTCACTCGTGCTCATTTAGTTTATCTCAGAGGTACACAGAATAAACAGTCTGGGCGTTTCAATAGGGATTTATTGAACAGTTATTATTCTTGTGTAAAGTATATGAGCTAAAACATCCATTAGACAGTAGCAGAGATATATGATTAGGAGTACTATGAATATAAAAGGATAGTATAGTTCTATCATCTTGCAATAAGCATGAATAAATACATGAAAATAAAATGCATTAATAAAAGAGAGTGCGTACTCCTACGATGCCTATCTAGATGTACCTAAGTGTACCTAGCATGTGAGTAGGTGTGCAGCCAAGAATCCCTCTAGGATTTGGTTGAACCCCATTACCTGAAATGAGAATGTAGGAGCCTCTCCTGGTCTCGAGCTGGACACCCCGCAAGGGATGTTCAGACCACTGTCAGCTGGAGCGTCTGCATGCAGGAGCCTCAGCGTCTCTGGTCAGTGTGTTGGCCTGGAAGTCTCGGTTCCCTCTAAATACTGATAGCAAGAGGTGCTGTATTTATACAGAAAAGTATATAGAGTCCCTTTGTCCCTTGTTCTTGTGTTAGCCATTGTTGGGTATGAGGATGACGTATGGGATGAACCTTGTGCGCAGATATTAGGAAGGTGGTGTATAGCCCCTGCCTGGTTTCCAAGTAGCCTCATGAATATTTTATTCATGCAGTGTCAGTCTAAAGATGAAGTCATAGAACGCTATTGTTCGGGAAAAACCCTCTTTCTGCACCCAGGCCTAGAACTAGATAAAAGGTACAGTCCATAAAAGGCGTTCAATCCTTAAAAGGCTTGTTAGTGTGTAATGTGGGGGAGGTGATGTAAGTGAAAGGGTATGATGTTACCCGGGCCTATATTAGGGTACCTATATGAAACATAACACCCACTCCTCTTCCTAACAGTCAACAATGATAAATATGCTAGTGGACTATTCTCTTTACTAGATAGTTTTGGAATTGCCACTTAAGCCACAGTCCTAATTGAGTTCATTTATATAAGTTGAATGTCTACAAGCGTCAAAAGGCCATGCTTTTCAGCAAGAGAGTGTCAATTTTCAGGAAGTATTCCAAATTTAGTTAATTTTAGAGAAAAATGAAAATCCGAATTCTTTTCCAGCACACGATGAGCCAATTAGAGATTAAATGTCCTGGCTGGGAGACGCAACATCATCGCTGCTTGCTGCTGCAGGGGACAGTCCTTGTAACACCTCGCAGAGCACGTCAATGGAGCACAGATGATATTCAGTACTGCCAATGGCTGCTGTAGAGGCAGCCGGTGCTGCCGTCGATACCTCGGTCGATACCTCGGTCGATACCTTGGTACTAATGGTGGAGCTAAAGCTTAACTAAGTTGTAAAAGGCACCTGCGGATTCTCGAGAAATGCGGCCATCAAGATGATAGTGCGCTGGGGACATTGCCGAGCTTGGGCCCTCAAGGGTTCCAGCCGGGTATTCAAGTCCTCAGGCATGTCCGTTGCAAGTGTCAGACAGAGGTCCAACACGCATTCTTCACCGCAAAACAGTCATCAAAGAACAGGTAAGATGCAGTCCATCCAGACTGGTCTGAACGATAGGAACCAAGAGGCGCTTAGTTCCCTTAGGCGAGGTATGCCCAGATGTTGTACCATGCGTTCACGGTATTTCCGCTCCAGGGGCGCTTTTGCCATTTCGTTGGTAATTGGGCCATCCATTGCGTAGTAGGTAAATGACAATCAGGACCAATGTTCCCTCTAATTTTTTCCTCTGTGTGCGGCAGTGTAGGGTCTCTGTGCGCTGCAGCCATGGCTATGTGCGCCAGGAACCAAACCGCGTGTGTGTGCAGCGCCATATATCACTCCAAACTTTTGATTAAAACCCTAGCAGCCCAGCTCTGTTAAGAAGAGAAATGTTATTCCTCTGTCTGATGTAACATTTCCTATACATTGATTTACACACTATGATTCAGTGTCTCTGTGTAATGTGTATGCGATGTAAAGTGCTTAACACCTTACACTGGTATGAGTGGCGCTATTAAACAAAATAAATATGAAAGAGAGAGGGGTTATGGAGACTTGAGGGGCACTGTTAAAGGTTGGTAATGAGAGTATCCGTGGCAGAGGTGGTCATTGGGGCGCCAACAAACTTTGTCACAGCAGGTGCCACCAGCACTAAAGCCAGCCCTGTTCAAATGGCACTAATAATTACAGTGAAATTATGAAAACATCCAACATTGCAATTTGAAACCTTGGCAGCTACGTTGCTGCATTTCTTTTCTTAATAGGGTTGGGCTGCGGGGTGATTGTGTGCATTTGTTAAGGTTTTCGTGTTAATTGCAGCTCATGATGGGTGCTGCGATTAACATGAAAACTTTAACAAATGCAAAGGGACATCTTAAGGATTTTGGATGCCCTGGGCCAAACTTTTTTCTGGGGCCCCTGATTAGAACAGCTTTGGATTTATAATCCAATTTCAGCTTTTTCATGTCCTTTTTGGCCAGATCACCAACACTGCCTAGGCACACTGGTCCAAATTCTAAATGTGCTTCCATCTAATATTCAGGGATAATGGTATGTGTTTTCAAAATTGTAACATAGCCTGAAGGAAAAGGAGAGGAGACTAGTGAGAAATAGGATTTTGTGGCGGAGAAAGGGGGAGAGAGGAACAAAGTAGAAAAAAAGTCAGGGTGCAAAGACGAGAAATGGGGAAGGGGGTAATGGAGAAATTGGTAAGAGAGGGATGGAAAGAGAAAGGCAGCCAGAGGCTTTGGAGAACTGGGAGGGAGAACGGAGAATGGAAAACCGGTAAGAGAGAAAGCAAAGAACAGGCAGTGAGAGGGAAATGGAGACAAGAATGGGATGGGGAGAAGGGGAAAGTGGGTAAACGTGGAGCGGGACTGATATGAGGAAGAAGAAAAAGAAGAGAAGGAGACGGCAAGAGCAGCTGGGGAGTGGAAGAGAAAAGGACAAAAGATATGTCAGAGAAGACAGCGAGTGTGGTATGGGAATGCTTCAGAAGTAGCGTCTCTGCATATCGACGTTGGGGGGTTCTATAAGGAGCCTTTTTCGCCATCTTGTCATTTCTAAACGCTTGCTCTATGTAACCGTGCTCACCTGAACGAACTAAGAAAGGTGGAAGGCTGGTTAGGCCATGCCAAGATTTTTAATCTTGCCAAGATGCAAGTCTGAGCAGATGGCAGCTGCAAGTGTGTAAATGACTGATCCATCTGTCGGGAGTATTGTCTTCACTAACACTTGCTTCCCTTCTCTTTTTGAAACTCAGGGGCAGCAACATTGTTGTGGTGTCACCAGGGCTTTAACTGGAAACTTTTTCAATATTACATACAAGCCATAGTTGCTGCTTATTTATCTTATGCAACTAACAACCACTGACAAAGCGAATAGTCCTGACTTGTAGGTATGAATTTACTTGTTGTATCATGTATCCGGATGCAATGACAGAAACAGCAAAATACAAGTCGGGCTGTACACTACGCTAAGTACAGATTTTTAGCTTATGTGTCTTTAAGCCACGCCCTTAATTACACTGGCCATGCCCCTTTGCGAGACCCCCCAGTTTTTTCATCCCACTTAAAGCCCTGGGTATGATGTTACTTGCTGTATCATATATCTGGATGCAATGACAACAACAGGAAAATACAAGTAGGGTGGCACACTATGCCAAGCACAGAAAAGTGTAAATCACCCCACAGCTGTGCTCTATTAATTAATTAATTTTTTTATTTGCAGAGTTTTATATAGCGCTGGCTAGACCCGGAGGTATCAGAGCGCTTTACATGAGGATCAGCGAATTGCAAGTTACAAAAAATCACATAACATCCTGTCATAGTACACAGTTTAGAGGGCTAGTGACCTTAACTTTTAAATGTAGATATAAGTAGCAAATATCCAGGGATGATACATTATCGTACTGGGTTGCCTACATAAGATTGAAGTCTTCCCTAGTCAATTAATGTATATGATAAGAACACCGACTCGCCAAATTCTTCCACGAGGTACAGAACACATGCATTACAATGCAAGTAAGGCCTGTGTTTTGGGGCAGAGACTAGCGCACTTTTAGAATTGAATCTGAACAGATCACAGTGGGCTCCAAGGATCCCCTCTTAGTCCACCACCGTGATCACACACATTATGTACATGAAAGATTATAGTGACATATGACGAGCCCAGCACCCATCCAACAAAAAGTTCACATGTTATTCATTAGGTCATGACTGGCCAATGTTGCAGAGGCTAACAGACTAGGTACAACATAGAGAGTGTTAGGACATACTGCACATCTAAGATCTTCCAAATATTTATTGGCCAAAAAGGCCACCTCGGCCACTTCATTTCAACCCAGTCTGGTGATTATTTTTTAATATAGATACTTCCTGTGTCTGTCTTTCAGGTTACAAGTATTCAAACCAGGAAGCACCAAGATGGGCACTAGGAGTAATCTATAATCACACCAACTGAAACATTAATCATCAATGGACATAACCAGGGCCACAATGTAGGGCCACCAATGTGTTTTCCTCAAAACAGATGCAGTGTCCTGCGGGTACCACCTAGATAACTCCTGGTCATTTCTGCACCCGACACTGAACCTGCAGCTGATAAAAAAATCCCTCTTTTCAACCTTGTCCATTAAGAAGAGAAATGCAGCGAGACTTACGAGAATCGGAAGTGACGTCTGAACACACAGCCGCGATATTCAAACTGAAGAAGCAGGAAAAGGTGTAAGCTTCGCAAGTGCTCTGTTTGAAGGGACTGACATTTTACTCTTTGGGGAGCACTAGCCTGGAGATCGAACCCTTGCCTGCAGCCCTCTTCTTTCACAATTTCCTGTTCGCAATTTCCCTTCCAAGACTGATTAAAGGAAAAGAAGCTTCTAGAAATGACGGCGAAGACAGCTAAAGATCTAGGGGCATATTAGCAAGACTGGCGATAAAATTATCGCCGTTTTAGCGGCAGGAAACTGCCGCTAAAACGGCGATAATGGGCTTGCTAATATGAGTTATAGAATTCCAATAGAAGCCCAGGTTAGATGTGCAGGACATCTAACCTGGGCTTCTATTGGAATTCTATAACGCTTATTAGCAAGCCAATTATCGCCGTTTTAGCGGCAGTTTCGGCGATAATTTTATCGCCAGTCTTGCTAATATGCCCCTTAATTACCCACAAACTTGGTTTCAAAGCTGCAGTTTCTAAATCTGATACAGACTTGGAGAAACTTAGGGAAGAAAATTCAGTCCTAAAAAAGGCTGTGGAGGAAATTTCTAAAGGAAAAGGCAAACTGACTGATATGGAGAGAAGCCAGCTTCTGGAGAAAATACTTGCACTGGAAACTGAAAAGGAAAAGAACAGCCAGGAGCTTTCGGAGAAAAGGAAAGTAATCCTACATTTAAAAGAGAAGCTGAAGTCGAAAGATGGCGATGCCGTAAACTCTCAGCTTAAAGCGAAGGAAGCCGAGAGGCGGGAACAACTGTACAAGTCCCTTTCTGAAGAGACCGACAACCTGAAGAAACAACTATACATGGTCACCGCCAGATGTGTGGAGCTTGAAAACAGAGCCATTGCCAGCCAGGTTTCACAGGAAAGCAGTGCAGGCCAAAGTGGGGCGGCAGTGGAACAAAATGTAATTGAAAGCCAGTTAAAGATGCCTTGGAAAAAAACCAACAGTGGCTTGTATATGACCAACAGCGTGAGGCTTACGTTAAGGGATTGTTGTCCAGAATATATGACTTGGAGCAGCAGCTTGAGACGGCGCACCAAACACTCCAACATAAATCCAAAGAAAGCAGTTCAGAACGTCAGAAACTGGATGAACAACAAAAGTACTATGACCAGCGCTTGATGACAGCAAAAAAAGACCTCGAAGAAGAAAGAAAGAAGACTGCTCAGCTGCAATTTGATATTACTGAATTAAAAAGGAAATATGATGACAAAAGTCGAGAAAACAGCGCATTTAAATAATACCCTACACTCGCAGCTTGCAGAAGAACATCAGCAGAGAGAAAATGAAAAAAAGCGTATGGCAGAAAAAGTGCAGAGGCTGAAGACCGAAATAGAAATAACCAAACAAAAACTTGAAGAGGAAAAGGAACGATATGATGCCCTTTTATCTCAGGCTGAAGTTCTTCGAAAATGTTTATCGAAACAGCAAGAAGAAAATAAGAGGATCACCTTTCTGGAGCAACAGCTTCAGATATGTACGTCGGAGCTAGAAAACGAAAAGTTGGATAACCAGAACACACAACACCAGATATACAAAGGGGCATATTAGCAAGACCCACGTTAAAATTATCGCCGTTTTAGCGGCAGGAAACTGCCGCTAAAACGGCGATAATGGGCTTGCTAATATGCGTTATAGAATTCCAATAGAAGCCCAGGTTAGATGTGCAGGACATCTAATCTGGGCTTCTATTGAAATTCCATAACGCATATTAGCAAGCCCATTATCGCCGTTTTAGCGGCAGTTTCCTGCCGCTAAAACGGCGATAATTTTAACGTGGGTCTTGCTAATATGCCCCGGAGTTCGGAAAGAGTTGCACAAGGCAAAAGAGCAAATGCGGTTGCAGCCAGTGAAGCACCTCCATGAATTTCATTACACTGAATCGCCTTATAATCTCCACGCCGATTTTGATGACCGTTTGAGGATCGGTACCCTGAATCCATCACCCCGGCGTTCAAACCTGCTGGACGAGAGCTTCCTGGACTGTCCGAAGTGCAAGGCGCAGTATCACACCAGCCAGCACAGAGAGCTCCTGGCACATATTGATTTCTGCGCCGACAATTAAGCCAAAAGGTCTTAAACTCGTACATGCACTCCGAAACTTTTTTACACGTGTTTTTAAACTATTTTTTTTAAGTTGTGTGTATATAGGCCATCCATGGCGTTGCATTTTCAGCTTTTTTTCTGATGTATTCCGGTGTAAAACTGGGTGCATCTTCACGACTGGTTAACTTCATGAAGTACGTTTCTTCCTAAATTGGTCCTTTAACCAACTCGCAGGTGGAACAGCAGTCTTTTAAATTGTTTTATATCTGGTTTTTTTATTTGCCATGAACTACTGAATTATGCTTGTTGCACTTTTGTATAGTATTGCAGTCCATGTAATCGCATGGAAGGCATCGGTAAAACTATAAGGGAGGCTATTTCTTTGAGTTCTTAAAATATACTTGTATACTTTGATTTAACCATGCACAAGGGGAGCGGAACAAATAAGGAACGGTTTGCACATATCTGTAAAATCCTTTATATTTAAGTGAATAATCATTGTGCGGATAGAAAAAGCCAGGAGTGTTTCTCTTTAGAGGCTGGTATTTGCAAAAAACTAGCTGTACCTGACAAAAGGCAGTTCTTATATTTATTTAGTTATGCTTTCAGTCTTTTTACAATTGCTCATCTGTGTGCCTGTATCTCATATCCCTGCTATTTTGTAACTTGTATTAACATGAGGCTGATCTGTGCATTTTCTTCTGGTTTCTTTGGAAATAAATATTTGATTTATATGATGATATGACTTTTCTCTGTATGTATATATTGTGGCGTCAATAAAATAAATTAATTACGTGATTGAAAAAAAAAAAAAGAAGAGAAATTCAGTAAGTCTACAAACACGACGTGTGCTTTTCATGCCGTGTTTGTAGAGTTGCTGCATTTCTTTTCTTAATAGAGCTCTGGGCTGCGGGGTGATTGTGGGCCTTTGTTAAAGATTTCAGGTTAATCGCAGCGCCCGTCTGGAGCTGCAATTAACCTGAAATCTTTAACAAAGTCACACAATCACCCCGCAACCCAGCTCTGTTAAGAAGAGAAATTCAGCAAGTCTACAAACACGACGTGTGCTTTTCACGCCGTGTTTGTAGACTTGCTGAATTTCTTTTGTTACCAAAGCACGGCTGTGGGAAGATTGTGTGCTTTTGTTTAAAGTATTCATGTTAATCGCAGCTCGGAATACTTAAACAAAAGCACACAGTAATCACCACAGCCGGGCTCTACAAGAAATAAACACCCGTTTTTCGCGCCGCTCGCTTTTTAAAAGCAGCGGCGCGAAGGTTCTCATTTGATGTGCTGTGTGTGTGCGCGCTCCACACACAGCACTGCGCGCTACAGATAACAGAGGTGCGCGCACCTTATTGGGAACAGTGATCAGGACTCCCGCTATTGATAGCAGGATCAGAGGTAGACCTCCGAAAATGCTTCCAAATACGGAGTGTATAAAGTTCGGGATAACTCCGAGGAATGTTTGAAAGGTGCTAAGAAGTCCTGACCCTATGGCCTTACATCGGTGTACAATGCCACTCGTATCAGACATATTAAAGATACGACCCACCATTTCTGCAAAATGAATGGGGCAGTTTGTACGTATAAGTGCCTGTATCTCACTCGAGGTCCTCACGATTTGAAGTTCAAAGGTCTCTCAAGCGGAGGTTAAGGGTACGGTCTGCTGTAAAAGCATGGCTTTCAGTCTGCTTAAAGTATGAATTTGTATAAAGGAAACATTCAACGAACGCCATAACGGCGCCTCCCTGACAGTACTTGTTGGGGGAAACAATACTTGCATAGAGCAAGTAACCCTGGAGTTCACAGTGACAACATAGGCAATGCCCGGAAGCTTACCACAGCAATCTTGATCGTTCAGCATCAAGTAACTCCCGTTCGAGAGCAGCTCGAATACTGGCTTAATCACGGCAGCTGGAGTCCCTTTCATGTGGCAGGACAAGTTTGCTATCGAACCATTACATGATCCGTGCAATGTAATGTCCCGGCACATGAGAGAACCACTCAAAGCATTCTTGCAGTTAGTACCATTTAGAAACACTTCTAGATCCCCACTCCGGCATCGAAATCTATACGGTAAATCCCAGGATTCCCTAATGTACCCCTTACCCATCTTTTCATATTTGCCCGCCTGCCGTTGTTCAAGGCAATATTGAAACTGAAAAGTAGTGACCGGTAGAGTTATGTGGCCATGGATCAGCCATTCAGTAGACGGCGCTTCCGCCACTGTAAATGGTAGTCGGTCCAGTTTTTCAATACGCAACATTGTATATTTAGCTCCCCTTTGTGCCATTTCAACCTGTTTATCTGTTAGATTATATTCAGAAAACAGAGACGTACTGTTTATAAAACGCCAAGGCACAAAGCCTGCGCGCAAAGATTGCAGCGTCCAGCTTAATAACATGATAGAACGTAATTGAGATTGCCCGTGTTGTAGTATGGCCAAATCTAGTTCTAGGATGTCTATCGCAGAAGATACAATGTTGCCCAAAGAATATATTCTGGAGGACAAAGTTGTTAACCCATTGTCTACCACAGCCAATGATTTTTCTAAGTTAATACGGTCTATTTCCCGTATTCTCTCTGCGGCCTCTTGTTGTGATATTTTCCACTCTTCATTATAGGCAGTATAGATTCCAGCATATATGAAACATTTCTGACGTTGTTTCCTGGGACCTTGTAAAAAATCCCGAAGATCCATGTCTTGTGAGAGTAAGGTTAAGTGTTGTTTCACTTCTGTTAGTGTTGAGGTCTCTAGCCAATCAAGGCACAACTTCCCAACACTGTAGGATGTCACTACCCCTGGATGTTCTCTTTGTACATAACGTGGGTCTGGCCTGTGGATACTGTACCCTTCAGAAATACCCAAGAATCGCTTATGACATATGTTTGTGTCTAAGGGCCAAACAACCCATTTCTCCCAATTTGGGTCTGATCTATTGTACTTTTAAAATGTCATCTACTTTTGCCCCTTCCTGTGAAGTCGAATTTTGCCACCCTCCCATCTGTGATGGTGTTGGAAATCGAGGTGTGTTCAGGTCCTTTACCTTGGCTAAGCCAAGACAGGATGTCTGTTGCACAGTTTCATTCAGAAATATCAACTGCTGCGGAATGAGGCATGCTCGAAATAGCGCTTCTGTTCCCTGGACTTGCCAGTCCCTAGAACCCCAGACTGATTTTAAGTCTATTGTGTCCTTCCATAGGTCAAAACCCTGTTCAGACAGTTGGGCAATAAAGGAAGCAGAGTAAATCTGTTTGGTATTTGTCAACATAATTTTCGTTGTTGATGTTGGTATAACCTTATAATAATATGAGGCTGGGTCAGTGCTGTTAAAACCTGAAAAATATGAAAATTTCTGTGCAAATGTCTGCGCACTTCCCTTGGGTGGTGTAGGGCAATGTTCCCACTGATGGTACTCAAACACATTTCTAGGCGAAATAGATTTGTGCAGGAAATGATGACCATAATGTTGGTAACAGTACAAAGTGTCATAGTCTGAATTACTTTCTAACATTTCAGTGTTCGGAAATGCAGCAGTTTTTTCTAAATCAGACAACTTGTTATTAACAGTTTCAGTGTCCCAATCATCAGAAAATGTACTGGAGGTAATGATATCACTTAATGAAATTTTAAATAAATGTGGAATTTTTAAAAGTTCAGTCGGACCGAATATATTTCGAAATCAACCTTGTCCCAAACTATACCATCTGGTATAGGAACCGCTGTGATGTTTACTGATAACAAGTCTCTCTGTTCACGATGAGACGATTGATGTGGTTTTAAAATCAAATTAACTTTCGGGGCTGTAGAGCTCTGTTTAAGATATCGTCCATTAATAAGCATGCTAAAAGTTATCACTAAGCCTAGCCAGAAAAGAAAAAATAGAATCCCAGTAATTACCCAAAGTTCAATCCAAGGCAATACCAGGTAAGTCTTTTTAAGAAAGTTCAAAAAGTCTTTAGCTTGCTGTTTACACGATTTTTGGGCTGGTGTCGTTTCCGGTTCACTTGGATCTAAAGAAAACGTATCAAAGTTCATGAAGTAGCCAGAAGCGGTTCGATCAATTGTAGGAATTTCATCGGGATTTGTTGAAATCGCATTTTGCTCTCGTCGAGGAATGTTGACGTAGACGTCTGTATTTGGTCTGATTGCAACTTGAGTGTTCTTTTGAATTTCATTTTGTAGATGAACTTCGGGTTCAAGGGGAACAAGTTCCATAGCATTGTTGCTTAGTCCTTCATTCCTCACAGGATGCTCTTCAAACATGATGAGTCTTTCTGTTTGAACTTCTTGGATTGTAGTGAGAGGAGGGTGTCTGCTACTGTGGAGTCCACGAGGCCTACTGTTCAATATTGGCCACAGAGTGTGGTTTGATTAAGTCGATTGAGACAAATCTTTTCTCCTTTTTCCCGGCAAGAGGCGGCAAAAGAACAGTTCGTGTTCCTTGAATTGCTAGGACAGGTACAGGCTTTCTGTATGATGGTCCAAATTCTTTCTTATCCGCTATTTTCTCTCTGACCAGATCCCTGATCTTTGGGATCCAGACAGGTCTTGCCGTGTTTGCCTTGACTTCCTCAGTGGCGGTCTGTTTCTGGACAACATTGCTTTGTTGTGTCCTGGATTCATTTAGATCCTGTAAAACAGCCAAACGATCATCGATATCAAATGGTTTCTCATCCACCACTGTGCCTTCATACTCAAGATCAGCTACCCACATTCGTGTCCCAGATAGGACCTCATATGGAGTGACACCCCCTAGAGAATTTCTTGGCTGATTGTTTAGTGCTCTTTGTATCCCATAAAGGTGACTGACCCAACTACCTCCCTTGCCTAATACCCTAGCTGTTAAAGATTGCTTTAATCCCGGTTTTTCCTCTCCACAACCGAATTTCCCTCAGGATGGCACGGAGAGGAGTACCGCAGTGCAACGCCCATACTTTTCATGGCCTCTTTGTAAGACTGAGAGCTAAACGCCGGGCCACGGTCAGAATGTTACGTGCCGACTGATTATGTCCCAATAAAGACTCGCAGATCTTTTATAACAGTTCGAGCGTCAGCCGAGTGCTGAGGCCAAACCCAGAGGAATCTTGAGCAGGAATCCACTGCAACCATGATATATTTGTAAGCCCCATCAGATTGTAAGGGGCTGCAGTGGTCCAGATACACGCATGCAAGAGGTTTGTCAGATATAAGTAATGGTGTCTGCCCCGGGCGTGTTCTGGTGGAGCCTTTCATCTGCTGGCAGATGTCGCATTTCAAGACATAGTCTTTAGTTTGCTTTGTTAGACCTGGCCACCAATAGCGCTGTTTCAGCAATGAAATAGTCGCTGTAACGCCTGTATGTGCAGAGCCCAAACCCTTGTGTGCTGCTAATATTAAACCTTGCCTACGATCCATATTTGGTATTACTCTGTCCCCCACTCCAGGAATCTGAGCAAATGGAATGTTGTTTGCATCTAACTTGTAGGAGTACTTGAGTGGAAATGTCTTTGGTACTGCACCGCTGTTCTGGATTGAGGCAATCACAGCCACCATAATCTCACCGTCTATCCTCGTTTTTGAATGAGTGATTGCAGCTACGGAAACCATTAGCACAGCCCCCTTTGCGGCTTCATCAGAAAATGAATTCCCTTCAACGTGAACGCCATCACATTGATGACTCGGTGTGTGTATCACGTGAGCCCTTGGTAGGTCGTTTTTCTGCTCCACTACCTGTTCCCATAGCATTTTATGCTTAATTGTGCCACCTTTTGCGTCCTTAAACCCGTTTAGTTCCCAATGATGTAGATACTCATTGTATGACTGCGCACAGTAAAAGGAATCACACACAATTAGTGTGGGGAATTCGTGATCCGTATTTACAAGTGCCAGTATCAGTGTTTTTAACTCTGCCAACTGAGCCGTGCAGTCTCCTAGAGATTGCGTTCTGGTGCAACTTGGATGGAACTTCCCATCCCGCATGCGACCATTAACGATTGCACACGCTGCGCTATATTGTTGCTTACTCCCTACGGCCGGTTGAGCAGATCCGTCAGTGTAAATAATATATTCATACTGATCGAGAGGCAATATTTCATTAGGTAGAGGATATTCTTGTTCGTATTGCAGAAATGCTTGTGTTTTTAGACTTGGGTCAAATCTGTATTCAACGTCCGTTGCAGTAAGAGAATTAGCCCATTGTATCCATCTCGGATGTAAAGCTTTTGCATTTGGAATGCTAGCCTTTGTAACAGCTTCTAAAGCTGATACTGGGGTTACGACAATTATGCATTTCCCCTGAGCCAGTGCTCTTTCTCTTGCTACAGCGGTCTGAACTGCTGTCAGGATTTTTTCCGTTGAAGTGAAACGCATTTCTGCGTTTGTGTAAGGTGTGATTTGTATGCGATTGGTACGGTTTCTCCTTCATTGAAAGTTAAGTAAGTGTACCCTCATTGACCCGCTATTACATGGATCACCAAGTTGTGTGCGTTTACGCGTGTCTGTAAGTGTTTGGAAGCAATCATGTCTTCTTGTAATGAACGTAGGATATTTGAATGTTCCTGTGTCCAATGTTTGACTGAAAAGTCAGGTTTTATTAAGTCGTAGAAAGGTTTTATTTTTATTATTATTAATATTATTGTTTAAGAGTTTTGTATAGCGCTGGCCAGACCCGAAGGTATCGGAGCTCTTTACAACATAATCAGCGGAGAGTTTACAATAGTATGGCAGTAGTACAAGCATTGATTCGTGACGAATCGAAAGTATCGGAGCGATTTACAAAATTAGTAGCAGAGAAATCACACAATATAACGATGGTATATACATTGACTCGTGACGAAGTCCATTCAGGGAGGGGGGGGAAGTCCAAGGAACGAGTCGGGGGTGGGCGAGGTAGGAGACTTAGATTTAAAGTGGCGGCGTGTCGCAGTGTTCACGATTCTGAGCTTGGGCGACAGCTATCCATTTGGGAGAGATCAGCTGAGGAAGAAGTCTTTGAGCTGCCTTTTGAATTTTAAGAAGGAGGTGGTAGTCCTGATAGGGACTGGTATGGAGTTCCATATTCTGGGCGCATTTCCTGAGAAGGATCGAGATAGGGTTTTTTGTTTGCGAGTTTTCGGAGGAATGAGGAGTAGAGTGTTCGTACTCCTAAGAGTCTTTGTCTGGCCGGCCTTCTTGAGTTTGGAAGCCAGGTATGCAGGTTTACTAGGGTGCAGGGCTTTGTGCGTGAGACAGGCAGTTCTGAAATTGGCATGCATTTCGATTGGGAGCCATTTTAGTTCTCTGAGAGCTGGGGAGATGTGTTCGTATTTCTTGACTCCGGTGACCATTCTGGCTGCCGCATTCAGAGTTGATCTGAGGGGAGCAAGGTGAGACTTTGCTGTTCCTGTGAGTGGTGCGTTCCCGTAGTCTAATCTGGACAGCACTAGGGATTGAGTGACTTGCTTGAGGTCGTTGGGAGGGATGAAGGGTTTTATTTTATTGAGAAGTTTTAGGTTTAGGAAGGCGCTCTTTGCGGTGATCTTGATGTGTTTCGTCATGTCTAATTTTGGGTCCAGAGTAATTCCCAGCGACTTTACGAAATCGGCCAGGGTGAGATTGACGTTGAGAGCATCAATAGCTTTTAGCCATTCTGTAATTTGGGGGTTCTGCTCCTTGTTGGAAATGAGGAGTATTTCCGTTTTATCTTGGTTGAGTTTCAGGTGATTGAGGGATAGCCAGTGTTGGACTTCTCTTAGAGTGTCGTTTAGTCTCTGAATGTCATCGATGGAGGAGGTTTCTAGATAGATCTGTGTATCGTCCGCATAGAGTCCACCTCTTCTGTTCCGACTCTTTCTTGGAGTACCTTAGTGAGTAGTTTGTGGTCAACCATGTCGAAGGCTGCCGATAGGTCCAGGAGTATGAGTAGACAGCATCGATCCGTATTGAGTGATTTGTGTACATCATCTATCACATTCAGTATCGCTGTCTCTGTGCTGCACCCTTTTCTGAAACCCGATTGGTGGGGGTCAAGGAGGTTGGTATTGTCCAAGTGTTGAGTAAGTTGATGGAGGACACATCTTTCCAGGATTTTAGCAAGGAATGGGAGATTGGAGACGGGTCTGAAGTTATTAAGATCGCTTGTGTCAGAGCCCGTTTTTTTTAGTAATGGCGTGACTTGTCCGATTTTGAGACAATCAGGCATGATTCCGGTTCTCAGGGAGCTGTTAATAATCTTGGTCCAGAGCGGGGCTAGGGTGAGTTTGAGCTCTTTGGCCAGTTGGGCAGGGATGGGGTCCGCAAAGTGTGATGAGGGTTTGGAACTGGAAATCATTTTGATGATCTCTGATTCGGAGATGGGGTTGAAGGATTTCCAGCTGTTTGGGTGGTGCTTGGGTGTGATATCTTCTGTCCTCGGGAGCGAGCTTGTGTTGGGGGGGCTGCGGTGACCGTCCAGGAAGAGCTCAATGTTGGTGATTTTGTCATTAAAAAAATTGGCAAAGTTATCACAGAGGTCTTTTGAGGGTTTCATTGAGGATGAAGGGGGCTTGGAAGTTTGTTGCCTGATGAGATTGAAGAGTTCTTTGGGGCTATTTTTAGTATTGTCTAGAGCGTCACAGAAGAAGGAAGTTTTTTCTTTCTTGATGTGTTTTTTATATTTCCTGCGTTCTGATTTGAGTCGATCAAGGAGTATCGTGGACGGGTTGTTCTGCCAGAGTCTTTCTGTAGCTCTTAATTGCCTACTTTCGGAGTTTAGGTCTGTGTTGAACCAAGATCTAGATGGAATGTTCCTGGCTCTTTTTTGTTTCATGGAGCTATTTGGTCCAGAATGGAAGTCATTATTGTGTTGCAATGAGAGGTGAGTTCTGTTGTGGAGAGGTCGCTTGAGTGGGAGGGAAGGAGTGAACTAGCCCTTTCTTCCAGGTCTGCAAGTGGAATTTTACTTTTTCTGCGTAATCTAAAATGTATATTCTGCCGAAATTTAGGAATCCCAGTATTGATTGTAGATTTTTTTATGATTTTGGAGGCTGGAGCAGCGCAGACTTTTCTAAAAAGTTAGCTGCCAGGCTTTTCCCTTCACTTGAAAGCATGTATCCTAAAAACAGGACATTGAGGTGGGCTATTTTTGATTTGTTTAAATTAAATTTGTAGCCCTCAGTGGCGAATCCCATTATAATGGTGCTCACCCTGGTCAAGTGCTTTTTTAAGTCATCGTCCGTCAGATAAATATCATCCACATAGGACAATGCTTCCTCATCAAAATTTTGGATTAACTCTGTTACTCTTGCTGAGAAGACCCCCGGGCTGTTCTTATACCCCTGGGCGAGACGACAAAATTGCCGCTGGGACCCCAATGCTGAGAATGCAGTCAAATACCTGCTTTCAGGCGCTATATTTTGGCAGAAAAATTCATTTGAGATATCTAATGTAGTTTTGTATTTCTTCCGCAAAATGTTATTCATTAATGCAGCACTGTGTGGATTTTGGACAGCGAATGTCTTTGTGCATGAGTTTAAATGTCTGTAATCTAAGACTAGACGACATGTGTTGTCCGGTTTCGATACAGGAAACAAAGGGTTGTTCATTGGTGAGGTGCATGTTTCAATCACCCCTTGGTATTCAAGTTGATCTAAGATCTCCCTGACTTGTTTTTTAGCTTCTTGCTTAATTGGGTATTGCCTCTGAGCATTTGGTGAAACTTTTAACTGGATCGCGTGGTGGGTTGAATCCTCATCCCAACCAGCATGATTTTTGTATAGTGCTGGAGCTAGGGCAACCGCCCACTACTGTGCATAAGCATGTTTAAGATGAATGGGAACGAGGTCGGAGAATGATGGAAAAATTACATTTTCTCCCCTGGGGCACTCCATAACAAATGTTGGCGGCCAATCTTGTTCTGCTAATAGGATGTCATACCCAGATGACAGATTTTCCCAAAAGAGACCTTTAACTTTCCTGGGCTTGTCCCCCTCCATTTGGAGTGTTATTTCGTGTAACTTATGTGGGACGCTCACCCTGGTGTCTGGTGTTTCCACTGTGATGTAATCATTCAAGTCCGCTGTCACCAGAAATTCCTTCAGGTTCTGGCGAGCTATTGTTACTTCTGCTGCACTGTCTAGCATCGTCAGAGCCCATACCCCGTTCAGAAGCTGCGTCCTCAGAATTCTGGGCATGTCTGATCTTTATGCCTGCAACTTTCTTTTTCTTAAACTGTGGTTTTAATTTTGGTTTGTCTTCTTTTTTGGTAGTATAGTCTTAAGCGTGTTGCTTGTCTCTGGACTTCATACGCTCTTCTTTGTGTTCTGACCGTCCTTTTCTCTCTGTGTTTTTCGTCGAGCCCTGAAAGGAACAAGAGGAACGTGTATCAGTATCCTGATACCTGTCAGGTTTCCTAATATTATCCCTATTCCTGAGGTTATACCTCTTTTCAGAGGGCTCCTGTGGAGGAGATCTACCTCTGGATTGAGATCTGTTTTTAAAGTTTTGTTGTTTTTTATTATCCCACTTCTTTTTAGAAGAAGCAGGTGTCTGCTTTGTAGTGGCCTTTTCAGAACTGCCCATCAGTTGTGGTTTTAATGCTTTCCCACCCAAACTGTCTCTGCCGAATTCTGCATATGCAGTTTCAAATATTTTGGGCAGTTCGTGTTGTTGATCCAACGGACTGAACTCCCTTAGGCGTTGGAGATTTGCCACTGAAGCTGCTTCCCCTTTTATATTAGCTAGTATTATGGCTGATACCTGGTCCTGGTTATTTAACAACTTCATCCCTAAGTTTAGGGCAGGTTCTGCTCCGTACTCATTTTGTATTTGTCTCAATACATCAGGTACTACTGCTAATGAAGGAATACCATGTGTTCTGGTATATATGTCAGCAAAGACTGTACCCCAAGAGGTGCAGTCCTCTACTTGTGTTGTTATCCCCATGGGCAAGCAGATTGTTAACATTCTGTGTTTTTCAAATGGGGTAATATTCGGAAATACTGCCTCTAGCTGAGTTATTTGTTGAGCTACCCAGAATGGCATTTGTTCACGTTTTGTGGGCATTTTGCCCATTACTGCGTGTAATGTTTGTGGTGTAATTTTAGTTGCTGTACCCTGAAACTGAGTTCCATTTGTTGCAGCTGACGTTGTTTGGACCGTGAAAGTCCTCATGACATACTGTGTCAGGTTTCTGTAGATTTTGATTAAATGCTTGTGTTGTAAGAGTAAGTCTGGCTGTGGCATTGTTTCAATGTCAGGATGTGGTGTGTAGGCCGCTAATATTGGCCATGTTGCACCGTCTCCTCCGAGCTGACCTAATCTTGCTCTGTGTCTTATGTGGGGTAGGACGCCTTTAAACCAGTATAGGTGTTCCTGGTAAGTGAGTGGAATTTCTGTGTCCTCGCAAGGACCATATTCCCGTGGTGCATCTCCTTCTGTATAGTAGTGAAATGTCTGTGTTCTTGCATCTGCTGCTGGGAATGTAACCCACAAATAAAATATCTCTGTTTTGTTTGATTCGTGTGTCTCAATCACGAAAGCTACTAAGCCACTCCTGGATGTTAAACCATATTCCATTAGTTTCACAGTGATAGTGCTTCTGAATTTTTGTGCAATTTGTATTGCATTTGTATCTTCTTCCTCGTCTGAGAGGTATATATTTACTACTGGGTTATTTTCCTCAGTCATTTTTGAAAAAAGGAGAAGTTTTGTTTAAGGGAACTATGATAAGGTGTTATGCACAATGTTAGGAACTAAATGTCCTTCAAGCTTGAACAACCAACAGCCAATAAATAGGATTTCTCACCTACTCAGCTGTGGCGGAGTTTGTGCCCACCCATTCCAGATGTCTCTGGCGTTTTTGTGAGTAGGGGTCTCTGAGAATAGCACGACTGAACTACTCAGATTGTACTGTTAAATAAGAGCCCAACCATCGTTGGTGGCGCCATGTCATGTAGTTCCTATAGTACCCATGCAGGACCAGCGCATTTGGATAACATAAACTGTGGGTTTGGTGGCAGACTGATTCTGTACACCCCCACCGAGAATGTTAGCCTGTTTGCAAAAGCTAGCTCACAGTGCCACTAGTGTCTCCTCTTATCGGGGAGAGATTTGTTTCTGACAACCTCAGAACATGACAACCCTGATCCCTCAAGATCGTGGAAACAATGTACTACTCTTCGCTCAGTCACTCGTGCTCATTTAGTTTATCTCAGAGGTACACAGAATAAACAGTCTGGGCGTTTCAATAAGGATTTATTGAACAGTTGTTATTCTCGTGTAAAGTATATGAGCTAAAACCACCATTAGACAGTAGCAGAGATATATGATTAGCAATACTATGAATATAAAAGGATAGTACAGTTCTATCATCTTGCAATAAGCATGAATAAATACATGAATATAAAATGCATTGATAAAAGAGAGTGCGTACTCCTACGATGCCTATCTAGATGTACCTAAGTGTACCTAGCATGTGAGTAGGTGAGCAGCCAAGAATCCCTCTAGGACTTGGTCGAACCCCATTACCTGAATTGAGAATGTAGGAGCCTCTCCTGGTCTTGAGCTGGACACCCCGCAAGGGATGTTCAGACCACTGTCAGCTGGAGCGTCTGCATGCAGGAGCCTCAGCGTCTCTGGTCAGTGTGTCAGCCTGGAAGTCTCGGTTCCCTCAAACTACTGATAGCAAGAGGTGCTGTATTTATACAGAAAAGTATATAGAGTCCCTTTGTCCCTTGTTCTTGTGTTAGCCATTGTTGGGTATGAGGATGACGTATGGTATGAACCTTGTGCGTAGATATTAGGAAGGTGGTGTATAGCCCCTGCCAGGTTTCCAAGTAGCCTCATGAATATTTTATTCATGCAGTGTCAGTCTAAAGATGAAGTCATAGAACACTATTGTTCAGGAACAACCCTCCTTCTGCACCCAGGCCTAGAACTAGGTAAAAGGTTCAGTCCATAAAAGGTGTTCAATCCTTAAAAGGCTCGTTAGTGTGTAATGTAAGGGTGGTGATGTAGGTGAAAGGGTATGATGTTACCCGGGCCTATATTAGGGTACCTATATGAAACATAACAACCTGTCACTGCATGATAGTTGGACACAACCAGGTTATCACACAACCCATAGTACTTGGCTGCAAACATATCACCATTTTCAAGCACAAACAACAATCATTGTCACCAAAACAGATCACCATGGAATATGTTTTGTTTCAGGATAACCTTTGGATGTGTGCAAACAGACAAGGCACACCTTAACGTGAAGCACATGTTTATTCAACTGATCTAACCTTGCACCTTAACCCAAAGTCTAATCACATCACACAGTAACAAAAGGCTCACAAGTAAAAAGAAATGACCATCAGTTCAGAAGGAAGTGTGTTCCAGGGATTTCCACAACTGTTCACTGTTGGAATGTGGCACAGTATCATGGGTCTGGTGAGGTCACAACTCTGCAGTTGACATGGCGAATGATACTGGTATAGAGAAACCTAGAACAGAGTCAGGATCTCAGGAATGATGTTGCTTAATGTTGCTGAATGTCTCAGCTAAAGCATACCAATATCAGTGTGAACACAAGCTAGTATTGAGTGTAGCATTGTACATGTCACATGCAAAATTTGCTTAAGCAACTCAGTACAAACCTATTGAAGAATAACATACACTCAGCAGCATACAAACACATAGGACAACAGCAACACACAAACAAACATTTTGGGGTTGACACCTCTCATTGAATACTCACATTTAGGTGAAGAAGTTGCAGATAAGTTGTTGTCGGAAATCCCCAACAACATCCTCATTATCACTGGCATCATGTCCCAAGCCTGGATCCTCCCTTGCTGGTGGCTGCTGGTCTCCGTCATCAAGTATAAGTAGAATTTCCTTCCGGATTGCAAGGTTGTGGAGCATTCATGAAGCTGTGATAATCTTGCACACCTTCAGGGGGCCATATTGTAGTGCTCCTCCTGTACGATCCAGACACCGGAACCTTGTTTTCAGGAGACCAAATGTACGTTCAACCACTCGCCTGGTACAACCCTGTGCCTCATTGAAACGCACTTCTGCAGGGGGTCAGCAACCAATGAAGGTTGGGGTATCCAGAGTCACCTACATAGAACACAGAAAAAAGATCAGTTGTCTGACAACAGAGCACTATCTGACATGCAATCAACACACACTACAACATACACATGAAACATCATCTACCAACAATCCAGGCATTGTCACGTTGCAACTGAAACATCGTATGAGGGATGATACTGTTCCTCAGGATGTAGGCATCATGTGCCAAATGAGGGAAACGTGCACAGACGTGGGATATCGACATGTCCACCAAACATACCACCTGGACATTGATGGAGTGGTAGTGCTTCCTGTTGTGGTAGACCTGTTCATTGGCCTGTGGTGGTACCAAAGCAACATGCGTTCCATCAATTGCTCCAATGATGTGGGGTATATGTCCCAAGGTGTAGAATTCGCCCTTGATGTGGAGAACTTGATGTACTGGTTCAGGTGACGGAGCAATGCCTCCAACACATCACGCAGGACATGGCTGAACATTGTCTGTGACATTCTACAAGATGTTGCCACAGTATACTGGAAAGAACCAGTGGCAAAGAAATGTAAGGCAACCATAACCTTCACTTTGGGGGTCAGTGCTGTCGGATATGTGCGACCAGGCATCAAATCTGGTGTCAACTGGTTAGCCAACTGTTCAATTATTGTCCTGATGAAACGGTAATTGCGAATTTGGTCATGTTCCTCCATGGTCTGCAGGTCTGGTAAGGGCCTGTAGACTGGTGGTCGTCTGCGATATCTATGTGTAGAGTGCAAACACAATTGTTGTTAGATACAAATATACAAGATAACATGCATCAATTCAAACAGGACATGACATTTGTGACCAAAATACATTTGTAATACATGTTTAAATGTATACGGTTTATCTTGGATACATATCACAGCATTATGACACTTGCCAGATCTGTTACCATGGTATGATCACACATCAATTTGTGTGCCATACTGACAAATTCACTACTGTCCGTCACCAGTCATGTCAATCAAGCATCACATACTAAACAAATCAACACAAAATAAGCTGAGATCTGGTGTGTGACAACAATTACATGCTTAAAATGTACACACATAAGGATCAAGAATTGACAGATGTGTGGGACACCACATACATACAGCATCCCACTCTAAAAATTATGCATACTATTGTCCAGGATGGACACTGTCATGTTGTCAGGTCAGCATCACACATACACAAACCATTAACTATTTTGGAGTTGCATATATGATGCCTTCATACACCTGAGTCTGGGACAGCAAAGATACACTGGTAAAACACCCAACACACATATCATTTGCTTGGGTGCATATTGTCACAGTCTAATCATCCCATTGTAAATGCTTGCACCATGAATCACACACAAATTATTTATACTCAGAAATCACACTGATTGAACACTGGGTCACAGAAACACCTACTGCCATGAATATGTTAAGATATGGACTAGTACATGCCCATGATGTCATTGGCACTGTGACCAAGCCAAGCAGGGTAAATGTAAAACCTATGCAAATTGTTGGTATTAGCCACAATTACAGTGTGTCATGTGCCCCTCAAAGTTAGCTCCTCATGGGTGTGTGAGCTGTGCATATGAAGGTACATTTCAGCTTGAAAAATTTACTACACACATGAAATGCTCAGAACATACAACAATCACAGAAGTGTCTGCCCTGCAGAATGATCATTCAAAGGACGCGTTAGCCGCATCGAAACCGAATCGGTCATGGCCACTGGCTTAAAGTTATTGTGGTGACAGACGCGGCTGAGTATTCAAAGGACGCGGTAGCAGCATCAGAACCGATTCGGTCACAGCCATTGACTGAAAGTTATTATGGTGATAGACGCGGGTGAGTGTAAAAAGGACGCGGTAGCCGCAGCAGAACCGAATCGGTCACAGCCATTGGCTGAAAGTTATTATGGTGATAGACGTGGGTAAGTATTCAAAGGACACAGCAGCCGCATCGGAACCGAATCGGTCACAGCCATTGGATGTTGGTTGTTATGGTGACAGAGGCACGTTTCGATTCCTATCTTCATTGCGTGGAAACCGACTAGTTAACCTCCCATCACTAATATATCAAAGTCACTCGCGGTCCAATGATGAGTTTTTGAACATCGCGGTAGGCTTGTCGTTTGCAATCAATGTAATGCATTGGACAGATTCGGAAAATGCGACTGTACAGCCAGCTGTATGGCAAACCAGAGGAGTAGGTGAGTGATGATCACACTGCATTTTCTTTGGACATGTGCAATCTCCATGCTATACTACCATTAGGAATCTCATTGGCAAGCATGTAAAATGTTATCTGTGACTTCAAAAGTGTGTAGATAACTGTTGTGGGCAGGTACACTGCTGTAGAAGTGTGTGTACTGAGGTGAACATCTTATCACTGTTCTCATGGGACTGAGTCATCATTGAACCCAGGACAACTGCACACAATGCCATATTTCTAGCCCTTAGACATTGTAGTCAAACTGAGTATTAACAGTGTGTACAGGTGTCTGACTCAGAAACATGTTGCATGTGGACTAAGTTTCTGTCACCATGTCAACGCCCATGATAAGGCCAAGATTTGGAGGACCATCACCAAGAAGGTGTGCTCTGTGGGGTTGGAGCTTCAGCGCATCCGTCATTGCTGCAAGAGGTGGCAGGACCTTTGTGGCTGGGCCAAGAAGATCGCAGAGGTCCAGCTGGGCCTGTAATGTCCTCACAAGAGGGGCAGGTGCCAAACACTGACCCCTGACATGCTCCTCATCCTAGTGGTGGTCTTCCCTGACCTGGATGGGCAGTTGAAAGCCAGACAGCAGCAAGGAGGGGGTGAGTATGTGCCTTTTTGCACCCCTTTGTTAGACATGCGTGTTACAGTACCTTAGCCTGCTGCCCCTTCTACTGGTTGTAAGTCAGCCAAACTCACTGA